>CM065721.1:12314981-12409981 GCA_033310375.1 Conus canariensis
AAGCACAGAGCATCCTATGTTCATTTAAAGGCAAAACTCCTGCCTCTCTGTAAGTCATATCAATTGATGCCCATCTTGGAAGCCCCAAAGCAATTTTAAGTGCTAAGGAATCAATACTAGTTAACTTATGTAAATCTGTCTTTGGTGCAGTGAAAAATACTTCTTGACCATAACTTACAATCGAACGAACTGTCCCTAAGGCGACATGGATAAGATTAGATCCATAATTTATTAGAGGGATTCCAGTTAGGACTCGCAGTAACGCAATTTTCTTTCTTGCCTTTTCCACGAGATGATTTATATGTTTACACCAAAATAATTTATAGTGAAAAATAACGCCTAGAAAATTTTACTTGCTTACTTGGGAAAATGAAAGAATCACCTATTTGTACTTTTACAGCGTCCTACCTTCAAAATCGATATTTTTCTTTGTAAATATAATAAAAACCGATTTGTCCGTTGATAAGTTAAAACCGTTTGAATTCAAATAATTAACAAGTTTACTGACCGCAAATTGAAACTGTTCAACAATTTTATTACGCTTGATTTTGTTTTTTGTAAAATTACAATTTACATTTTTCCACATTGCAATATCATCTGCATAAGCAGCTAAAGTTGCCCCTTTCGTGTCAATCTGATTAAGATCATAAAGCATCAATGAGAAGAGGATTGGAGAAATGACACTTCCTTGAGGGACACCCATGTTAACATATCTTGTACTTGACAGCACACCATTTAGTTTTACTTGTAGCGTTCTTCCAGATAAAAATGATTGTAAAAAACATGTGGAAACGACCTTTAATCCCAATTTCATGAGCCTTGGACAATAATTTAAAATGCCAAACAGAATCGTACGCTCTATGAATATCAAAAAACGTGGCTAAAGTAGAGTGTCGCTTAGCCAAGGCTTTTTTGACGTGTGAAGCTAAAAGACTAACATGATCAGTGACACCCCTCCCTTTTCTGAAACCAGCTTGAAATATTGGCAAAATCCCATTCTTTTCAAGGAAATGTTCTAATCTGAATTTCATTATCCTCTCAAAAAGTTTTCCAATGTGAGGAGTCAAAGAAATGGGTCGAAAATTAGAAGATTTTCTTTTTGATTTTCCTTGTTTATGGATAGGTACAACTGTTGCTTTCTTCCAAGCCATTGGCAGCTTTCCAGAATTCCAGCATAATTGGAAGAACTCTAATAATTTTTTCAAAAAGCATTGTGGAAAATGCTTTATCATGTTGTAAGAAATGGGATCAAATCCTGTCGCAATTTTACCAGATTTTAGACGGCGAAGTGAGTACAGAAGCTCCTCCATTGTTAGATTTTTATTAATATATAACGTGTTGTCATTGTCATGTGGTTCAATGTTTCTCCCTTCGTTTTCAATAGTTCTTCTTCGTTCTTGCTCTTCTTTAGGCAGATGTTCAGTCTGACTCATTGCTGCGAAAGTGTCAGCAAATAATTCAACTTTCTCCTCGTTTGTTTTATAGATTTTATCGTTTTCAATCAAAACAGGATCTGGGAGATGAAAAGAACCTTTAGATTTTCTAATTTCTTTCCAAAGTAAAGCGCTATCGTTTGGGTGTTTGGAACAGTTGATGACTAAGTTTTTGTAATATTGCTGCTTTGTAAAAGCAACAACTTTGTTACTATTGGTGTTAGCTTTTTTGTACTCAGCGTGTAACTGTTCCACTCTACTTTTAGGCTGCGTATGACGGCTTATCATCCAGCTTTTGAAGGCCTTAGTTTTCGCACCCACGGCGACTTCACACGCAATATTCCACCAAGGGTTTGACGCTTTCTTTGGATGATTCTTTAATTTGACTTTTGGGATTGCAGAATCTGCAGCCTTAAGTATAAGTTTTCTTAATTCATAATAACAATTTTCCAAACCTTCCTCTAACACTGTATTTTGATTGAAATTTAGAAAAGACGAACCTGCTGTCAAAATGTGATTGAAAAACGCCCAATTAGCCTTATCTTCATTATATTTAGTGCATTCAGAATTGTAGATTGTTTTTTCAGGGCTCACTAGAAGTTGGATTTCAATAGGGAGATGATCACTGCCTAACGGTATTTGATGAACCTGCCAAGTACACAAAGGGTTTATGTCTGGGGAAACTAAAGACAAATCTATCGATGAGCAACGCTGATCTGATCGATCAGCAATTCTTGTTATAGAGCCGTCATTTAAAATGGTTAAGTTGGCGTTGATTATTGTACTGGCAAGGTATTCGTTGTTGTTAACAATATTATTGGGATTTTCGGACCACAAAGCGTGGTGGGAATTAAAATCGCCAAGAATAACCCATTGTCTAGAGCAGTCTAAATCCATTATCCAGTCAGCTTCACCTTTAGACACTCCATCCGGATAATAACAGTTCAAAATGTTGAAATATTTACCATCAACCTTAATTTCTATACAGCAAGAATATAAACGTTTATCTATTGAAGAACACGGTGTTTTGCACGGTTGATACATAAGATTGCAAGCTACATATGTAGCAGCTTTTATTTTAACGTTGGCTTTTACCTCATCTATAACAGGTGGGTAGAAGAATCCGTTTAACTTGGGTAAGTCATTTTTGTGGCAATTCAATGACTGAAGCACAACTACGTCAAAAGAACGCTTCTGCAAAATTTTTCCAAATATACAAAATTGCACTTACTTCTACAATTCAATTGTAGAAACGAGCAAATACCAGTAGGTTTGACTTGTTCAGGCCTCATACACATCATGTTATTCGTAAGGAAAAGGACTATAACTGAGAATACCAGCAACAGAGAACACCAAAAACGGATAACGTTTGACAGAACTTCTCTTTGTACGTTCATTTGGAGTTCAGACAGGCATTGGACAGAATTGTTTTCAATTCAATGATTGACGAAGTCATGACATCAGAAATTTTTGTTAGGATGGTCAGACATTTCACTGAGAGATTTTCAAGATACATTAAAATCTTTTCAAGATCAAAATTTACAGATTGTTTTTTGAACGAACTTGAAGAGTCAGACTTTTCTTTAAGAGAAGTTGGCACAGATGTTTTCGAAATTTTTGATGTCTGTCCTATACTTGTCTGATTTGTGACAGCAATACTAGTTTGATTTGAACTATTAGTATGAGTTGGTAAAATACGTGTGCCCCAGATTGAAGGGGGGCTAGAATCCAAAGAAGTGGGCAGCGGGTTTTGTTGATTAGCCTTCATCATTCCTTGACTCAGAACGAGGAATAAGACTTGATGTGGTTATTAGCTTTAATTGAATTATCGTTTCCCGGCACCCTGGGGTCTTCTTTTAATTCCTGCACCTTTACCTCTCCTTTGCTCTTTTGAACTGTGATTTGTCTGAGAGCCTCAGAATATGGCATGTGGTTGGAAGACTTTAGCTTACCGGCCAAAACACGTAATTTATATTCCGGGCATCCAAGGTAAGAGGCTGAATGATCTCCAGAACAGTTTATACAATGTTTGGCCCTGGTACACGATTCCAAGACATGGTCATTGTGACCACATCTTCCACAAGTCGGCTTAGCCCGACACGCAGACTTTGTGTGCCCCAGTCTGTTGCACCTAGTACAACGATAGACAGGTGGTACAAAAGGATCAACAGAGAAACACTGGAACCCAATACATATTTCTTTTGGCAGTGTTGATGTAGAGAAAGTGATTTTTATGGCTCTTGATTCACTTCCATCTTTATTGGGAAGTCTTTTAACAGAAGAAACATGACTCAGTTCTTTCTTAATGTCAGAAAGACTGATGTCAAGAGGAATTGGCTTTACCACACCTTCGGTGAAAACCTCAGGTACAGAACATTTTATTAAAATTCCTGACAAATTGGTTGTTTTTTGTAGTCGATTTTGTTGATCGGCGGAAGTACAACCGATCAACCACCTGCCTGAGGAGAGCTGTTTCTGACCGGCTATGGGTCCAATGGAGTTGACCCAAAGCTTTTTGCTCAAAATGCCCAGACCACTCAGTGTGGCAGATCCTTTCTTCGTATCTTCCAGAAGTACTGGAAAGCGAAAAGAAAATGATTTCTTTGGAGAAAAGTTGGGATTTGTGGAAGATGTGTTCACATCAACAGTTGCTGGGACAGGGGATGATGATGTGGACGAATTTGCGCATGATACATCTGGCGATAAAACAGAGCAAGATTGTGACGATTTTGCTGTTTTTAAAGAGATATCAACAGCACATTCTTCTTCAGGACAACTGTTTTTTCCCTCACCAAGCTTAGATTTTATTCTATTAATAAGATGCTTTTTCTTGCCATGTTTAGGAAGATTATTTTCAACTAAGATTCTTTTAAGTTGTGAAACTTTGAGATCATTCAGACAACCAAATTCCTTTTCATTTAATAACTGCACTGAGCTTGGAGACGCCATGCAGGATCCTTTTTTTTTTTTCTTCTTCTTCTTTTTTGTGGGGAAAAAAATAGAAACTAGGGGGATGGGGGGCAAGGGTGCGGCGGGAAAGGGGTAGGGGTGAGTAGGAAATGAAGGAGGGGTGAGTTTGGGAGGGAGTTACTTTAGGTGACTAGATTAGAAACACACACACACACACCACACACACACACACACACACACACACACACACACACCACCACCACCACCACCACCACCACCAACAACAACAACAACAATAGCAACAACAACACTTAAAGCAAACAAGCTAACAAACAAACAGAAGGTCCAACACCAAACACTACAGTGATAGTATACGGGAACCCATCACTAATTATGACTAGTACTATATGGTATGGGTTTGATAGAAATAATAAACAGCATACATGGTATGAGTCTGGATAGAAATGATTAATATATATTTATATATAACACGTTAGTTTAGGGGGTTTTTTAAACAAAGAGAGGTCTTTTCAAATAATCCAGTCCCAGACTGTCGACTTTTAAAGTAAATACTATTTAGATGAAAACATAATCAATTAGGAAAATTGATTGTGCAGCGCTGTCCTGTATCTACTCTATCTAAAAATGTACAAGTCAAATTAACAGGCTTGAGAGGTATCAATGAAATCTGATTTTGGTATTAGAACATGACACAATTTGGATTTTAAGAGATAGAAGAGGTGGGAGAAGTTAGCACCCACACACTGACTTGATTGTAGACGGGAGAATCCAGCATGTCAAGAAAAAAGAAAGCAAACACGCCAGCACACGCAACTTTCGCTGTGATAATGACGTCAAGATCTGTGAGACGAGGGGTAAACAAAAAAGACGTCATAAACGAGAAGAATGATTTGAAACTGCCGTCGAAGTTTCAGCAGGTCGTAAGACCCGCTTCCACAAGGTACAGCAGTCAGCGGAGGACGCGAAGCGCCGCAGTCATCTGGACGGCAAAAGGGATGAGGGCGATTGTGTCTGTCACACAGGCGGTGTTACCAAGGTAACACAAAACCAGGTAACGAAAGAAAACACGACAGCACACGCAAATTTTGCTGTGTTAATGACGTCAATATCAGTGAGACGTAGAGAAAAAAAGACGTCACAAACAAGAAGCACGATTTGGAAAATTCAGGCAGTCTCAGTAGGTCCCACGCGGCCACAAACCACGCAAGACCCACCCACAGCACAGCAGTCAGCGGAGGACGCGGAACGGCGCCGCCACCCCAACGGCAGAAGGGGATGAGGCCGATTCCCCTTCCATCAGCCGGACGGACGGTGTTGCCAAGCAACAAAACCCAGTCCGGCCACTCGAGAAGAAAAACGCCGACGACCCGGCACAATCCACGGCGATACAGCAACGATGGCACACAAACCGACCACCAGAGACCCCCGCAATCCCAACGGAACAGCCCCGGCCCGTTCAACAGTCCAGAAAGGGACCACAGCCAACAGCGCCAGACCACCACCTCAAGGCCACGGCAACAAGGCGAAGACCGTCCCGCACAAGACACAAAACGAACAACCCAAACGAAACGACGCAACGAAAACCAAAACACCGCCTCCCACAGACAGGCACCACACAAACCAGGTAGGTCCACAACTTTCAGATGGAGACACGGCACTGTTGCTACACAATGACACAAAAAAGACAGAGCATACACCACCAAGACTCTTCTTCGGTTGATAGGAAATGACGACACTCACACACACACACACACACACACACACACACACACACACACACACACCCTTTTCCTCCTGTAAAACATCTTGTGCCTGTAAATAACGTAGGATACGTCTTGCCCCTATGATGAACGGATGTCTCCTTGTTCTGTGTGCTCTCTATTGACATTCGTGCTGAACAATTTGGTGTCGTACGCAGCATTCGTTTGGAATTCTGGCGGGTAATCATCTCATCATGGGAGAATGAGTTAGAGTTACCCTACTTGCCCGTCATTTACGGTTTGCTGTGGCTGCACACCAGAACGCAATACGCCATGGCCTTGCTGAAGCAATCGAGTATTTACAGGCTGGCGCGTTTAGATTGTTTTGAGATTTTTTTTTGTAATATGTCTGAAAGTTGGTTCTCCTCATTTTCTGTCATATGGCCATCAAGGTACAAGCCAGGTGGCTCCAAGCAAAGCAGAAAGCTGTAAATCAAAGGAATGGCACTGCTTGGGAAACTTTCAGCCGACGCAAAGAGAACGGGTCACGGGTGAGTGCAACTTAATAGGGGGAAGGTCATGTATTTGAAGATTGTTTGTGATTTCATCGGTGGAAATCCCCCCAAACAAGAGAAATAATTGGTAGGGAGTTTTTTTTGTTTTTTGGGTTGTTTTTTTTAATCAGTTATCAGTTTAACATGGAATGCTGGCTCACATTTATGGTAGGCCTCAAAACACTTACCTGGATTATAGTGTTTTAGTGCAAAATCCTCATTGTGGCGTGTGGCCTTCTCTGCCTCGTTTAAGATTGCCTTCTTGTGCCTGTGTCAACGAGGCAGACAACGCCCCACTGTGTCAGTCTTGTAGTGCCTGTGTCAACGAGGCAGACAACGTCCCACTGTGTCAGTCTTCTAGTGCCTGTGTCAACGAGGCAGACAACGTCCCACTGTGTCAGTCTTCTAGTGCCTGTGTCAACGAGGCAGACAATGCCCCACTGTGTCAGTCTTCTAGTGCCTGTGTCAACGAGGCAGACAATGCCCCACTGTGTCAGTCTTCTAGTGCCTGTGTCAACGAGGCAGACAACGCCCCACTGTGTCAGTCTTCTAGTGCCTGTGTCAACGAGGCAGACAACGTCCCACTGTGTCAGCCTTCTTGTGCCTGTGTCAACGAGGCAGACAACGTCCCACTGTGTCAGCCTTCTTGTGTCTGTGTCAACGAGGCAGACAATGTCCCACTGTGTCAGCCTTCTTGTATCTGTGTCAACGAGGCAGACAATGTACCACTGTGTCAGCCTTCTTGTATCTGTGTCAACGAGGCAGACAATGCCCCACTGTGTCAGCCTTCTTGTATCTGTGTCAACGAGGCAGACAATGCCCCACTGTGTCAGCCTTCTTGTATCTGTGTCAACGAGGCAGACAATGTCCCACTGTGTCAGCCTTCTTGTATCTGTGTCAACGAGGCAGACAATGTCCCACTGTGTCAGCCTTCTTGTATCTGTGTCAACGAGGCAGAAATGTACCACTGTGTCAGCCTTCTTGTATCTGTGTCAACGAGGCAGACAATGTCCCACTGCGTCAGCCTTCTTGTATCTGTGTCAACGAGGCAGACAATGTCCCACTGTGTCAGCCTTCTTGTATCTGTGTCAACGAGGCAGACAATGTCCCACTGTGTCAGCCTTCTTGTATCTGTGTCAACGAGGCAGACAATGTCCCACTGTGTCAGCCTTCTTGTATCTGTGTCAACGAGGCAGACAATGTCCCACTGTGTCAGCCTTCTTGTATCTGTGTCAACGAGGCAGACAATGTTCCACTGTGTCAGCCTTCTTGTATCTGTGTCAACGAGGCAGACAATGCCCCACTGTGTGAACCTTCTTGTATCTGTGTCAACGAGGCAGACAATGCCCCACTGTGTCAGTCTTCTTATGCCTGTATCAACGAGGCAGACAATGCCCCACTGTGTCAGCCTTCTTGTATCTGTGTCAACGAGGCAGACAATGTTCCACTGTGTTAGTCTTTAGCAGATGCCTTAAAGAAGCTGTTTTCGACACATGGGTAACTTTAGTGCAGTCTGTTGTGTTCACACTTATTCGAAAGGGGCCGGAATAGCTCAGTTGGTAGAGCGCCGACTCGTAATCTTGGGGTTGCGGGTTCGCATCTCCGCCGGGCCGTTTCGGAACAGGGGGATTTTTTTCCCCTCGGAGTTAACATTGGTTCTGACTCCATTTCCCATACAGTCCTTCCAATGAGACTATAAACCGAGGTTCCGTGTGTGAACGCACGCACAACATCTTGCACACACGTCAAATCCCATCACCAACTTTCGGAAGAGAAGGCCAGTTTGGTATGGATGACACGTTACACATAGCATACACCTTCCCCGAAGTTGGAGTATGGCTGCCTTAATGGCGGGATAAAAAAAAAAGGTCATACACACAAAAGTGTCAGAATAATCAACATGATGATTGCGGACACTAAAAGAAAGAAGAAGAAGAAGAAGTACATATGAAATGAGACAGGGAACAGTAAACGGTAAACAACAAACAAGTACAGTACCACTTGCTCCCACGATGTAAACAAACACACGCCCATAACTCCAAAGGAATGCTGCTTACGACACCGAATCGCCTAGCAGATATGACAGCACAGAGCACACAGAACAAACAAGGAAACATTTCTTTGGAGTCATGGGTGCGTATTTATTTCATCGAGGCGGCAAGAATTACCCTACGTGTTTGTTGTTTACTCATTCGAAGTTAATTCTGCTGAAGCACGATTTGGCGACTTCTTGTTGTGCGTGTGTTTGTGTGCAGGGGTGTATAGGGTGAATGGGAAAGGGGGAGGGGAGGTGCGGGAGGGTGCGGGGAGATAAGGGGCAGGGGATGGAATGGGAGCTGAGAACGGGGGATGAGCCGCGAAGCTGGTGGGCGGGTATATTCCTCTGTGTGTGTGTGTGTGTGTGTGTGTGTGTGTGTGTGTGTGTGTGCGTGTGTGTGTATGCATCCGTCCGTCCGTGGGTGCATGCGTGAGCGCGCGCATGTGTGTGTGTGTGTGTGTGCTTGTGTGCGTACGTGCGTCCTTGCGTGTATGTGTGTGTGTGTGTGTGTGTGTGTGTGTGTGTGTGTGTGTGTGTGTGTGTGTGTGTGAGAGAGAGAGAGAGAGAGAGAGAGAGAGAGAGAGAGCTGTTGTTGTTACTGCTGTGTGGGTGAGTTTATTCTCGTTGATTAATCCACAAGAGTACGGTGTGATGTTCTTGTTTGTTATTTTGTTGGGGTTTATTTCTTCTTCAAGGAACTGCGTTTTAATGGAATTGTTATTCTCGCAGGAGTGCTCTTCTTATGAACGGCCTCGCCAGATGAAGTCGCGTCTTAACTCCATCTTTGTTTTTTTTAATTTCCAGACAGTATTTTTTCTCCCTCCCTCATATATGCGCATTCTCACCTTTCATGAAAAGAGGGTTGGGAGAGGCGATGGGGTAGAAGAGGGGGGAGGAGAGGGGGACGGGGAGAAGGGATTGAGTAAGAGTTAGTATGATTGGGGGAGAGGGCGGGGGGGGGGGGGGGGGGGGGGGGGGGGGGGGGTGGGGAGGTGGGGGAACGAGTGGGGGGGGGGGGGGGGGGCGGTGAAAGACGGAGAAGAATGGAATGGTTCATTCAAAATAGATAACAGTACTGCTGACGATTCGCGTGATTTTAACGAATTTCTCGCTTTCTGTCCAAAACAGAATCCCAGTACTGTCATTTGTAAGAATATCTTTTTCTTTCAATGAATGTGTGGGCGTCACATTTCTGTCGCATATGTTGTTCACAAAACATGAGATATTTTCATATATATATATATATATATGAAAATATCTCATGTTTTCATATATATATATATATATATATATATGTGTGTGTGTGTGTGTGTGTGTGTGTGTGTGTGTGTGTGTGTGTATGTATGTATATATATATATATATATATATATGAACAATATAAAAAAGTTCTTAAAAAATCTGAAGGTGCTCAACCCCTTGGGGAGCAACATCTGTTAAAAAATATTTTTAAAATGAAGTGGTAAAATCTACAAGCTTGTTTCTAGCGTTGCTATCTTCAGGATGTCTTTTGGGGCACGCCAACGATCTTTTATGGCGTGCGGGACTTGATTTCAACTCTGTGTGTGCAGGCGGATCTCATTTGCTGCACGTGCGGCCTGTGGTTCTTATTGGGGCCTGTTCAGGTGGAATGTGCTAGCAAAGATTTCCACTTGTGCCTGCAATTGTTTACAATTTCTACTTTTGTGTTCAGAGTTGCTAAGTGTGGTTTGCATAATATTAACCATTTTTCTGTGGAGCATAGATTGCATCTTTTTGAAATATTGTTGTATGGTGTTGCTCTTTTTATGATTTTCCATGATATGTTGTAGTCTATTTTTTTATCTTTGAGTCTCCAGATGTATTTGCTCAGCTCTGTTTGATTTTTGTATTTTTCATTTTTGAATGACTGTTTGTGGTTTGCGTATCTGGTTTTGAAAGTGTTTTCAGTAATCCCTACATATGTTTCTTCTTCATTTTCTGATGTTACCGTAGCTTGGTATACAATGTTGCTGTGAAGACATTTATTGCTCAGGGGGCACTGTTCTTTTTTAGTGCAGTTGCAAGATGTCCTTTCGGCACCCTTCTCTTTTATGTTGCTTTTCATTTTGTTAGATGAATCAATCATGTTTTTGAGGTTGGGCATACATGAGTATGACAGTTTAATGGTGTTTTTGTTGAATATTTTGGACAGTTTGTGTTCTTTTGGGAATGATGTTGCCAAGATTTTAAAGAATTCTTTTCCTACATTTGTTTTTACTTGTCCATCGTATGGTGGGTTGTACCATATGATCTTTCTTTTCCTATTTTTCTTAATTCTGTTCGTGTTGTTGTCTGAACCATTGAAAACAAGAAAAAAGAATTATGTAAAATCTTTAAAAACCACAACTTAAAAATCACAATAGAAGCAAACAAAAAAGTAGTGAATTACCTAGACATAACATTAGACCTCAATGACCATGTGTACAAACCATACAAAAAACCCAATGACATACCAGTCTACGTAAACATCAAAAGCAACCACCCACCATCTATACTAAAAACAATACCCAATGGTATAAACAAGAGACTATCCAACCTGTCATGCAATGAAAACGCATTCAATGATGCAGCAACAGAATATCAAGAAGCATTACAAAAAAGTGGTTACAATTACAAACTACAATACAGTCCAGACAACAACACGAACAGAATTAAGAAAAATAGGAAAAGAAAGATCATATGGTACAACCCACCATACGATGGACAAGTAAAAACAAATGTAGGAAAAGAATTCTTTAAAATCTTGGCAACATCATTCCCAAAAGAACACAAACTGTCCAAAATATTCAACAAAAACACCATTAAACTGTCATACTCATGTATGCCCAACCTCAAAAACATGATTGATTCATCTAACAAAATGAAAAGCAACATAAAAGAGAAGGGTGCCGAAAGGACATCTTGCAACTGCACTAAAAAGAACAGTGCCCCCTGAGCAATAAATGTCTTCACAGCAACATTGTATACCAAGCTACGGTAACATCAGAAAATGAAGAAGAAACATATGTAGGGATTACTGAAAACACTTTCAAAACCAGATACGCAAACCACAAACAGTCATTCAAAAATGAAAAATACAAAAATCAAACAGAGCTGAGCAAATACATCTGGAGACTCAAAGATAAAAAAATAGACTACAACATATCATGGAAAATCATAAAAAGAGCAACACCATACAACAATATTTCAAAAAGATGCAATCTATGCTCCACAGAAAAATGGTTAATATTATGCAAACCACACTTAGCAACTCTGAACACAAAAGTAGAAATTGTAAACAATTGCAGGCACAAGTGGAAATCTTTGCTAGCACATTCCACCTGAACAGGCCCCAATAAGAACCACAGGCCGCACGTGCAGCAAATGAGATCCGCCTGCACACACAGAGTTGAAATCAAGTCCCGCACGCCATAAAAGATCGTTGGCGTGCCCCAAAAGACATCCTGAAGATAGCAACGCTAGAAACAAGCTTGTAGATTTTACCACTTCATTTTAAAAATATTTTTTAACAGATGTTGCTCCCCAAGGGGTTGAGCACCTTCAGATTTTTTAAGAACTTTTTTTATATTGTTCATAATAATTGCTCCTCAAGTTGAGCACTGTGGTCTGACAAAATCTGAAATGGAGAAAATCAACTTTAGGCAATCTACTAAAAACATACCATTTTCAAACCCACAAACTTACACTAAAAAACTGATAGAACAAACCGAGAAATTTGTGCGCAACATGAGATGGAAGGCGTTCTTCTTCCTAAACCCAAATGCAAAGAATGAAGACAAAAATACATATGGATTCAAATCATGGCGATCACCTCCGACAATAGATGAAATGAAACCTTTTGAAGACAAAATGAAGGGACTGATAGCCAATATTAAATTCAAAAAATCAAATAACAACTTTCAAACATCACTAGCAAATGATATAAAACAAATCCAAAATGATAAAAAGATATTCGTAAAGGCTGACAAAACGAGCAATTTTTACAAAATGGAACCAAACGAATACTCTCAACTCTTAAACAAAAACATCCAGAAAAACTACAAGAAAGCTGATAAAACTACACATAGCAACATCCGCAAAAAAGAAAAAGAGCTTGCACATCGCATGGAGTTAAGTGATAGGGTAGAGACAACAGCAACAAAGGAGGCCTTCATAACACTTAAAGACCACAAGCCTAACTTCCAAAACAACCCAACATGTAGACTAATAAACCCATCTAAATCCGAACTGGGCAAAATAAGCAAGAGAATTTTGGAAAAGGCTATAGAAGATATAAAATCAAACACCGAATACAACCTTTGGAAAAACAGCTATGAAGTCATACAATGGTTTAAGAAACTCAACAAACAGAGAAATACAATGTTCATTACATTTGACATAGTAGACTTCTATCCATCCATAGATGAAGAACTACTCAACAAAGCTTTGAAATTTGCCAACAAATACACAAATATAGCAGAGTCAGAAATGGAGATTATTTTCCACACCAAAAAAACCTTACTCCATAGCAGAAATGAAACTTGGATTAAAAAAACGAGCAAAAACTCCACATTTGATGTAACCATGGGATCGTATGATGGTGCCGAAACATGTGAACTAGTCGGACTATTCATGCTATCCAACATCCAAAAACAACTTGGAAAACAGGCCGGTTTATACAGAGATGACGGCCTCGCTGCATTAAACAATAATCCAAGAACCATTGAAAACAAGAAAAAAGAATTATGTAAAATCTTTAAAAACCACAACTTAAAAATCACAATAGAAGCAAACAAAAAAGTAGTGAATTACCTAGACATAACATTAGACCTCAATGACCATGTGTACAAACCATACAAAAAACCCAATGACATACCAGTCTACGTAAACATCAAAAGCAACCACCCACCATCTATACTAAAAACAATACCCAATGGTATAAACAAGAGACTATCCAACCTGTCATGCAATGAAAACGCATTCAATGATGCAGCAACAGAATATCAAGAAGCATTACAAAAAAGTGGTTACAATTACAAACTACAATACAGTCCAGACAACAACACGAACAGAATTAAGAAAAATAGGAAAAGAAAGATCATATGGTACAACCCACCATACGATGGACAAGTAAAAACAAATGTAGGAAAAGAATTCTTTAAAATCTTGGCAACATCATTCCCAAAAGAACACAAACTGTCCAAAATATTCAACAAAAACACCATTAAACTGTCATACTCATGTATGCCCAACCTCAAAAACATGATTGATTCATCTAACAAAATGAAAAGCAACATAAAAGAGAAGGGTGCCGAAAGGACATCTTGCAACTGCACTAAAAAAGAACAGTGCCCCCTGAGCAATAAATGTCTTCACAGCAACATTGTATACCAAGCTACGGTAACATCAGAAAATGAAGAAGAAACATATGTAGGGATTACTGAAAACACTTTCAAAACCAGATACGCAAACCACAAACAGTCATTCAAAAATGAAAAATACAAAAATCAAACAGAGCTGAGCAAATACATCTGGAGACTCAAAGATAAAAAAATAGACTACAACATATCATGGAAAATCATAAAAAGAGCAACACCATACAACAATATTTCAAAAAGATGCAATCTATGCTCCACAGAAAAATGGTTAATATTATGCAAACCACACTTAGCAACTCTGAACACAAAAGTAGAAATTGTAAACAATTGCAGGCACAAGTGGAAATCTTTGCTAGCACATTCCACCTGAACAGGCCCCAATAAGAACCACAGGCCGCACGTGCAGCAAATGAGATCCGCCTGCACACACAGAGTTGAAATCAAGTCCCGCACGCCATAAAAGATCGTTGGCGTGCCCCAAAAGACATCCTGAAGATAGCAACGCTAGAAACAAGCTTGTAGATTTTACCACTTCATTTTAAAAATATTTTTTAACAAATATATATATATATATATATATATATATATATATATATATATATATATTAACCTCACTTTTTTCCCCACTACTTAATTGTTCCAGCATTAATTAATTTTCACTATTTTATTTTTTTTTTTTTTTCACTCACTCTTTTTCTCCCCCCTTTCACTCTATCTCTCTCTCTCTCTCACTCTTTTCCCCCCTCTCTCTTTAAACCTCCTCTCTCTCTCCTCCTCCTCTTCTCTCTCTCCTCTCGTCTCTCTTCTCCTTCCTCTCCTCTATCCTTCCCCCTCATTTTCCTGACAAGATTCGGTACCATTTGGGTCCCTTTCCCTGTGATCCCCTTCCCCTGTGTCTCCCCTTACCCTGTCTTCCCAGAGTTCATATTTCATCCCATCCACCCCCCCCCCTCGATTTCTTCCTCCCCACCCCCCCCCCCCCCCCCCCCCCCCCCCCCCCCCCCCCCCCCCCCCCCCCCACTCCTCATCTCCCTCTCACGCCCACTGTACCTCTTATCTTAAATGCAATTTTAATAATCTTCATGGACATTTTAGTCCAGTGATGGTATGTGTTTTTGTTTGCAGCCTTCCCTGAGGAAGCCTTGGAGTAAAGGCGAAAGCTTGGAAGACATGAAGAGTTGTGGAGTGGGAATGGAAGTGCGGGTTTTATTACTTCTTGTGTGTTTAACTAATGACTATATCCAGCACTCTGCGTCCTTGAGCGGTGCTCAGCAAGCAACAGGTTTTACTTCAAACATTTATATATATATATATATATATATGCGTGCGTGCGTGCGTGCGTGCGTGCGTGTGTGTGCGCGCGCGTGTGTGTGTGTGTGGGTGTGTGTGTCTGCGTGTGTGTGTGTGTGTGTGTGTGTGTGTGTGTGTGTGTGTGTGTGTGTGTGTGTGTGCATGGGATTACAATATGCTATTGGTCAAGAGAGGAAAGTCTTGTAAACACTCTTTGTAAACTGAACCTTTCTCTTTAACTGCATTGCTTGGAATAACCATTATCATGTTTTCAGGTTCTCATTTTTTTTTTTTTAGAAAAACAAACCTATTGCTCTTTCTCTGTTTATCCTCAGTCTTCACATTGTCGTGATCATGCGTTCGGTTGTTTGGCTACGAGTCCAAAGAGTTGCTGCAAACGCGTCCATTTTTTCCCCTTGACGTATGCTTAGATGGTCAGAGAGACATCTGCAATACTTGACAGATGTAGCCAAACACAGTAATAAACACATTTATAACAGCAAGATGCCTCGGGCACTGACGCTCCCCATCTGATTTAAAATGAACGCCTGATTAAATGCCGAGAAAACAAACAAACCAAAAACGAGCGATGCAGGTCAAATGAGTGTGATTTGACGGTGCGATAGCCATTCTACATTACACGGGCCCGAAAATAGCATTCGTAACGATAATGATAACGAGAACGATATTTTATTCAAGAAAAGGCCACTGCCCCATTTGGAGAGGGTGAGTTATAAACAGAATATTTCAACAAGATGTTTTATCACCACAATATAAAAACCCACAACAAACACATTTACAGGTGTCAAATCATTTCTCCTTTTGAAAGACTTGTATAAATACAAAGAGAGATTAATTACAACATTGTCATTTTTTGATGCCAAAAGACAAACTAACTTGAAAAGTGCAGGAACATCGATAATACTTTAACGGAAGACATTTTTATCGAACACAGCATTCATTTACGTGTGTGTGTGTGTGTGTGTGTGTGTGTGTGTGTGTGTGTGTGTGTGTGTGTGTGTGTGTATGTGTGTGTGTAAGCGAGCGCGCGTGCGCCATGCGCCCCCCTTTCCGCCCAGAGAGAGAGAGAGAGAGAGAGAGAGAGAGAGAGAGAGAGAAGACACACACACACACACACACACACACACACACACACATACACACACACACACACACACACACACACACACACACACACACACACACACACATGCAGAGAGAGAGAGAGAGAGAGAGAGAGAGAGACAGAGACAGAGACAGAGACAGAGAGACAGAGAGAGACAGAGACAGAAAACTGGATGAGGGCTGGGTGAAGATAGATGTGTGCGTCTATGCGAGTGAAAGAGGGGGAAGGGGAGGGGGAGGGTAGTGCGTGCGAGGGAACGTTTTACGACAAAAAACAAAAAACAAAAAAACTTATATCCGAAAGTTATGGATGAGCAAATACATCTGTTATTACTCACTGCATTGGCATCCGAACTCTGCCGATATGATGGGTGGGGCGTTTATGGAGTGGTCCGCTCGTTATGATGTCTGTGTCGTGAAGCTGAACCTGCAAAATGCTCTGAAAACAACCCCACCCATCTACCACCACCCCCCTCCACCCCCAGCCCCATCCCATACCTTCTCCTCACCACATTCTGAACGGTAAACACAGAAAACACCTTTCTATATATATATATTTTTTTCTTTTATCTGCGTACGCAGACTGATACTCCTGCAGACACTCTTTGTACAGACAGGCAAGGATTAATCCCATCTACCCAACAAAGGGAGTGGAGTTCTGTGTGTATGACCGTTTTTTATCCCGCCATTAAGGCAGCCATACTCCAGCTTCAGGGAAGGTGCATGCTATGTGTAACGTGTCATCCATACTAACGGCCAAACTGGCCTTCTCTTCCGAAAGTTGGTGATGGGATTTTACGTGTATGCAAGATGTTATGCGTGCGTTCACACACGGAACCTCGGTTGATAGTCTCATTCGAAAGACTGTATGGGAAATGGAGTCAGAACCAATGTTAACTGCGAGGGGGCCCCCCTGTTCCGAAACGGCCCGGCGGAGATTCGAACGCGCAACCGCAGGATCACCAAGATTACGAGTCCGGCGCTCAACCGATGAGCTATTCCGGCCAACACTTCTCTATATAACAGCAGTCATTCGCGCGTCCAGTCGTCTAACACTCCCCTCCGGGGGTTGCAACCTTGCCGTGGTCGGAGGGCTTGCGTGGTCCTGTGATCCCTTAGGCTTTGCTGGCGGGGGCATCAATACTTGAAGATAGGCTGGTTTTTTTAAACTGCTTCTAGGCCTGAGAAGTCAAGATGCTGTCTGGCCTAAGCATAACGTGGTAAGGAGTTGATGCCCCTGGTAGGGCTTCCCATGTCAGATAGGCTAAGGGTGAGGATCCTGACTAATAGTAACCCGCCTTTCTCCTTTTCTTGTTTTCTGCCTTTCTTATTTGGCTCTTTTCTATCTTCGTCCCCCCTTCAAGTCTTCTTTTCCACACTCCTTTTCTCTCTGTGGTCTTCTTAAGATCCGCCGCGTTTGCCGTGCGGTGCAACCTGTGACGGAGGGGGATGAGATCCTGGTGATTGAGAGGGCCAACGCCCTCAACACATCACTTTGGCTCGGACCTCTCCTAGACAGGAGGTACACTCTGGCCCGCGTGTACTAATCGGCTCCCCCTTCTTGGGGCTGGGTCAAGACAGGCAGTTCTCCCGCTGGCCAAGTTAACCCCTGCAGTGCTCGGCTCTCTGTTCCCGGGAGTTGAGCATGATCAGGGGGGATAGGGGTAGTGGCGTTCTGTTTGTCGTATATCTCTCCTGAAGCCTGGAAGGGGTCAAGACAGTGATTTCTTGGCCCTGGCCCCTTAGTTGGACTCCAAGGTGGGTGGGTAAGGGAGAGACGAAATATAATTAAACTAAACATGGCTTTTTCAAAAATCATCCCCCAAAAAAGAAGAGGAAGGCAGCAGCCCCTATTTCAGGGGATTTCGAATCGGACAGTGACTCGGATATAGAGATAAGAGAGAGGACAGGTTTCTGGGCTTCCTGGCTCGTGATAGAGGGGACAGAGCAGGAAAAGCCCATTTCAGCTCTGAGTCCTTTCGCGATCCAGAAGGGCTTCCAAGGTCTAGCGGGTGACCCTCAGTCCGTGAAAAGGCTACGGAACGGATCATTCCTTGTCCAGTGCAGGTCAAAAAAAACAATCGGAACAGCTGTTGAAGGCAAAAAAGCTCGTGGACAGAGAGATTCGGGTGACTCCCCATAAGCAATTGAATTCATCCAAGGGAGTTATTCGGTGCCTGGATTTGAAAGGTGTCTCAGAAGTGGAGATCAAGACAGAACTTGCATCCCAAGGTGTGACAGAGGTGCATAGGGTGACGGTCAAAAAAGGTGCAGAAAGAGTGCCCACCAACACCCTCTTTCTGACATTCTGCAACCCTGTGCTGCCTCAGGTCATTAAAGTAGGGTACCTAAATGTCCGTGTGCAATTGTATGTCCCATCCCCGTTGAGGTGTTTCAGATGCCAGAAATTTGGACATGTCAGAGATCGCTGTTCTGGGGAGGAGGTGTGTGGTGTTTGTTGCAAGGCAACCCATGATGGGCCATGTAAAGACCCGGCTCATTGCGCAAACTGCGGTGGCGACCACCCCTCCTCTTCACGCAACTGCCCTGTCTGGATCCAGGAGTCCAACATTCAGAAAGTTAGAACAGAAAAGAAGATCTCATTTTTTGAGGCACGTAAGCAGGTTGTTGGCAGTCAGACGCCAACAGCGTCTTCATATGCTTCAGCAATAAAGAAAGTAACGACCCGTTCAGTCTGCTGCCAGACTGATGAATTTATTTTCTCAAAGACATTACAAGGAAGACCGTTAAGCTCGGGTGGAAGCAAGTCCACCACCTCCCAACCCAAAGTGGGTGCCCCTGGTGGAGGCAAAAAATCCGCCACCCCTCAGACTGCCCAGCAGTCTACTCCATCTGCTGCTGGGCAGATGAAAAAGCCAGGCCTCCCGCCTCGAACTTCCTCGAGCAGTGCCCGTGCGGGCAAGGGAGTTCAACCAAGTGTGGAGATGGTGGAGATGAGGAAGAAACCTCCACCATCTCCAAAATCCAGACCTTCTTCACCTGTGGGCAAGTCTGCCAGCAGGTCTGAAGACCGAAACAGTCCAGTGAAACTAAGCAATAAATTTGCTCCACTGAACGCAGACGATGATGAGGAGATGACTTGATTTCTCTCCTATTCATCCGCTGCACCATGGATAGTAGTAAACTAATCCATTGGAATATCCGTGGCCTAAATTCAAATTTTGAGGAGCTGCAGCTTCTGTGTCAAACAGTAAAACCTTCCGTCGTGGCTCTTCAGGAAACTAAAATTCAAAGCCAGAAGACCTTCACTCTTTCTGGTTTTAATATTCTTTCTAAACCTGCACAACCATCCACATTGAGACTGTCAGGCGGTGTTGCCCTTCTTTTACACAAAACTTTGCTGTTTAGTCCTGTCGCTCTGACTACCTCCCTTCAGGCTGTAGCTACGAGAGTCACTCTCCACAAGACTGTTACAATCTGCTCACTGTATCTGCCACCTTCTGTCCCGGTTTGTCGTCAGGACCTTTTCAGTCTGATCGGAGAACTTCCTCGACCTTTTTTGCTGTTGGGTGACTTTAATGGTCACAATCCTCTTTGGGGTAGTGTAAGTTCGTCATCCAGAGGTCTGCTTCTTGAGGATGTCCTTTCAGATCTTGATTTGTGTTGTCTGAACGATGGAGCTCCAACTTACCTCCACTCTTCCACAGGTTCACTTTCGTGTTTAGATTTGTCGATTTGTGACCCCTCGCTGGTCCTGGACTATGAGTGGTCTGTCCATGACGATCTACACGGAAGTGACCATTTCCCTGTTCTTTTAAAACCTGTATTAACTGAGAACGCTTCTGTCTCACAACATTTTAATTATAAGAAGGCCAACTGGGATCTTTTTGTAACCAATATTTTGAAAGAATTCCAGGAAGTTGATTTTCTTCAGAGTCCAGACCCAGCAGAATCTCTGACCAATACTGTGATAAACTGTGCTAAAACCTGTATTCCAATGTCTTCCGACAAACTCCAAATGCCCAAAACACCCTGGTTTAATTCAGACTGCCAACAAATTTCAAAAGTTCGCAAACGGGCTCAGCGTCGGGTATACCAACGACCTTCAGGTCCTAACGCTCGAGCCCATCAGAAACTCCGCGCCAAATCGAGACACACTTTCAAAATCAGTAAACGTGTCTTGGAGAAACTTCTGCTCCGGGCTGACATCAAAAACTTCAAAGAAAAAAGTCTGGAACATCATCAGAAAAATCAAAGGGAAAAACACCAACCCCTCCATTCATCACTTGAAACTTGCCGATGCTCTGGTCACTGACAAACAAGCTGTTGCCAATCTGTTGGCTTCCACCATCCAACAGAACTCCTCATCTTCAAATAAATCTGCAGCCTTTTTAAAAAACAAACAACTCAGAGAGAAATCTTTATACAATTTCACATCAGACAACTCTGAAGCCTACAATCTCCCTTTTTCAATCAATGAACTGAAAACAGCTTTACAAACCTGCACTGATTCTGCCCCTGGTCTGGATGATATTCATTATCAGGTTTTGAAACATTTTCCAGAAAGCTGTCTCCAGACCCTTCTTAAAGTATACAACCATATCTGGACCACAGGGTACTTTCCGCCCTCCTGGCGGAAAGCCCTGATCATTCCAACTCCAAAGCCTGGAAAGGACCTTACCAACCCTTCCAACTATCGTCCAATAGCTCTGACTAGCTGCCTCTGTAAGTTGATGGAGAAGATGGTCAACTCCCGTCTGATGTGGAAGCTGGAAACCGATGGCCTTTTGGCCAGTCAACAGTGCGGGTTCCGGAAATACCACTCGACAGTCGACCATCTAATCCGTCTGGAAACCACCATCCGCAATGCCTTTGTCAATAAACAGCATGTGGTCGCTGTCTTTTTCGACCTCGAAAAAGCGTATGACACCACATGGAAATCAGGAATTCTTCTGGACTTGCACAGACTTGGTTTCCGTGGTCACCTGCCTCTGTTTATACAGAACTTTTTGGCTGATCGACAGTTCCAGGTGCGTGTTGGCACCGCACTCTCTGACATCCATGGGCAGGAGTTGGGTGTACCTCAGGGGAGCATCCTTTCTCCTGCCCTTTTCAGCATTAAAATTAATGACATTGTAAAATCGGTAAGCCAGGGCTGTGAGTCCTCTCTGTTCGTAGACGACTTCGCGCTGTACGCAGTTGGAGCTTCTTACGCCAGCGTACAGCGTCGACTCCAACTTTGTGTCAACAAGATCCAACAGTGGGCCGATGAAAACGGGTTTACCTTCTCACGTTCCAAAACTCAGTCAATCCATTTTCACAATTTTCGTCAATTTTTTGTTGATCCTGAAATTCGTCTGGACAAGTCCACCATTCCAGCTGTAAAAGAAGCCAAATTCCTTGGAGTTATTTTTGATCAAAAACTCAACTTTCTCAGCCACATTAAAAATCTCAAAACCTCTTGCCAGAAAGCTCTGAATATTCTGCGGGTCGTAGCGCACACTGACTGGGACGCTGATAAGAAAACTTTGCTGCATCTCTACAGAGCCCTGGTCCGCTCCAAACTGGACTATGGTTGTGCTGTGTACGGCTCTGCAAGACCCTCTTATCTGAAACTCTTGGATCCTATTCACCATCAAGGGCTTCGTCTCTGTCTTGGAGCTTTCCGCACCACCCCTGTGTACAGCCTGTACGCAGAGGCAGGTGAACCCTCACTGTCCAACCGCAGGCTGAAAATGTCTCTAAATTACTATATCAGACTGTTCTCAGAACCGCAGAATCCTGCCTATGACTGTGTCTTTGACCCCCAGTTTCAAAGCAAATTCGAAACCAACCCTAACTGTATTCCGCCGTTTGGTGTTGGTGTTCGTATGCAGCCTCACGCGCGGAATGCAGGTTTAGACCTAGGAGTTGTGTCGGATTTTTCCAAGTTTCCAGATGAGCCTCCGTGGACCTTTTTCACACCAGAGATTCGTTTTGATCTTGCAGCCTTTCGTAAAGAGTCTACCAGCTCTCTGGCATACAAGGCCTTGTATGCTGAACCTGTTCAAAATTCCCATCTTATCAGAAAATTTTCACTGACGGTTCCAAGTCTGAGGATGGAGTGGCCTGTGCAGCCTATTGCCCTGGTGCTCCTTCTCAGATACTGTTAAAGCATATACCTCCAGATGCTTCTGTCTATTCTGCTGAACTTACTGCTCTGGTTCTGGCATTGAAAATAATTTCACAATCTACCAAGAGGGACTTTCTGGTTCTGTCGGATTCGCTGTCAGCTTTGGAGGCCATAGCTGGCCGCAACCTTCAGCATCCAGAACTTTTACATTTCTTTGAACTTTTTAGCAAGTTGAAAGTGGATGGTTACAACATTATTCTGGCTTGGGTTCCTGGTCATGTTGGCATCGGAGGGAACGAAATGGTTGATCGTTTAGCCAAGAATGCCACAAGAGAGAAATTGTCCAATATTTATATCCCTTGCTCAGATCTGAAACCCAAAATTAACGATTATGTGAGAGACCTCGGGCAGGAGGATTGGAACACACAGACGGATAACAAACTCTTTCAGATCCGTCCAAACCTTAAAGAGTTCCTCCCATCTACGTCTGGTGGTCGTAAAGAAGAAACAGTTCTGTGCCAGCTGCACACCGGCCATTCGTATTTTACCCATTCGTACCTTTTAAAGAATGAAGAAGCACCGTGGTGCATTCCATGTCATGTGCCACTCACAATGAAACATATTCTTTTAGAGTGTTGGGACTTGCACGGTGTGAGACAAACATTTTACAGCAGAGTCCATGAAAATCCTGTTCAGAGATGTCCCGCCTGATGTGATCTTTGAGTTTTTGAGAGAGATTAACATTTTTCATCTGATTTAAGATTTTACGGATGAAAGATTTTTAACGAAGTTTCTGGTGCGTTTCTAGACGATGTCATTTAAAGAGATGTGTGAAAGGTGTTTTTTTTTTTTTTTTGTTTTTTTTTAAATGACTTGAGTTGATTTTAACGTGGTGACAGCCCTGATGTGGCCCCTTGCGGTCGGCTGGGCTATAAGCAACATTATCTTATCTTATCTCGTCTAACACTCAGTATCACTCAAACAGTCACTAGTTAAAGCAATGGTTTTGACGGCATGGGAATAAACAAGGAAAACAAAAGCATGAACTAACCATGAAAAAAGTATGTTCCAATATAAAAACACAAAGAAATGGACACACGAACAGACTGGCTATATAAAGACACAAAGAGATGGACACACAAAGAGACTGGCTATATAAAGACACAAAGAGATGGACACACAAAGAGACTGGCTATTTAAAGACACAAAGAGATGGGGACACACAACAGACTGGCTATTTAAAGACACAAAGAGATGGACACACAGACACAGACTGGCTATATAAAGACACAAAGAGATGGGGACACACAAACAGACTGGCTATTTAAAGACACAAAGAGATGGACACAAGACACAGACTGGCTATATAAAGACACAAAGAGATGGGGACACACAAAGAGACTGGCTATATAAAGACACAAAGAGATGGGACACACAAAGAGACTGGCTATATAAAGACACAAAGAGATGGACACACAAAGAGACTGGCTATATAAAGACACAAAGAGATGGACACACAAAGAAACTGGCTATATAAAGACACAAAGAGATGGACACATGAACACACTGGCGATATAAAGACACAAAGAGATGGACACATGAACAGACTGGCTATATAAAGACACAAAGAGATGGGGACACACAAAGAGACTGGCTATATTAAGACACAAAGAGATGGGGACACACAAAGAGACTGGCTATATAATGACACAAAGAGATGGACACACAAACAGAGTGGCTATATAATGACACAAAGAGATGGACACAGGAACCGACTTGCTATATAAAGACACAAAGAGATTGACACACAAACCGACTGGCTATATAAAGACACAAAGATATGGGGACACACACACACACACACACCACACACACACACACACACACACACACACACACACAAAGACTGGCTATATAAAGACACAAAGAGATGGACACACAAACAGACTGGCTATATAAAGACACAAAGAGATGGACACACACACAGACTGGCTGCATAAAGACACAAAGAGATGGACACACACACAGACTGGCTGCATAAAGACACAAAGAGATGGACACACACACAGACTGGCTGCATAAAGACACAAAGAGATGGACACACAAACAGACTGGCTATATAAAGACACAAAGAGATGGACACACAAACAGACTGGCTATATAAAGACACAAAGAGATGGACACACAAACAGACTGGCTGCATAAAGACACAAAGAGATGGACACACACAGACTGGCTGCATAAAGACACAAAGAGATGGACACACAAACAGACTGGCTATATAAAGACACAAAGAGATGGACACACAAACAGACTGGCTGCATAAAGACACAAAGAGATGGACACACAAACAGACTGGCTGCATAAAGACACAAAGAGATGGACACACAAACAGACTGGCTATATAAAGACACAAAGAGATGGACACACACACAGACTGGCTATATAAAGACACAAAGAGATGGACACACAAACAGACTGGCTATATAAAGACAGAAAGAGATGGACACACACACAGACTGGCTACATAAAGACACAAAGATATGGACACACAAACAGACTGGCTAATGGGGTTCAAGTCAGACACACAAAAACAGAGACACGGACTGAGAGAGTATAACGGGGAGTGGGGGTGGGGGGGGGTGGGGAGTGGAGGTGAGAAGGTGAGAGGAGAGGAGGAGAAAATGGAGGCGAAGAGACACGGGGAAAAAAGAAAACTTGGAACACACACACACACACACACACACACACACACACACACACACACACACACTCACACACACACACATGCACGCACGCACGCACGCACACACACACACCACGCACGCACGCACACACACACACACACACACACACACACACACACACACACACACACACACACACACTGAAACCAGTTTATTGTCAGATTAACTCAAGGTTGTACTGACAGCACACACACACACACACACACACACACACACACACACACACACATACACACACGCACGCACGCACGCGCGTACGCACGCACGCACACACACACACACGCACGCACGCACGCACGCACGCACGCGTACGCACGCACGCACGCACGCACGCACACACACACACACGCACGCACGCACGCACGCACGCACACACACACACACACACACACACACACACACACACACACATACACGCGCGCACGCACGCACGTACGCACACACACATGCTCACACAACCACATGCATGCATACACCCACAAAAATACAGTAACACGCAAGCAAGCAAACAAGCAAAGTAAGCACGCACGCACACACACACACACACACACACACACACACACACACACACACACACACACACACACACACACAGATAGTGCAAACATTAAGGGGAAGCAACATTGATATGTTGTAAAAGAACGCTTAGCAGAGTTATTTACCGTGGACAGTTTATCAATAATGTGGCTGAGTCTATTTCCCTCCCACCAAGATGGCGGACAGCTTTACGGAATATTGAAACATTTGCCAACGTCACTCAAACCCAACTTCCACCATCTCACCACCTCACGTTAATCCATGTAGAAGTAAAACCAAAACAAACCGTTCATTTGTGGCGCAAAAATCTATAGCAGGTGGGAAAAAAATGAACACTTGTTGTTCTGGGTTCCAGTAATGACATAACAAGATGAATTGAATTAAAACACGGGTTATCCCTGTTCTTAATATAAATGATATTACGATGGCTTGGAGCAACAACCGTATATCTGGAAAATGCCTGTTTTGAGAAAAATGGAATTGAAAATTTGAAAACATCTTACTTTGTCTGCTTTAAAACGGCAATCAACGTTGCAATTCTGATGTCTTTTGATGCAATTTATTCTATGATATGTTGCCAAGCTGTTGAGTGTATAAACTAAAGAGTTTTTGTTGAACATGTAAGATGTACCATTTTTGTGCAAAATTGATGTCGTCGCTTTGAAGAGTAAAAAGCCAACAAGTAAATATGTTCCAGCTTCCTTGCATATACAGGTCTGTCTATTATGTGCAGAACCAGTACATCTCACAGATAAACCTTTTTGATCGAAACAAATATCATAAAGCGATTCATATACTTTTCGGGTCAAAACCCTACCTTGTGAAAAACACTGTTTGGTACCAAATTTAGCAAGACATATATGTCTTTGACGAGAGCAAAAAGAGAACGTATAGACTGAAACGTTTTGCATTTCTCTTCTTTGCTAGGTGCATACATAGACTCAAACCCGTCCACACACACACACACACACACACACACACACACACATGCACCTGAAAACACACACACACATTTACATATACACACTCAATCACTCACACACGCACACTCACACACACATATGCATGCGCGCACATGCTTGTGCTCACAGTGCACAGACAGACAGACAGACAGACACACACACACACACACACACACACACACACACATCTCACACATGCACCTGAACACACACACACACACACTCTCTCTCTCTCTCTCTCTGTCTGTCTGTCTCTCTCTCCTCTCTCTCTCTCTCTCTCCACACACACACACACACACACACACGTGTCACGCACACATGCACGCGCATGAATGTGCCCAGTTCACTCACACACCACTACCCACACACACACATTCACAGATGCACGCACTCACGAACGCACGCACGCACGCAAGCATGCATGCACAACACATTGCCGATGAGACCGATTCTTCGCGCGTGCGTGCGTGCGTGTGTGTGTGTGTGTGTGTGTGACGTCATGAAGCAGTGTACTTGGAAAGAGCGGTCTGGCTGTCGGCTGATGACTATTCCATGATTTTAAGGCGTCAGCCCCAGCTGGTGGTAACGGTTACGGTAAGCCAGGCGGGCGAGGGTGCCGTCGTCGGCTTTGAAGCGGTTGAAATACCGTGGATTTCTCTATAGGGCAGCTGTGCCAGTGTGAGAACTTTCCTGCGCGCGTGCCAAGAAACCCGATTTCGATGTGGGTAGTTTTGTCCCGGGGAAAAACTTGAGACGTGAGCGAAGCGCTTACAAATAGCCGAACACCCGCGCTTTTTTTAGTTTTCAGACTTGACAAAATTCTTTAAACAGGAGGATCAGATTGGATTGAAAAGTAAATTTAGGTTACACCATAATTTCAGAAGCAATCACAAACACACAGACACAAGCAATTTACACGAATGATTTTTTAAGGGGGGGGGGGGGGGGGGGGGGGGGGGGGGGGGGGGGGCATGGGGGAATTTAAACGATAAATTGTCATATCATGTTTCCTTGTTCTGTGTGCTCTGTGCTGTCACATCTGCTAGGCGATTCGGTGTCAAAAGCAGCGTTTGTGTGGTGTGTATTTATTTCATCATGGGAACAAGCGTTACCACACTTAAATTGTTTGTTGATTATAAATTGCCAGTTTCACTGCGTGTTACGTTATCATTATTATTATTATTATTGTTGTTGTTGTCACTATTACCATTATCATCATAATTACGGTTTTGTTGTTGCTGCTAGAGGAAGGATCATGTGCATGAATTCGTGTGGGATTATGTTACACAAGCAGCATGATTTCACACAAATTAGTTATATTTGTCTGGGTGATAGGTTGGCTTGGGTGCGTGTGTATGTTTACGAAAAAACAAACCAACCAACCTGCTAAGTGGTGTCCAAGAGACCCCTGTCTTGAATAAATCCTGTCATCCTACTTATTTTATTTATTCATCCTTTCAGCTGTAGTTCCCGTGTAATGTGGACTTGTAGCTTTGCAAATGTGGTGTAGCGTCCACGGACTATCCTGCACGTCGTTGACATGCACCTAACTTGAGGAAACTGACACTGAAACACTTCTATGCTGACTGTATTCTGGGGCGTATTGTTTTGTGCATGTTGGACGTCTGTCGTTTGTTAATATCTGAAGATGATTGACGTCTGTTGTTTGTTAATATCTGAAGATGATTGACGTCTGTTATTTGTTAATATCTGAAGATGATTGACGTCTGTCGTTTGTTAATATCTGAAGATGATTGACGTCTGTCGTTCGTTAATATCTGAAGATGATTGACGTCTGTCGTTTGTTAATACCTGAAGATGATTGACGTCCGTTGTTTGCCAATATCTGAAGATGATTGACGTCTGTTGTTTGTTCAGATCTGAAGATAATTGACGTCTGTTGTTTGTTCAGATCTGAAGATGATTGACGTCTGTTGTTTGTTAATATCTTAAGATGATGGACGTCTCTTGTTTGGTCAGATCTGAAGATGATGGACGTCTGTTGTTTGTTCAGATCTGAAGATGATTGACATCTGTTGTTTGTGGTTGCTGAAAATTTGCTCGTCTGTTCCGTATTTGGTATTAAAATAAGTCTTACTTTGAACGTTCTTGTGTGTGTGTGCGTGTGTGTGTGTGTGTGTGTGTGTGTGTGTGTGTGTGTGTGTGTGTGCGTGTGTGCGCGCGCGCGCGTTCGGGTGTGCATGCGTCTATGCATATGAGCGCGCGCGCGTGTGCACTTTAGTGGGTCTTCGTGTGCATGTGTATGTGTGCGTGTTCATGTATGTGCGTGCGCGCGCACGTGTATGCGTGCGTCTGTGAGCACCCGTGCGTGTATGTGTCTTCGTGTGTGTATGTATGTTGTGTGCGTGCATGCGCGCGCGCGCCTGTATATGTGCGCGTATGTGTGTCTTGGCGCGCGCGCCCTTTCTCTGCGCGCGCGCGCGCGTGTGCGTATGCGTGTGCGTGTGTGTGTGCACACGCTCGCGTGAGTGTGTGTGTGTGTGCGTGTGCGTGATTGTGTGCGCGCGCTCATACATATGCCTATTTCTGTTGGCCGTCTTTTTGGTGGTGGTTGTTGTCGAGACCTTTGACACAAAGATAAACGAAGGACTGTCGGTCTTTCGGTTCAGTTCGTCATTTCGAAGCCGACAACAATGGCGGGACCTTCGGTCGTACTTCCAGGTGGTCTGTTCAGAATTACGGTCAGGATCGAAAATCGAACATGTGAGAAGGTCCGGGGGAGGGGGGTGCGTGTTGTGGGGGTAGGGAGGGGGGGGGGGGAGATGAAACTGCTTACTAACGATTCTGTGATCAAGAGGGACAAAAAGGAACCTTGATAGGCTGATATCGAAGGATCCTGTATAAATGAACTTGTTAACGCTGTGCTCTTCATTCTTATCTGCCCCCCCCCCCCCCATATATATATATATATATATATATATATGTGTGTGTGTGTGTATGTGTGTGTCAGAGAGAGAGAGAGAGAGAGAGAGAGAGAGAGAGAGATCGATCGATCTGTACTAGCTCCTTATTATCACAAAAAGGGAAATAATGTATGTGCTCTAAGGTCGTAGAACCAACATGCTAAAGGTTTTTTGTGCTCAGAAGTGTTAAGGGATGCTACTCACCAGTGTTTGGGATGTTGGGGATCTCGAATAATTGTGGGATGTTAATAAATCAACACTGTAGCCGACTAATGACCAAGATTTGTATGTGCCGTTCTCGTAACGTGCACATATCTAAATTTGGCAACACACCAACGTATACGTTCTGAGGCGATAGCCAGGAACAGGCAAGCAACTGCTGATGAAGAGGAGGAGGAGGAGGAAGGAGAGAGAGAGAGAGAGAGAGAGAGAGGAGAGAGAGAGAGAGAGAGAGAGAGAGAGAGAGAGAGAGACAGACAGACAGAGAGAGACAGAGAGAGAGAGAGAGAGAGAGAGAGAGAGAGAGAGAGAGAGAGAATCATTCACTCGGAAACACGAGGCTGAAAGTGAGCTAGTGTGAGGTAGATAGGATAGTGTGAGATATTAGGGAAACTTCATGCATATTCAGAGACATTCAGACAGAGTTTAGGACGAGGTAGAATATTACATGACATTCTTTCGATAAACAGGCACATAGAATTTGCACATGTATTTTTTTTGGATTACAAATTTAGACGTTCAAAAGAATTATAACTTACAGCTGATACCTTTCCTACCTAGACCAATAAATACAGATACGCAAAAACACAGAAGTCACACACCTAAACATCATAATCACTATGGCCAGGCTCGAAAAATTAAAATTAAAACAATAACAACGACGACAGCAACAACAAAGCGAAAATGGATCAGAAAACAACACTCAAACCGAACGATCAGATAGCCGTAGGGCCTACCTATCTCGTTCAAGAGGGGCACTCCACAGAACGCAGGTTTCCATCAATGTCAGCACACTTTCAGTGTCATACGGCAAGGCAGATGGGGGGTCGGGGGGGGGGGGGGGTCATTTTGAAGCAAGATGGGGAAGCGTCAAAAGCTGACATACGATGGAGGGGGGGGGGGGGGGGGGGGCAGTGAGCCGGAAGAGTGTTTTTATGCAGGTAAGAGACTTATGGACTGGGAGGGTGGGGGAGGAGGGAGGGGGGGGGGCTGGAATAGCGGGGATAGGATGATTTGGGGAATAAGAATCAGGATGGGGTGAGGGTAGATGGGGCAGGATGATAATGCTAGAGAATACTGAAAACCTAGGGAATGGTGTTGGAAGGAGAGGGGGGGGGGGGGGGGAGGGAGGAGGGAATGAAGGAGTAGACCAATGACAAGGAAAAGCAGCGGCATAAATCATGACATTGACGATGAATTCAAACCACAGCAATGCATGCTACAAAGGGAGTGAAGTGAGGAGAGACTTCCGTTTCCTGGTTAACTCATTCCTGAATGACTAAATCACTAAAAGGGGGAAGAAGGGAGAAGAAGAGGCTGGGGGTAGGAGGATTGACTAAATCACTGAGAGGAGGAAAGGGGGAAGTAGAGGCAGGGGGTAGGAGGATTGACTCAATCACTGAAAGGAGGAAGACGCAGGGGGTAGGAGGATTGACTAAATCACTGAAAGGAGGAAGAGGCAGGGGGCAGGAGGATTGACTAAATCACTGAAAGGAGGAAAGGGGGGAGAAGAGGCAGGGGGTAGGAGGATTGACTAAATCACTGAAAGGAGGAAGAGGCAGGGGGTAGGAGGATTGACTAAATCACTGAAAGGAGAAAAGGAGGAAGAAGAGGCAGGGGGTAGGAGGATTGACTAAATCACTGAAAGGAGGAAAGGAAGAAGAAGAGGCAGGGGGTAGGAGGATTGACTAAATCACTGAAAGGAAGAAGGGGGGAAGAAGAGGCAGGGGGTAGGAGGATTGACTAAATCACTGAAAGGAGGGAGAAGAGGCAGGGGGTAGGAGGATTGACTCAATCACTGAAAGGAGGAAGAGGCAGGGGGTAGGAGGATTGACTCAATCACTGAAAGGAGGAAAGGAGGAAGAAGAGGCAGGGGGTAGGAGGATCGACTAAATCACTGAAAGGAGGAAAGGGGGGAGAAGAGGCAGGGGGTAGGAGGATTGACTCAATCACTGAAAGGAGGAAGTGGCAGGGGGTAGGAGGATTGACTCAATCACTGAAAGGAGGAAAGGAGGAAGAAGAGGCAGGGGGTAGGAGGATTGACTAAATCACTGAAAGGAGGAAAGGAGGAAGAAGAGGCAGGGGTAGGAGGATTGACTAAATCACTGAAAGGAGGAAAGGGGGGAGAAGAGGCAGAGTGTAGGAGGATTGACTCAATCACTGAAAGGAAGAAGGGGGGAAGAAGAGGCAGGGGGTAGGAGGATAAGATAAGATAAGATAATGTTGCTTATAGCCCAGCCGACCGCAAGGGGCCACATCAGGGCTGTCACCACGTTAAAATCAACTCACAAGTCATTAAAAAAAAAAAAAAAAAAAAAAAAAAAAAAAACTTTCACACATCTCTTTAAATGACATCGTCTAGAAACGCACCAGAAACTTCGTTAAAAATCTTTCATCCGTAAAATCTTAAATCTGATGAAAAATGTTAATCTCTCTCAAAAACTCAAAGATCACGTCAGGCGGAACATCCCTGAACAGGATTTTCATGGACTCCGCTGTAAAATGTTTGTGTCTCACATCGTGCAAGTCCCAACACTCTAAAAGAATATGTTTCATTGTGAGTGGCACATGACATGGAATGCACCACGGAGCTTCCTCATTCTTTAAAAGGTACGAATGGGTAAAATACGAATGGTCGGTGTGCAGCCGGCACAGAACTGTTTCTTCTTTACGGCCACCAGGCGCAGATGGGAGGAACTCATTAAGGTTTGGACGGATCTGAAAGAGTTTGTTATCCGTCTGCGTGTTCCAATCCTCCTGCCAGAGGTCTCTCACATAATCATTAATTTTGGGTTTCAGATCTGAGCAAGGGATATAAATATTGGACAATTTCTCTCTTGTGGCATTCTTGGCTAAACGATCAACCATTTCGTTCCCTCCGATGCCAACATGACCAGGAACCCAAGCCAGAATAATGTTGTAACCATCCGCTTTCAACTTGCTAAAAAGCTCAAAGAAATGTAATAGTTCTGGATGCTGAAGGTTGCGGCCAGCTATGGCCTCCAAAGCTGACAGCGAATCCGACAGAACCAGAAAGTCCCTCTTGGTAGATTGTGAAATTATTTTCAATGCCAGAACCAGAGCAGTAAGTTCAGCAGAATAGACAGAGGCATCTGGAGGTATATGTTTTAACAGTATCTGAGAAGGAGCACCAGGGCAATAGGCTGCACAGGCCACTCCATCCTCAGACTTGGAACCGTCAGTGAAAATTTTCTGACAGGATGGAAATTTTGAACAGAGGTCAGCATACAATGCCTTGTATGCCTGAGAGCTGGTGGACTCTTTACGAAAAGCTGCGAGATCAAAACGAATCTCTGGTGTGAAAAAGGTCCACGGAGGCTGATCCGGAAACTTGGAAAAATCCGACACAACTCCTAGGTCTAGACCTGCATTCCGCGCGTGTGGCTGCATACGAACACCAAACGGCGGAATACAGTTAGGGTTGTTTTCGAATTTGTTTTGAAACTGGGGGTCAAAGACACAGTCATAGGCAGGATTCTGTGGTTCTGAGAACAGTCTGATGTAGTAATTTAGAGACATTTTCAGCCTGCGGTTGGACAGTGAGGGTTCACCTGCCTCTGCGTACAGGCTGTACACAGGGGTGGTGCGGAATGCTCCAAGACAGAGACGAAGCCCTTGATGGTGGATAGGGTCCAAGAGTTTCAGATAAGAGGGTCTTGCAGAGCCGTACACAGCACAACCATAGTCCAGTTTGGAGCGGACCAGGGCTCTGTAGAGATGCAGCAAAGTTTTCTTATCAGCGCCCCAGTCAGTGTGTGCTACGACCCGCAGAATATTCAGAGCTTTCTGGCAAGAGCTTTTGAGATTCTTAATGTGGCTGAGAAAGTTGAGTTTTTGATCAAAAATAACTCCAAGGAATTTGGCTTCTTTTACAGCTGGAATGGTGGACTTGTCCAGACGAATTTCAGGATCAGCAAAAAATTGACGAAAATTGTGAAAATGGATTGACTGAGTTTTGGTACGTGAGAAGGTAAACCCGTTTTTCTCGGCCCACTGCTGGATCTTGTTGACACAAAGTTGGAGTCGACGCTGTACGCTGGGGTAAGAAGCTCCCACTGCGTACAGCGCAAAGTCGTCAACGAACAGAGAGGACTCAGAGCCCTGGCTTACCGATTTCACAATGTCGTTGATTTTAATGCTGAAAAGAGCAGGAGAAAGGATGCTCCCTTGAGGGACACCCAACTCCTGCCCATGGATGTCAGAGAGTGTGGTGCCAACACGCACCTGGAACTGTCGATCAGCCAAAAAGTTCTGTATGAACAGAGGCAGGTGACCACGGAAACCAAGTCTGTGCAAGTCCAGAAGAATTCCTGATTTCCATGTGGTGTCATACGCTTTTTCGAGGTCGAAAAAGATAGCGACCACATGCTGTTTATTGACAAAGGCATTGCGGATGGTGGTTTCCAGACGGATTAGATGGTCGACTGTCGAGTGGTATTTCCGGAACCGCACTGTTGACTGGCCAAAAGGCCATCGGTTTCCAGCTTCCACATCAGACGGGAGTTGACCATCTTCTCCATCAACTTACAGAGGCAGCTAGTCAGAGCTATTGGACGATAGTTGGAAGGGTTGGTAAGGTCCTTTCAGGCTTTGGAATTGGAATGATCAGGGCTTTCCGCCAGGAGGGCGGAAAGCACCCTGTGGTCCAGATATGGTTGTATACTTTAAGAAGAGTCTGGAGACAGCTTTCTGGAAAATGTTTCAAAACCTGATAATGAATATCATCCAGACCAGGGGCAGAATCAGTGCAGGTTTGTAAAGCTGTTTTCAGTTCATTGATTGAAAAAGGGAGATTGTAGGCTTCAGAGTTGTCTGATGTGAAATTGTATAAAGATTTCTCTCTGAGTTGTTTGTTTTTTAAAAAGGCTGCAGATTTATTTGAAGATGAGGAGTTCTGTTGGATGGTGGAGCCAACAGATTGGCAACAGCTTGTTTGTCAGTGACCAGAGCATCGGCAAGTTTCAAGTGATGAATGGAGGGGTTGGTGTTTTTCCCTTTGATTTTTCTGATGATGTTCCAGACTTTTTTCTTTGAAGTTTTTGATGTCAGCCCGGAGCAAAGTTTCTCCAAGACTGACGTTTACTGATTTTGAAAGTGTGTCTCGATTTGGCGCGGAGTTTCTGATGGGCTCGAGCGTTGGGACCTGAAGGTCGTTGGTATACCCGACGCTGAGCCCGTTTGCGAACTTTTGAAATTTGTTGGCAGTCTGAATTAAACCAGGGTGTTTTGGGCATTTGGAGTTTATTGGAAGACATTGGAATACAGGTTTTAGCACAGTTTATCACAGTATTGGTCAGAGATTCTGCTGGGTCTGGACTCTGAAGAAAATCAACTTCCTGGAATTCTTTTGAAATATTGGTTTGCAAAAGATTCCAGTTGGCCTTCTTATAATTAAGATGTTGTGAGACAGAGTGTTTCAGTTAATAAGGTTTTAAAAGAACAGGGAAATGGTCACTTCCGTGCAGATCGTCATGGACAGACCACTCATAGTCCAGGACCAGCGAGGGGTCACAAATCGACAAATCTAAACACGAAAGTGAACCTGTGGAAGAGTGGAGGTAAGTTGGAGCTCCATCGTTCAGACAACACAAATCAAAGTCTGAAAGGACATCCTCAAGAAGCAGACCTCTGGATGACGAACTGACACTACCCCAAAGAGGATTGTGACCATTAAAGTCACCCAACAGCAAAAAAGGTCGAGGAAGTTCTCCGATCAGACTGACAAGGTCCTGACGACAAACCGGGACAGAAGGTGGCAGATACAGTGAGCAGATTGTAAAGTCTTGTGGAGAGTGACTCTCGCAGCTACAGCCTGAAGGGAGGTATCAGAGCGACAGGACTAAACAGCAAAGTTTTGTGTAAAAGAAGGCAACACCCCTGACAGTCCCAATGTGGATGGTTGTGCAGGTTTAGAAAGAATATTAAAGCCAGAAAGAGTGAAGGTCTTCTGGCTTTGAATTTTAGTTTCCTGAAGAGCCACGACGGAAGGTTTTACAGTTTGACACAGAAGTTGCAGCTCCTCAAAATTTGAATTTAGGCCACGGATATTCCAATGGATTAGTTTACTACTATCCATGGTGCAGAGGATGAACAGGAGAGAAGTCAGGTCATCTCCTCGTCATCGTCTGCGTTCAGTGGAGCAAATTATTGCTTAGTTTCACTGGACTGTTTGGGTCTTCAGACCTGCTGGCAGACTTGCCCACAGGTGAAGAAGGTCTGGATTTTGGAGATGGTGGAGGTTTCTTCCTCATCTCCACCATCTCCACACTTGGTTGAACTCCCTTGCCCGCACGGGCACTGCTCGAGGAAGTTCGAGGCGGGAGGCCTGGCCTTTTCATCTGCCCAGCAGCAGATGGAGTAGACTGCTGGGCAGTCTGAGGGGTGGCGGATTTTTTGCCTCCACCAGGGGCACCCACTTTGGGTTGGGAGGCGGTGGACTTGCTTCCACCAAAGCTTAACGGTCTTTCTTGCAATGTCTTGGTGAAAGTAAAATTGTCAGTCTGGCAGCAGACTGAACGGGTGGAAACTTTCTTTGTAACGGAAGCATAAGAAGACACTGTTGACGTCTGACTGCCAACAACCTGTTTGCGGGCCTCAAAAAACGAAATTTTCTTTTCAGTCTTCACTCTTTGGATGGTGGACTCCTGAACCCAAACAGGGCAGTTGCGTGAAGAGGAGGGGTGGTCGCCACCGCAGTTCGCACAATGAGCCGGGTCTTTACACGGCCCATCATGGGTTGCCTTGCAACAAACACCACACACCTCCTGCCCAGAACAGCGGTCTCTGACATGTCCAAACTTCTGGCATTTGAAACACCTCAACGGGGATGGGACATACAGTTGGACACGTACATTTAAGTATCCGACTTTAATGACCGAGGAGCACAGGGTTGCAGAATGTCAGAAAGAGGGTGTTGGTGGGCACTCTTTCTGCACCTTTTTTGACTGTCACCCTATGTACCTCTGTCACACCTTGGGACGCAAGTTCTGTCTTGATCTCCGCTTCCGAGACACCTTTCAAATCCGGGCACCGAATAACCCCTTTGGTCGAATTTAACTGCTTATGGGGGGTCACCCGGATCTCTCTGTCCACAAGTTTTGTTGCCCTCAGCAGCTGCTCCGATTGCCTCTTTTATCTGCACTGGACGAGGAAAGTGCCATTCCGTAGCCTTTTCACTGACTGAGGGTCACCTGCTAGACCCTGAAAGCCCTTCTGAATAGCAAAAGGACTCAGAGCAGAAATAGGCTTTTCCTGCTCTGTCCCTTCAACCACAAGCCAGGAAGCCCAAAAACCTGTCATCTGTCTCGTCTCCATATCCGAGTCACTGTCGGAATCGTTATGACAGAAATGGGGTCCACTGCCTTCCTCTTTTTTATGGGGGGTGTGATTTTGGATAAAGCCATGATTTATGTTTAGAAATTTCGTCTCTCCCTTACCCACCCACCATGGAGTCCAACTAAGGGGCCAGGGCCAAGAACTCATTGTCTTGACCCCTTCCAGGCTTCAGGAGAGATATACGACAAACAGAAGCCTACTGACCCTATCCCCCCTGATCATGCCCAACTCCCGGGAACAGAGAGCTGAGCACTGCAGGGGTTACCTTGGCCAGTCGGAGAACTGCCTGTCTTGACCCAGCCCCACGAAGGGGAAGCCGATTGATACACCCGGGCCAGAGTGTACCTCCTGTCTAGGAGAGGTCCGAGCCAAAGTGATGTGTTGAGGGCGTTGGCCCTCTCAATCACCAGGATCTCATCCCCCTCCGTCACAGGTCGCACCGCACGGCGAACGCGGCGGATCTTAAGAAGACCACAGAGAGAAAAAGAGTGTGCAAAAGAAGGCTTGAAAGGGAGACGAAGAAAGAAAAGAACCGTTAAGAAAGGCAGAAGACAGAATAGGAAAAAGGTGGGTTACTATTTGTCTGGGCCCTCACTCCTAACCTTCTGACATGGAGACCCTACCAGGGGCATCAATTCCTACCACGTAATGCTTGGCCAGTCAGCAGCTTGGCTATACAGGCCTAGAAGCATTGACAACAACCTAACCATCTAGTCGAGTATTGATGCCCCCGTCAGCAAAGCCTAAAAGATCACTGGACCATGCAAGCCCTCCGACCACGGCAAGGTTGCAACCCCCGAGAGGGCTACTGCAACAGCAGGAAGATGGACAAGAAGAGGTACTAAGGAAGAATTGACCTAACAATTCACCACTGAAAGGAGGAAAGGGGGAAAGAGCGAGGGGGGCAGTAGGATATGACTAAATCACTGAAAGGAGGAAGAGGCAGGGGGTAGGAGGATTGACTAAATCACTGAAAGGAGGAAGAGGCAGGGGTAAGAGGATTGACTAAATCACTGAAAGGAGGAAAGTGGAAGTAGAGGCAGGGGGCGTAGGATTGACTAAATCACTGAAAGGAGGAAGAAGAGGCAGGGGGTAGGAGGATTGACTAAATCACTGAAATAAGGAAGAGGCAGGGAGATAAGATAAGATAATGTTGCTTATAGCCCAGCCGACCGCAAGGGGCCACATCAGGGCTGTCACCACGTTAAAATCAACTCACGTTATTTAAAAAAAAAAAAAAAAAAAAAAAAAAAAACACCTTTCACACATCTCTTTAAATGACATCGTCTAGAAACGCACCAGAAACTTCGTTAAAAATCTTTCATCCGTAAAATCTTAAATCTGATGAAAAATGTTAATCTCTCTCAAAAACTCAAAGATCACGTCAGGCGGGACATCTCTGAACAGGATTTTCATGGACTGTAAAATGTTTGTGTCTCACATCGTGCAAGTCCCAACACTCTAAAAGAATATGTTTCATTGTGAGTGGCACATGACATGGAATGCACCACGGAGCTTCCTCATTCTTTAAAAGGTACGAATGGGTAAAATACGAATGGCCGGTGTGCAGCCGGCACAGAACCGTTTCTTCTTTACGGCCACCAGGCGCAGATGGGAGGAACTCCTTAAGGTTTGGACGGATCTGAAAGAGTTTGTTATCCGTCTGCGTGTTCCAATCCTCCTGCCAGAGGTCTCTCACATAATTAATTTTGGGTTTCAGATCTGAGCAAGGGATATAAATGTTGGACAGTTTCTCTCTTGTGGCATTCTTGGCTAAACGATCAACCATTTCGTTCCCTCCGATGCCAACATGACCAGGAACCCAAGCCAGAATAATGTTGTAACCATCCGCTTTCAACTTGCTAAAAAGCTCAAAGAAATGTAAAAGTTCTGGATGCTGAAGGTTGCGGCCAGCTATGGCCTCCAAAGCTGACAGCGAATCCGACAGAACCAGAAAGTCCCTCTTGGTAGATTGTGAAATTATTTTCAATGCCAGAACCAGAGCAGTAAGTTCAGCAGAATAGACAGAGGCATCTGGAGGTATATGTTTTAACAGTATCTGAGAAGGAGCACCAGGGCAATAGGCTGCACAGGCCACTCCATCCTCAGACTTGGAACCGTCAGTGAAAATTTTCTGACAGGATGGAAATTTTGAACAGAGGTCAGCATACAATGCCTTGTATGCCTGAGAGCTGGTGGACTCTTTACGAAAAGCTGCGAGATCAAAACGAATCTCTGGCGTGAAAAAGGTCCACGGAGGCTGATCCGGAAACTTGGAAAAATCCGACACAACTCCTAGGTCTAGACCTGCATTCCGCGCGTGTGGCTGCATACGAACACCAAACGGCGGAATACAGTTAGGGTTGTTTTCGAATTTGTTTTGAAACTGGGGGTCAAAGACACAGTCATAGGCAGGATTCTGTGGTTCTGAGAACAGTCTGATGTAGTAATTTAGAGACATTTTCAGCCTGCGGTTGGACAGTGAGGGTTCACCTGCCTCTGCGTACAGGCTGTACACAGGGGTGGTGCGGAATGCTCCAAGACAGAGACGAAGCCCTTGATGGTGGATAGGGTCCAAGAGTTTCAGATAAGAGGGTCTTGCAGAGCCGTACACAGCACAACCATAGTCCAGTTTGGAGCGGACCAGGGCTCTGTAGAGATGCAGCAAAGTTTTCTTATCAGCGCCCCAGTCAGTGTGCGCTACGACCCGCAGAATATTCAGAGCTTTCTGGCAAGAGCTTTTGAGATTTTTAATGTGGCTGAGAAAGTTGAGTTTTTGATCAAAAATAACTCCTAGGAATTTGGCTTCTTTTACAGCTGGAATGGTGGACTTGTCCAGACGAATTTCAGGATCAACAAAAAACTGACGAAAATTGTGAAAATGGATTGACTGAGTTTTGGTACGTGAGAAGGTAAACCCGTTTTTCTCGGCCCACTGCTGGATCGTGTTGACACAAAGTTGGAGTCGACGCTGTACGCTGGCGTAAGAAGCTCCAACTGCGTACAGCGCAAAATCGTCAACAGAGAGGACTCAGAGCCCTGGCTTACCGATTTTACAATGTCGTTGATTTTAATGCTGAAAAGGGCAGGAGAAAGGATGCTCCCCTGAGGTACACCCAACTCCTGCCCATGGATGTCAGAGAGTGCGGTGCCAACACGCACCTGGAACTGTCGATCAGCCAAAAAGTTCTGTATAAACAGAGGCAGGTGACCACGGAAACCAAGTCTGTGCAAGTCCAGAAGAATTCCTGATTTCCATGTGGTGTCATACGCTTTTTCGAGGTCGAAAAAGATAGCGACCACATGCTGTTTATTGACAAAGGCGTTGCGGATGGTGGTTTCCAGACGGATTAGATGGTCGACTGTCGAGTGGTATTTCCGGAAACCGCACTGTTGACTGGCCAAAAGGCCATCGGTTTCCAGCTTCCACATCAGACGGGAGTTGACCATCTTTTCCATCAACTTACAGAGGCAGCTAGTCAGAGCTATTGGACGATAGTTGGAAGGGTTGGTAAGGTCCTTTCCAGGCTTTGGAATTGGAATGAGCAGGGCTTTCCGCCAGGAGGGCAGAAAGTACCCTGTGGTCCAGATATGGTTGTATACTTTAAGAAGGGTCTGGAGACAGCTTTCTGGAAAATGTTTCAAAACCTGATAATGAATATCATCCAGACCAGGGGCAGAGTCAGTGCAGGTTTGTAAAGCTGTTTTCAGTTCATTGATTGAAAAAGGGAGATTGTAGGCTTCAGAGTTGTCTGATGTGAAATTGTATAAAGAGTTCTCTCTGAGTTGTTTGTTTTTTAAAAAGGCTGCAGATTTATTTGAAGATGAGGAGTTCTGTTGGATGGTGGAAGCCAACAGATTGGCAACAGCTTGTTTGTCAGTGACCAGAGCATCGGCAAGTTTCAAGTGATGAATAGAGGGGTTGGTGTTTTTCCCTTTGATTTTTCTGATGATGTTCCAGACTTTTTTCTTTTAAGTTTTTGATGTCAGCCCGGAGCAGAAATTTCTCCAAGACTGACGTTTACTGATTTTGAAAGTGTGTCTCGATTTGGCGCGGAGTTTCTGATGGGCTCGAGCGTTGAGACCTGAAGGTCGGTGGTATACTCGACGCTGAGCCCGTTTGCGAACTTTTGAAATTTGTTGGCAGTCTGAATTAAACCAGGGTGTTTTGGGCATTTGGAGTTTATTGGAAGACATTGGAATACAGGTTTTAGCACAGTTTATCACAGTATTGGTCAGAGATTCTGCTGGGTCTGGACTCTGAAGAAAATCAACTTCCTGGAATTCTTTTGAAATATTGGTTACAAAGAGATCCCAGTTGGCCTTCTTATAATTAAAATGTTGTGAGACAGAAGCGCTCTCAGTTAATACAGGTTTTAAAAGAACAGGGAAATGGTCACTTCCGTGTAGATCGTCATGGAAAGACCACTCATAGTCCAGGACCAGCGAGGGGTCACAAATCGACAAATCTAAACACGAAAGTGAACCTGTGGAAAAGTGGAGGTAAGTTGGAGCTCCATCGTTCAGACAACACAAATCAAAGTCTGAAAGGACATCCTCAAGAAGCAGACCTCTGGATGACGAACTGACACTACCCCAAAGAGGATTGTGACCATTAAAGTCACCCAACAGCAAAAAAGTCGAGGAAGTTCTCCAATCAGACTGACAAGGTCCTGACGACAAACCGGGACAGAAGGTGGCAGATAAAGTGAGCAGATTGTAACAGTCTTGTGGAGAGTGACTCTCGCAGCTACAGCCTGAAGGGAGGTAGTCAGAGCGACTGGACTAAACAGCAAAGTTTTGTGTAAAAGAAGGGCAACACCGCCTGACAGTCCCAATGTGGATGGTTGTGCAGGTTAGAAAGAATATTAAAGCCAGAAAGAGTGAAGGTCTTCTGGCTTTGAATTTTAGTTTCTTGAAGAGCCACGACGGAAGGTTTTACCGTTTGACACAGAAGCTGCAGCTCCTCAAAATTTGAATTTAGGCCACGGATATTCCAATGGATTAGTTTACTACTATCCATGGTGCAGAGGATGAATAGGAGAGAAATCAAGTCATCTCCTCGTCATCGTCTGCGTTCAGTGGAGCAAATTTATTGCTTAGTTTCACTGGACTGTTTGGGTCTTCAGACCTGCTGGCAGACTTGCCCACAGGTGAAGAAGGTCTGGATTTTGGAGATGGTGGAGGTTTCTTCCTCATCTCCACCATCTCCACACTTGGTTGAACTCCCTTGCCCGCACGGGCACTGCTCGAGGAAGTTCGAGGCGGGAGGCCTGGCTTTTTCATCTGCCCAGCAGCAGATGGAGTAGACTGCTGGGCAGTCTGAGGGGTGGCGGATTGTTTGCCTCCACCAGGGGTACCCACTTTGGGTTGGGAGGTGGTGGACTTGCTTCCACCCGAGCTTAACGGTCTTCCTTGTAATGTCTTTGAGAAAAATTCATCAGTCTGGCAGCAGACTGAACGGGTCGTTACTTTATTGCTGAAGCATATGAAGACGCTGTTGGCGTCTGACTGCCAACAACCTGATTACGTGCCTCAAAAAATGAGATCTTTTCTGTTTTAACTTTCTGAATGTTGGACTCCTGGATCCAGACAGGGCAGTTGCGTGAAGAGGAGGGGTGGTCGCCACCGCAGTTTGCGCAATGAGCCGGGTCTTTACATGGCCCATCATGGGTTGCTTTGCAACAAACACCACACACCTCCTCCCCAGGACAGCGATCTCCGACATGGCCAAATTTCTGGCATCTGAAACACCTCAACGGGGATGGGACATACAATTGCACACGGACATTTAGGTACCCTACTTTAATGACCTGAGGCAGCACAGGGTTGCAGAATGTCAGAAAGAGGGTGTTGGTGGGCACTCTTTCTGCACCTTTTTTGACTGTCACCCTATGCACCTCTGTCACACCTTGGGATGCAAGTTCTGTCTTGATCTCCACTTCCGAGACACCTTTCAAATCCGGGCACCGAATAACTCCCTTGGATGAATTCAATTGCTTATGGGGAGTCACCCGAATCTCTCTGTCCACGAGCTTTTTTGCCTTCAACAGCTGTTCCGATTGTTTTTTTGACCTGCACTGGACGAGGAATGATCCGTTCCGTAGCCTTTTCACGGACTGAGGGTCACCCGCTAGACCTTGGAAGCCCTTCTGGATCGCGAAAGGACTCAGAGCTGAAATGGGCTTTTCCTGCTCCGTCCCTTCTATCACGAGCCAGGAAGCCCAGAAACCTGTCCTCTCTCTTATCTCTATATCCGAGTCACTGTCCGATTCGAAATACCCTGAAATAGGGGCTGCTGCCTTCCTCTTCTTTTTTGGGGGGATGATTTTTGAAAACGCTATGTTTAGTTTAATTATATTTCGTCTCTCCCTTACCCACCCACCTTGGAGTCCAACTAAGGGGCCAGGGCCAAGAAATCACTGTCTTGACCCCTTCCAGGTTTCAGGAGAGATATACGACAAACAGAACGCCACTACCCCTATCCCCCCTGATCATGCTCAACTCCCGGAACAGAGAGCTGAGCACTGCAGGGGTTAACTTGGCCAGCGGGAGAACTGCCTGTCTTGACCCAGCCCCAAGAAGGGGGAGCCGATTAGTACACGCGGGCCAGAGTGTACCTCCTGTCTAGGAGAGGTCCGAGCCAAAGTGATGTGTTGAGGGCGTTGGCCCTCTCAATCACCAGGATCTCATCCCCCTCCGTCACAGGTCGCACCGCACGGCAAACGCGGCGGATCGTAAGACCACAGAGAGAAAAGGAGTGTGGAAAAGAAGACTTGAAGGGGAGACGAAGATAGAAAAGAGCCAAATAAGAAAGGCAGAAAACAAGAAAAGGAGAAAGGCGGGTTACTATTAGTCAGGATCCTCACCCTTAGCCTATCTGACATGGGAAGCCCTACCAGGGGCATCAACTCCTTACCACGTTATGCTTAGGCCAGACAGCATCTTGACTTCTCAGGCCTAGCAGCAGTTTTAAAAAACCAGCCTATCTTCAAGTATTGATGCCCCCGCCAGCAAAGCCTAAGGGATCACAGGACCACGCAAGCCCTCCGACCACGGCAAGGTTGCAAGGGGGTAGGAGGATTGACTAAATCACTGAAAGGAGGAAAGGGGGAGAAGAGGCAGGGGGTAGGAGGATTGACTCAATCACTGAAAGGAGGAAAGGGGAAGAAGAGGCAGGGGGTAGGAGGATTGACTCAATCACTGAAAGGAAGAAGGGGGGAAGAAGAGGCAGGGGGTAGGAGGATTGACTCAATCACTGAAAGGAGGAAAGGGGAAGAAGAGGCAGGGGGTAGGAGGATTGACTCAATCACTGAAAGGAAGAAGGGGGGAAGAAGAGGCAGGGGGTAGGAGGATTGACTCAATCACTGAAAGGAGGAAAGGGGAAGAAGAGGCAGGGGTAGGAGGATTGACTCAATCACTGAAAGGAGGAAAGGGGAAGAAGAGGCAGGGGGTAGGAGGATTGACTCAATCACTGAAAGGAGGAAAGGGGGAAGAAGAGGCAGGGGGTAGGAGGATTGACTCAATCACTGAAAGGAAGAAGGGGGGAAGAAGAGGCAGGGGGTAGGAGGATTGACTCAATCACTGAAAGGAAGAAGGGGGGAAGAAGAGGCAGGGGGTAGGAGGATTGACTCAATCACTGAAAGGAGGAAAGGGGAAGAAGAGGCAGGGGGTAGGAGGTGGAATCCAAGGGAAGTAAGGAGGGGACCAGTATGAACTAGGTGCAAAAGATGGTCAAGGGGAAAGAGAAACGGTATGCGGGAGAGGAGGGGAGAGTTGTCCAGGTTGAAGACTAGAGGGTAGGTAACGGAAGGGGGAGGGGGGATGGTGCAGGGATGAACATGGGAAGGGGGTGTCCCGGGTTCCTTAACCACCCACCCCTGTCCCCGGCTTGCAACAATGGCTTTTTATTTTTGCCAATTTGCCTTCTATATCCCTACTGAAAGATGACTCCTTGACCGCCCTTTCGAACATTCCCCATCCCTCCCATGTCTCTCTCTCTCTTTTCAACTAAGCTGGCTTTGTGACGAACTACACACCAAGCACCTTTCTGTAACTTTTGTCTTTGTTGTGCAGCGTTTCTGGCGATGGCCGATTGCGTCTTGTGTTTTTGTTACAATGTGATCCGAATGGTTCAGTGCGATTTTTTTTTTTCTTCAAATTCTCGTGTTTATATAACTACCTCTGCCTGTACCTCCACTACCCTTCTCCCACCCCCTTTCCCCACGCATTCAATCAGGACACCTTTGCTCCTCCCCCCTTCCACCACATCCCTTCTATCCCTTTACCTATTTTTAACATTGGGCTCTCCCAGATGAGTTCCCACGGAAATGTCCTTGACGTGTCTAAGAACTGACATACATTTCAGCAGTATCCAGTCACACACAAAGTCACCTCTCGTTTTCATGCTCCAGAGTAAAGCTTCACTGATGCAAGATGGCAACGTCTGAATCAGTAACTACTTAACACAAATGTTACGCGCGCGCACACACACACACACACGTACACACACACTCTCTCTCTCTCTCCCACTACGCATGCACGTAATTTGCTGATAAAAGAACGTTTTGGCTTTTCCAAGCTCTTCAGTTCTCTGAGCAAGGCTCCTTGTCTCTGTCCCTTGTGGTTGTGGGTTGTGGATGCATCCTGGAGTCCCTGCAGTGGGATGGTTCAGCAGAAGTCACATTTCTTCCTGCAGTCCCTGGGAACGGATTCTCTGGAAGCGCGCAGTAACGCTGTGAACTCGATGACGATGTAGGTAATATCCTGTCCCTGGAGTCGTTTGCCCTTGGTGAGGATGGATGTGGTTGTGGAAGATGAAGCGCGAACGCTCGTGGTTGACCAGCAGTGATTCTCGTAGACAGGCCAGGCCTCATGACCTGCCACAAACGAAGCCGCAGATTAAATTCTAACCAAGAAGTCGCCGCTTAACTATCACAATGAATACACTAAAGCACGAATAGTAGAGACTAACGCCTAAGAACGACATTCATGCACGCTGAAAATAAATAAGACAGTCATGTGTATGAAAAAAGATGATACTAAACCTGGGAAAGAGAAGAGTGTGAGTGAGGCTTAAGCCTTATTAAAGACAAAGCAACCTACGAAACAAAGACTCACATTCTGAAAGATTACACTACACAAGATGAAAGGGTTTAGCTCGATAAAAGAAGCTGACATTAACCCTTCTAATGTTGCCTATAGCCCCGCCGACCGCAAAGGGCATATCAGGGCTGTCACCGCGTTAAAGTCAACAAGTCATTAAATAAAACACCTCATTCACACCACCATTCAAAATACACCTTCTGAAAACCCACTGGAAATTTGGTTAAAAATCTGTAAAATCTTAGATCTGATTTTAGTTTCCCAGCCCCCCACCCCACGGTGGCTGGAGAGATACGAGCTCTCTCTCTCTCTACCCCTCCCAAATTGCCCTCTTCCCCCCTCCCCCCAACGATACCTTATCACCCATTGACCATTTCCATTCTCTTCCCATCATTATTAGCATTACCCCCCCCCCATACAACTACCCATGCATAAGCACTATCACCACCATCACCACCCAGTAAGGTCATTTATTTATTTATAGTTCCTTTTTCGTTTTAATTTATTTATTTTTTATGTATTTTTTCTTTTTTGATTTATTTTTTGCCCCACTAAGCACTATTATCAATCCACCATAACCACTACCGTCACAAATATGTCATACCACTCTACTAAACCAGCTACTCAAGCTACAAACTCCGTTTCACACCCCTCCTCCCCCCCCCCCTCCCCCTTTCCTCTCCCATGATCCTCTCGGTCATTTCCGTCCGGCGGCCATTTTTTTCGGCTGTGTAGATGGAGCTGTCAGTGGGAACGTGTTTAGAACATCTCTTAGGACCTGAAGCGCAATACACAGCGGGGGCAGCCTGAAAAGTGGCAGATTTAGCGCCCCCTGCCAGGGACACTCACACTGGGTGGGGTGGCGGTGGATTTGCCTCCTCTGGGGCTTATACTTTTTCTTGCAATGTTTCAGAAAAATATAAATGCATCCGTTTGACAGCAAACAGAACGTCTAGAGTTTTTTTTCACAGCTGAAGTGTATGAAGAAACTTTGACTGCCAAGGACCTGCTTGAGCGCTTCGAAAAATGAAATATTTTCTGTTTTAACGTTTTGAATGTCAGCTCCCTGAATCAGATGTGGGCAGTCGCGTGAAGAGGAGGGCTGGTCGCCATCGCAGTTTGCACAATGGGCAGGATCGTTACTCGGCCTATCATGGGTTTGCTTTGCAGCAAACACCACACGCATCCTCCCCAGAACGGCGATCTTTGACGTGTCCAAACTTCTGGCACTTGAAGCACCGCATCTTAGATGGAATATACAGTTGCACACGGACATTCAAATAGCCCACTTTGACGACTTGAGGCAACGAAGGGGTACAGAATGCCAGAAAGAGGGTGCTGGTGGGCACTCTTTCTGTTCCTTTGCCAACTGTGACCCAGTACACGTCAGTTACACCTTGGGATACAAGTTCAGTTTTAATCTCAGTCTCCGAGACACCTCCAAGATCCGGGCATCTAATGACTCCCTTAGAGGTACTCAACTGCCTATGAGGAGTCACCTGGATGTCTCCGTCTACTAGTTTTGTGGCACTCAGCAGCTGTGCCGAAAAGCGCTATAGGAGGAAGGCACTAAAACCTATCAAAACCAGTCAACAAACCGATAAATGAAGTACATAACTGTAAGAAAGGAGAACACCAAATCATTGGAAAGGAAGATGCTGTATCTGTGGAGTGAAAACACTACAACTTCTGAAAAGGGGAAACCACTACCTAGAACTCTTACACTAGCAACTGAAAAAGGCCACTAAACCCTCGGAAAGAATACAAAAGGAGAGAGTACTAAATGCTATCACAGGAGGTCGAGAACACTTGCACTATTTGAAAGGTGATCACCAGCTCCCATAAAAGGACATTAACACCTATGAAAGGATTCACATGCTGACTGATTACCATGTCAGGCTTTCTTTGGATTAAGGACACTCAGATCAGGAGTACCAGGTGCGCACTAGGGAAGATTTCATGAAGAGGGTTAAAGATTTCCTCAAGAGCTCTGCAGTGCAGCTCAAACCAAAATGATCTGAAAGCATGTGTCCATGTTCCAGACCCCTTGATTCACGAGACCTGCTCCAGAGCTCGAGTAAGCCTTTCATGCCTTTCCAGAAACTTTCCCTCTGGTACTCCGTTTTGTATCCTTGTTCCACAGAACACCGACGTAGGAAACTGTTTTATCTTCTTGGCCATATCAAAAATTGACAACGATTCCTAGAAAAGCAGACTAACTCCCAAGAGAGAATCCAAATGAATCTCTGAATGAAGGAGACAGTAAAGAAAGGAAAGAATACTCTAAAACCTGTGAATGACGAAAACACAATACCTAGATAAAGACGAAAATAAACCCTTTGTATGGAGGCACCGAACCTTGAAAGGACTGTGAACCTGTGAACAAAGACCCCGAGTTCTTAGGAAAAACACAAAACAAACAAAAAACAAAATATACCAAACCATGTGAAAGATAAGGAATGCTGCTTATAGCCTAGCCGATCGCAAAGAACCATATCAGGACTATCACCGCGCTGAAATCATTCACACAACTATTTGAAATACACACTCTAAAAACATACCGGAAATTTTGTTAAAAAAAAAGAAAAAAATTCTTCTGTAAAAATAGATTAAAAATGTTGATCTTCAAAAATTCAAAGATCACATCGGGTGGGACTTCTCTGAACAAGGTTTTCATAGAGTCTGCTGTAAAATGTTTATGTCTGGCATCATGCAAGTCCCAACACATTCAAAGAATACGTTTCACTGTGAGTGGTACATGACACGGAATTCACCACGGAGCTTCTTCACTCTTTAAAAGAAACGAATGAGTTAAAAACGAACGGCCAGTGTGCAGCCGGCATGAAATCGTTTCTTCTTTGCCAACACCAGAGGTAGATGAGAGGAAGTCTTAGGTTTGGACGGATGTGGAGAAGTTTGGTAACTGTGTATTCCAGTCCTCCTGTCAGGTCTCTGATATAACCATTAACCTTCAATTTCAAATCTGAGCAGGGGATAGATATGTTGGACAGTTTCTTCGTAGCGGCATTCATGGCCAAACGATCATTTTATTTCCCCGAATGCAAACATGACTGGGAATCCAAGCTAGAACAATGTTGTGACCTTCCGCTTTCAAAGAGGTAAAAAGTCCATAAAAAAGAAGAAAAGTTTAAAAGTTCAGGATGGAGGTTACGGCTAGCAATTGCCTCCAAAGCTGACAGCTATTCAGACAAAATCAGAAGGTATGTACATTGAGAAATAATCTTTAGTGCTAGAACCAAAGCGGTAAGACTCGCATTTTGAAAGATTACACTACACAATATGAAAGGGTTTAAGTTCGATAAAAGAAGCCGACATTAACCCTTCTAATGTTGCCTATAGACCCGCCGACCGCAAAGGGCATATCAGGGCTTTCACCGCGTTAAAGTCAAGTCACAAGTCATTAAATAACACGTTAAATAACACACCTAATTCACACAACCATTTAAAATACGCCTTCTGAAAGCCCACTGGAAATTTGGTTAAAAATCTGTAAAATCTTAGATCTGAAATTAGCTTCCCAACCCCCCACCCCACGGTGGCTTGAGAGATATGAGATCTCTCTCTCTCTCCCTCTTCTCCCCCCCCCCCCCCAATGACGCCTTATCACCCATTGATCATTTTCATTCTCTTCCCATCATTATTAGCGTTACCTACCACCCACATACAACTACCCACGGATAACTACTATCATCACCATCACCACCCAGTTAAGTCATTTATTTATACATTCATTTACTTATTATATTCCCCCTTTTAATTTAATTTTCTTTATTTGTTATGCATTACTATTTCCTATATTTACTTTTTTTGCCCCACTAAGCACTATTATCAATCCACCATAACCACTACTATCACAAATATATCATACCACTCTAGTAAACCAGTTCTCAAGCTACCAACCCCACTGTTTCACACACCCTCCTTCCCTCTCCCCCTTTCCTAACTATTTCCTCTCCCATGATCCCCTCGATCATTTCCGTCCGGTGGCCATTTTTTTTTCGGCTGCCGAATAAGTAGCTCTACGTTCTTTGTTCGTACTGTCCTAAATGTTATTTGTTTTTGCCTCAAGAAGACCCAAGAGGTCGAAATGCATTGTGTCTTGTCCTGTGCTTTGTTTGTCTATGACCTTGGCGGTAACTAACCTCCTTTCTAAATTTAGTTAGAAAGAAAAATGTTAATCTCTTCCAGAACTTCAAAGATCACATCAGGTGGGACATCTCTGAACAAGGTTGTCATGGAGTCTGCCGCCGTAAAATTTTTATGTCTCGCACGTCATGCAAGTCCCAACACATTAAAAAGTATACTTCACTGTGAATGGTATATGACATGGAATGCACAACAGAGCTGCTTCATCTTTTAAAATTTAAGAATGTGTGTAGGAGGAGTGGCCTCTATGCGAACGGCACAAAACTGTTTCTTCTTTACGGCCCCCTCAGGAACATGGCAAAACCTCTTTCAGGTTTGAACGGATTTTCAATGGTTAGTTATTCATCTGCAAGTTCCATTCCTCTTGCCAGAGGTCTTTGGCGTAAACTTGGGCTTTGGGTTCAGATCAGTGTGAGGGAAAGACAATGTGCTCAATTCTTTCATTGTGGCACTCTTGGTAAGTTGATCAACCAACTCGTTGCCTCCAATGCCCACATGGCTGGGAACCTCAGCAAAAACTATGGTGTAACCATCTGATTTCAGTAAGGTATACAATTCGAATAATTTTAGCAGTCGAGATGTTTGAGCGTACGCTGGTAATGGACTCCAAATCAGAAATGAAGTCCGACAAAATGAGGAAATCTTTATGGTTTTGATTTAGAGACCATTTCAAGAGCCAGGGCCAAGGCTGTCAACTCAGCAGTGTAGATGGAGCTGTCTGTGGGAATGTGTTTAGAACATCTCTGAGAAGGACCTGAAGTGCAATACACACCAGGGGTGACCTGAAAAGTGGCGGATTTAGCGCCCTCTGCCAGGGACATCCACACTGGGTTGGGTGGTTGTGGATTTGCCTCCTCTGGGCTTACACTTTATCTTGCACCGTTTTAAAAAAAAATATAAAAGCATCTGTTTGACAGCAAACAGAACGTCTACAATTTTCGCAGCTGAAGTGTATGAAGAAACTTAAGTAGACTGACTGCCAAGGACCTGCTTGAGCGCTTCGAAAAGTGAAATATTTTCTGTTTTAACGTTTTGAATGTTAGCTCCCTGAATCAGAAATGGGTAGTCGCGTGAAGAGGGGGCTGGTCGCCATCACAGTTTGCACAATGGGCAGGATCTTTACTCGACCCATCACGGGTTGGCTTTGCAGCAAACACCACACACCTCCTCCCCAGAACAACGATCTTTGACGCGCACAAACTTCTGGCACGTGAAACACCGCATCGGAGATGGGATACACAGTTGAACACGGACATTCAAATAGCCCACTTTGACGACTTGAGGCAATGAAGGGGTACAGGCGGCCAGAAAGAGGATGCTGGTGGGCACTCTTTCTGTTTCTTTGCGAACTGTGACCAAGTACATGTCACTTACACCTTGGGATGCAAGTTCAGTTTTAATCTCGGTCTCCGAGATACCCAAGATCCGGGCATCTAATGACTCCCTTGGACGTACTCAACTGCGTATGGGGAGTCACCCAGATGTCTCCATCTACTAGTTTTGTGGCACTCAGCAGCTGTTCGGTTAAGCGCTATAGGAGGTAGGCACTAAAACCTATTAAAACCAGACAAGCCGATAAATGATATCCATAACTGTAAGAAAGGAGAACACCAAAACCTTTGAAAGGAAGATGCTGTATTTGTGAGTGAAAACACTACAACTTCTAAAAAGGGGAAACCACTACCTAGAACTCTTACACTAACCACCGAAAAAGGCCACTAAACCCTCGGAAACAACACAAAAGGAGAGGATACCAAATGCTGTCACAGGAGGTCGACAACACTGGCACTATTTGAAAGGTGACCACCAGCTCCCATAAGAGTAGGACATTAAAACCTATGAAAGGATTCACGTGCTGCCTGATTACCATGTCAGGCTTTCTGTGGATTAAGGACACTCAGATCAGAAGTACCAGGTGCGCACTAGGGAATATTTCAGGAAGGGGATTAAAGATTTCCTCAAGAGCTCTGCAGCTCAAACCAAAATGATCTGAAAGCATGCGTCCATGTTCCAGACCCCTTGATTCAAGAGACCTGCTCCAGAGCTCGAGTCAGCCTTTCCAGAAACTATTCCCTCTGGTACTCCCCGTGTTGTATCCTTGTTCCCCAGCACACCGACTTAGGAAACTGTCCTATCTTCTTGGCCATACCAAAAATAGACAATAAATCCTAGAAAAGAAGACTAACCCCAAGAGTGAAGCCAAATAAATCTGTGAATGAAGGAGACAGTAAAGAAAGGAAAGAACATTCTAAAACCTGTGAATGAAGAAAACACAATAGCTAGATAAAGACATTTAAACCCTTTGTGTGGAGGCACCGAACCTTGAAGGGACTGTGAACCTGTGAACAAAAAGACCCCGAGTTCTTAGGAAAAACGCAAAACAAACAAACAACAAAAAATACCAAACCATTTGAAAGATAAGGAATGCTGCTTATAGCCCAGCCGATCGCAAAGGGCCACATCAGGACTGTCACCGCGCTGAAATCATTCACACAACTATTTGAAATACACCCTCTAAAAACATACCGGAAATTTTGTAAAAAAAAATTCTTCTGTAAAAATCATAGAAAAAATGTTGATTTCTTTCAAAACTTCAAACATCACATCAGGTGTGGCTTCTCGGAACAAGATTTTCATTGCGTTTGCTGTAAAATGTTTATGTCTGGCATCATGCAAGTCCCAACACATTCAAAGAATACGTTTCACTGTCAGTGGTACATGACATGGAATTCACCACGGAGCTTCTTCACTCTTTAAAGAAACGAATGAGTTAAAAACGAACGGCCAGTGTGCAGCCGGCATGAAACCGTTTCTTCTTTGCGAACAGCAGAGGAAGATGAGAGGAAGTCTTAGGTTTGGACGGATGTGGAGAAGTTTGGTAACTGTATTCCAGTTCTCCTGCCAGGTCTCTGATATAACCATTAACCTTCCATTTCAAATCTGAGTAGGGGATAGATATGTTGGACAGTTTCTTCGTAGTGGCATTCATGGCCAAACGATCATCATTTTATTTCCCCGAATGCCAACATGACTGGGAATCCAAGCTAGAACAATGTTCTGACTTTCCGCTTTCAAAGAGGTAAAAAGTCCATTAAAAAAAAGTTTCAAAGTTCAGGATGGAGGTTACGGCCAGCAATTGCCTCCAAAGCGGACAGCTAATCAGACAAAATCAGAAAGTTCTCGTATGTAGCTTGAGAAATAATCTTCAGTGCTAGAACCAAAGCTATAAGACTCGCATTTGAAATATCACACTACACAATATGAAAGGGTTTAGCACGATAACAGAAGCTGACAATATCCTTCTTATGTTGCCTACAGCCCCGCCGACCGCAAAGGGCCATATCAGGGCTGTCACCGCATTAAAATTCAAGTCACAAGTCATTAAATAAAACACCTGAAAACAACCATTTAAAATACACCAGAAAAGCCACCGGAAGTTTGGTTAAAAATCTGTAAAATCTTAGATGTGATTTTAGCTTCCCAACGTGGGCTGGAGAGATATGAGCTTTCGCTCTCTCTCTCTCTCTCCACCTCCCACATTGCCCCCCTAACCCCCCCCCCCCACACAATACCTTATCACCCATTGATCATTACCATTCTCTCCCCATCGTTATTACGATAACCCACACCCCCACTTACAACTACCCACGCATAAGTACTATCATCACCATCACCACCCAGTCAAGTCATTTATTTATTTGTATTCCTCTTTTTACTTTAATTGCATTTTTTTTTATGTGTTATCATTTCTTTTTATTCATGTTTTTGCCCCACTAAACACTACTATCAATCCCCACTACCGTCACAAATATATCATTCCACTCTACTAAACCAGCCACGCAAGCTACAAACCCCATTGTTTCCCCCCCCCCCCTTCCTCACCATTTCCTCTCCCATGATCCCTTGGTCGTTTCCATCCAGCGGCCACTTTCTTCAGCTGCCGAATAAGTGGCTTTACGTTCTTCGTTCGGACTGTCCTAAATGTTATTTGTTTTTCCCTGAAGAAGACCCAAGAGGTCGAAATGCATTGTCTTGTCCTGTGCTTTGTTTGTCTATGTCCTTGGCGGTAACTAAGCCCCTCTCTTTCTAAACTTAGATCGATGAAATATGCTAATCTCTTTCAGAAATTCAAAGATAACGGCAGGTGGGACATCTCTGAACAAGCTTGTCATGGAGTCTGCTGTAAAATGTTTATGTCTCACACGTCATGCAAGTCCCAACACATTAAAAAATATACTTCACTGTGAGTGGTATATGACATGGAATGCACTACAGAGGCTCTTCATCTTTTAAAAAATAAGAATGTGTGTAAAATGAGTGGCCTGTATGCAAACGGCACAAGACTGTTTCTTCTTTATGGCCGCCTCGGGAACGTGGTAAAAACTCTTTCAGGTTTGAACGGATTTTAAATGGCTAGTTATTCGTCTGCAAGTTCCATTCCTCTTGCCAGAAGTCTTTGGCGTAAACCTGGGCTTTGGATTTCAGATCAGTGTAAGGGCAAGACAATCCGCTCAATTCATTCATTGTGGCTCTCTTGGTAAGTTGATCAACCACCCCGTTGCCTCCAATGCCTACATGGCTGGGAACCTGAGCAAACACTATGTTGTAACAATCTGATTTCAGTGAGGTATACAATTCGCATTATTTCGGCAGTCGAGGGTGTTTAAGGTTACGCTGCAATGGACTCCAAATCAGAAATGGAGTCCGACAAAATGAGGAAATCTTTATGGTTTTGTTTTAGAGACCATTTCAAGAGCCAGGGCCAAGGCTGTCAAACTCAGCAGTGTACATGGAGCTATCAGTGGGAATGTGTTTAGACCATCTCTTGAGAAGGACCTGAAGCGCAATACACAGCAGGGGCAGCTTGAAAAGTGGCGGAGTTAGCGCCCCCTGCCAGGGACATCCACACTGGGTTGTGCGATGGTGGATTTGCCTCCTCTGGGGCTAACACGTTTTCTTGCACCGTTTTAGAAAAATATAAAAGCATCCGTTTCACAGCAAACAGAACGTCTAGAATTTTTTTTTCGCAGCTGAAGTGCATTAAGAAACTTAAGTAGACTGACTGCCAAGGACCTGCTTGAGCGCTTCGAATAGTGAAATGTTATTTTCTGTTTTAACGTTTTGAATGTTAGCTCCCTGAATCAGATGTGGGCAGTCGCGTGAAGAGGAGGGGTGGTCGCCATCGCAGTTTGCACAAAGGGCAGGATCTTGCCTCGGCCCATCATGGATTTGCTTTGCAGCAAACACCACACACCTCTTCCCCAGAACGGCGATCTTTGACGTGTCCAAACTTCTGGCACTTGAAGCACCGCATCGGAGATGGAATATACAGTTGAACAGGGACATTCAAATAGCCCACTTTGATGACTTGAGGCAATGAATGGGTACAGAATTCAAGTCTATGAAGGGGTACAGAAGGCCAGAAAGAGGGTGTTGGTGGGTACTCTTTCTGTTCCTTTGCGAACTGTGACCCAGTACCCGTCAATTACACCTTGGGATGCAAGTTCAGTTTTATTCTCGGTCTCCGAGACACCTCCGAGATCCGGGCATCTAATGACTCCCTTGAACGTACTCAACTGCTTATGAGGAGTCACCCTGATGTCTCCGTCTACTAGTTTTGTGGCACTCAGCAGCTATTTGGACAAGCTCTATAGGAGGAAGGCACTAAAACCTATCAAAACCAGACAACAAACCGGTAAATGAAGTCCATAACTGTAAGAAAGGAGAACACCACATCATTGGAGAGGAAGGTGCTATATCTGTGGAGTGAAAACACTACAACTTCTAAAAAGGGGAAACCACTACCTAGAACTCTTACACTAGCCACTGAAAATGGCCACTAAACCCTCTGAAAGAACACGAAAGGAGAGGATACCAAATGCTATCACAGGAGGTTGAGAACACTTGCACTGCACTATTTGAAAGGTGACCACCAGCTCCCATAAGAGTAGGAGGACACTAAAACCTAGGAAAGGATTCACATGCTGACTGGTTACCATGTCAGGCTTTCTGTGGATAAAGAACACTCAGATCAGGAGTACCAGGTGCGCACTAGGGTATATTTCAGGAAGAGGGTTAAAGACTTTCTCAAGAGCTCTGCAGCTCAAACCAAAATGATCTGAAAGCATGCGTCCATGTTCCAGACCCCTTGATTCACGAGACCTGCTCCAGAGCTCGAGTCAGCCTTTCATGCTTTTCCAGAAACTATTCCCTCTGGTACTCTCCGTTTTGTATCCTTGTTCCACAGAACACCGACGTAGGAAACTGTCCTATCTTCTTGGCCATACCTAAAATAGACACCGAATCCTAGAAAGACTAACTCCCAAGAGAGAAGCCAAATAAATGTGTGAATGAAGGAGACAGTAAAGAAAGGAAAGAATACTCTAAAATCTGTGAATGAAGAAACCACAATACCTAGATAAAGACGACATTAAAACCTTTGTATGGAGGTACCGAACTTTGAAAGAAAGACTGAACCTGTGAACAAAAAGACCCCGAGGTCTTAGGAAAAACACAAAACAAACAAACAACAAAAAATACTAAACCATTTGAAAGATAAGGAATGCTGCTTATAGCCCAGCCGCTTGCTAAGGGCCATACCAGGACTGTCACCACGCTGAACTCCTTCACACAACTATTTGAAATACACCCTCTAAAAACATACTGGAAACATTGTAAAAAAAATTCTTCTTAGGTTAAAAATGTTGATCTATTTCAAAAATTCGAAGATCACATCAGGTGGGACTTCTCTGAACAAGGTTTCCATAAAGTCTGCTGTAAAATGTTTATGTCTGGCATCATGCAAGTCCCAACACATTCAAAGAATACGTTTCACTGTCAGTGGTACATGACATGGAATTCACCACGGAGCTTCTTTACTCTTTAAAGAAACGAATGAGTTAAAAACGAATGGCCAGTGTGCAGCCGGCATGAAACCGTTTCTTCTTTGCGAACACCCGAGGATGAGAGGAAGTCTTAGGTTTGGACGGATGTGGAGAAGTTTGGTAACTGTGTATTCCAGTCCTCCTGCCAGGTCTCTGATATAACCATTAACCTTCCATTTCAAATCTGAGTAGGCGACAGATATGTTGGACAGTTTCTTCGCAGTGGCATTCATGGCCAAACGATCATCATTTTACTTCTCCGAATGCCAACATGACTTGGAATTCAAACTAGAACAATGTTGTGACCTTCCGCTTTTAAAGAGGTAAAAAGTCTAAAAGAAAAAAAAGTTTAAAAGTTCAGGATGAAGGTTATGGCCAGCAACTGCCTCCAAAGCTGACGGCTAATCAGACAAAATCAGAAAGTTCTCGTATATATACTACGCACAAAAAGTTAAGGATCGGTATATGAAAACAGGTGCGTAATAAACTCAGTTCGCTACTGTTATTTATTTCTTAGTCCAGCCAAATTGTCATGAATTCTTGTTCAGCTGTAAGTGGGCGATGTTGTGTTAGTGCGAAAATTGCACGGGATTCTCTACTACTGAGCTGGGCCGCAAACGGAAAAGCGGAAACTTGCGAAAAATGACCTTGTTTTGGACCGTTCTGCCTGAACACATTGCACTTGCCAGATGGAAAAACCATTATGCACGTGCAAGCACTGCTGTTTATGTGCGAGATGCTGTCGCTCGCTTGGCTATATAAGAAGACATTCCACCAGTAGTAGGCCTGATCTGACAATGCCTCCTCGACGAAAATTAAGCGAGTTGGATAGGGGACGAGCTGTTGCATGGTTCCAAGATGGTGTTCCCAAGCGAGAAGTGGCCAGGCGACTTCATGTGTCTATCTCGGTCATTGTCCGACCGATTCAACGCTTCACAGCCACTGGGATTGTCCATGAAAGACGCAGATCTGGTCGACCGAAGAAGACAACCCCACGTGACGATCGTCTCATTGAACGACAAGCCCTGCAGACAAGAACAGCCTCTTCCAGCATAATTCAAAGGCAGTTCAGGGTGGCTACTAACATCAACATCAGCCAGCAGACCATACGGAATCGCCTACATGGGTTTAATCTCCGTTCTCGTCGCCCAGCAGTACGGCCACGCTTAACTCCAGCCCATAGGGCAGCGCACCGCGCCTTCTGCGCACGTCACGTGAGGTGGACACGTCAGCAATGGTCCCAGGTCCTGTTCAGTGATGAATCACGCTTCACCCTTCACCACAACGACGGCCGACCGAGGGTCTGGAGGCGCCCAGGGCAACGCTTTACTGACGCCACTGTCCAAGAAAAGGTGGCCTTTGGTGGAGGTTCTGTAATGGTCTGGGGGGCCTTCAGCCTTCACCATAGAACACCCTTGTATCATGTACAGGGTAACCTGACTGGCATCCGATACCGGGATGAGATCGTTCGACCGCTGGCTGTGCCTACACTGCAGAAGATGGGACCGAGGGCTGTCTACCAGGATGACAATGCTCGCCCCCACAGGGCAAGGGTGGTCAACGACTTCCTGCAGCAGTCTGGAGTCAACAGAATGGAGTGGCCAGCATGCAGTCCCGATCTCAACCCGATTGAGAACCTCTGGGATGAGCTGGATCGCAAAGTGAGGAGCCACCCCCCTCCCAGGGATGCCCAACACCTCTACCAGATGCTGCAGGCTGAGTGGCGCTTCCACAGAGGATCTTCACCAACCTGGTCAACTCGATGAGGATTCGCTGCGTCAAGTGCCAGAACAGCCATGGTGGTTACACGCATTACTGAGCTTTTGGGAGCATCAGTATGCCCTGTCTTGTGATTTCAATGACTTTGGGAAATCAAATTTGGATACGTACCCACTTTAATCAAATGTACACACCAAACGATTGCTCGAGATTTTAGGCAATTGTGTATCGTTATCACTAAAGAATGGAATTAAATGTTGGCCAAACTTCAACGCATTGACTTTCTTATTTTGACAGTTATGAATGTTTGTGAAAGTGATCCTTAACTTTTTGTGTGTAGCTTAGAAAGGAAAGAAAAAGGTGGCATAGTGGTTAAGACGTTCGCCTGCCAATCCAACGTGTGAGAAGTGCGTGGGTTCGAGCCCTGCCTTTCTTTCCCAGTTTGAATGACAAATCGAACTGAACGTCAAGTCCATCGGATGGGGACTATAAGCGAGTCAGACCCGTGTGCCTTCCTGGCCCCCTGCACACGTTAAAGAACCCACGGCAGTTGAAAATCGAAAAGAGCAGGGGGGTTCCCTGCTGCCCTGGCAAAATTGATGTAGATTGAAGATAGACGCCTGGTATTTCTCACCAAGCCACAAAAATTGTCACTTCCTGTTGTCGTGTGCCATCGTGTACCGGTAGAAATGGAGGACACGTATAAACATCGCATACATACTATGTGAGAAACTGGAGGAATAAATGAGATAAATGAAAATGAGTGACTGATATTTGAATGGTACGGGAAACGACTGAATGAGCGCCAGTAGGTTGCTCTTCGGCCGGCTCTACCTGGGTAGGCAGCCCGTTGAGTGAGTGAGGTAGTGTGTTTATTGTAAAGCGCTTAGAGCTTGGTCTGTGACCGAGGACAGGCGCTATATAAATACCCAATATAATAATAATATATAGATTGAGAAATAATCTTCAGTGCTAGAACCAAAGCTGTAAGACTCACATTTTGAAATATTACACTACACAATATGAAAGGGTTTAGCTCAATAAAAGAAGCAGACATTAACCCTTCTAATGTTGCCTATAGCCCCGCCGACCGCAAAGGGCCATATCAGGGCTGTCACCGCGTTAAAGACAAGTCACAAGTCATTAAACAAAACACCTCATTCACACCACCATTCAAAATACACCTTCTCAAAACCTACTGGAAATTTTGTTAAAAAAAAAAAAAAAATCTTAGATCTGATTTTAGCTTCCCAACCCCCCATCCATGGTGGCTGGAGAGATATGAGCTCGCTCTCTCCCCCCCCCCCTTCCCACATTATCCTCCCCCCCCCCCCTCAACGATACCTCATCACCCACTGATCATTTCCATTCTCTTCCCATCAGTATTAGCATTAACCACCCACCCCACATACAACTACCCACGCATAACTACTATCATCACCATCACCACCCAGTTAAGTCATTTATTTGATTATTATTTATTTATATTCCCCCTTTTTACTTTAATTTTCTTTATTCTTTTATGCATTATTATTATTATTCTTTCTTTTATTTATTATTTCTTTTGGCCCCACTAAGCACCATTATCAATCCACCATAACCACTACCGTCACAAACATATACCACTCTACTAAACCAGCTACTCAAGCTACAAACCCCATTCTTTCACTCCCCCTCCTTCAACCCCCCCCCCCTTTCCTCACTATTTCCTCTCCCATGATCCCCTCGATCATTTCCGTCCGGCGGCCATTTTTTTCGGCTGCCGAATAAGTGGCTTTATGTTCTTCGTTCGTACTGTCCTAAATGTTATTTGTTTTTGCCTAAAGAAGACCCAAGAGGTCGAAATGCATTGTGTCTCGTCCTGTGCTTTGTTTGTCTATGTCCTTGACGCTAACTAACCCCCTCTCGTCTAAATTTAGATCGGATGAAAAATGTTGATCTCTTTCAGAAATTCAAAGATCACATCAGGTGGGACATCTCTGAACAAGCTTGTCATGGAGTCTGCTGTAAAATGTTTATGTCTCACACGTCATGCAAGTCCCAACACATTAAAAAATATTCTTCACTGTGAGTGGTTCATGACATGGAATGCACCACAGAGCTTCTTCACCTTTTAAAAGATAAGAATGTGTAAAAGGAGTGGCCTGTATGCAAACAGCACAAGACTATCTTCTTCACGGCCGCCTCGGGAACGTGGTAAAAACTTTCAGGTTTGAACGGATTTTCAATGGTTAGTTATTCATCTGCAAGTTCCATTCCTCTTGCCAGAAGTCTTTGGCGTAAACCTGGGCTTTGGGTTTCAGATCAGTGTGAGGGAAAGACAATGTGCTCAATTCTGTCATTGTGGCACTCTTGGTAAGTTGATCAACCAACTCGTTGCCTCCAGTGCCCACATGGCTGGGAACCCAAGCAAAAACTATGGTGTAACCATCTGATTTCAGTAAGGTATACAATTCGAATAATTTCGGCAGTCGAGGGTGTTTGAGGTTACGCTGCGATGGACTCCAAATCAGAAATGGAGTCCGACAAAACGAGGAAATCTTTATGGTTTTGATTTAGAGACCATTTTAAGAGCCAGGGCCAAGGCTGTCAACTCAGCAGTGTAATGGAGCTGTCAGTAGAATGTGTTTAGAACATCTCTCAGGAGGACCTCAAGCGCAATACACAGCAGGGGCAGCCTGAAAGTGGCGGAGTTAGCGCCCCTGCCAGGGACATCCACACAGGGTTGTGTGATGGTGGATTTGCCTCCTCTGGGGCTAACGCGTTTTCGTGCACAGTTTTAGAACAATATACAAGCATCCGTTTGACAGCAAATACAACGTCTAGAGTTTTTTTCACAGCTGAAGTGTATGAAGAAACTTAAGTAGACTGACTGCCAAGGACCTGCTTGAGCGCTTCGAAAAATTAAATGTTATTTTCTGGTTTAACGTTTTCAACGTTAGCTCACTGAATCAGAAGTGGGCAGTCGCGTGAAGAGGAGGGGTGGTCGCCATCGCAGTTTGCACAATGGGCAGGATCTTGACTCGGCCCATCATGAGTTTGCTTTGCAGCAAACACCACACACCTCCTCCATAGAACAGCGATCTTTGACGTGCCAAAACTTCTGGCACTCGAAGCACCGTATCGGAGATGGAATATACAGTTGAACAAGACATTCAAATAACCCACTTTGATGACTCTAGACGTTGCAATGAAGGGGTACAGAATTCAAGTCTATGAAGGGGTACAGAAGGCCAGAAAGAGGGTGCTGGTGGGCACTTTTTTTGTTCCTTTGCGAACTGTGACCCAGTACCCGTCAATTACACCTTGGGATACAAGTTCAGTTTTAATCTCGGTCTCCGAGACACCTCCAAGATCCGGGCATCTAATGACTCCCATGAACGTAATCAACTGCCTATGGGGAGTCACCCGGATCTCTGTCTACTGAATTTGTGGCACTCAGCAGCTGTTCCGACAAGCGCTATAGGAGGAAGGCCATAAAACCTATCAACACCAGACAAACAAACCGATAAACGAAGTCCATAACTGTATTAAGAAAGGAGAACACCAAAACCTTTGAAAGGAAGATGCTGTATCTGTGGAGTGAAAACACTAAAACGTCTAAAAGGGGGAAATCACTACCTGGAACCCTTGCACTAACCACTGAAAAAGGCCACTAAACCCTCGGAAAGAATACAAAAGGTGAGGATACCAAATGCTATCACAGGAGGTCGAGAACACTTGCACTATTTGAAAGGTGACCACCAGCTCCCTAAGAGTAGGAGGACACTAAAACCCAGGAAAGGATCCACATTTTGACCGATTACCATGTCAGGCTTTCTGTGGATAAAGAACACTCAGATCAGGAGTACCAGGTGCGCACTAGGGAATATTTCAGGAAGAGGGTTAAAGACTTTCTCAAGAGCTCTGCAGCTCAAACCAAAATGATCTGAAAGCATGCGTCCATGTTCCAGACCCCTTGATTCACGAGACCGGCTCCAGAGCTCGAGTCAGCCTTTCGTGCCTTTCCAGAAACTATTCCCTCTGGTACTCCCCGAGTTGTATCCTTGTTCCACAGAACACCGACATAGGAAACTGTCCTATCTTCTTGGCTATACCAAAAATAGACACCGAATCTAGAAAAGACGACACTCCCAAGACAGAAGCCAAATAAATCTGTGAATGAAGGAGACAGTAAAGAAAGGAAAGAATACTCTGAAACATATGAATGAAGAAAACAATACCTAGATAAAGACGAAAATAAATCCTTTGTATGGAGGCACCGAACCTTGAAAGGAGAACTGAACAAAAAGACCCCGAGTTCTTAGGAAAAACACAAAACAAACAACAAAAAATACCAAACCATTTGAAAGATAAGGAATGTTGCTTATAGCCCAACCGACCGCAAAGGGCCATATCAGGACTGTCACCGCACTGAATTCGTTGACACAACTATTTGAAATACACCCTCTAAACACATATTGGAACGTTTGTAAAAAAGAAATTATTCTATAAAAATCTTAGATGAAAAATGTTGATCTTTTTCAAACATTGAAAGATCACATCAGGTGGGACTTCCCTGAACAAGGTTTTCATTGCGTTTGCTGTAAAATGTTTATGTCTGGCATCATGCAAGTCCCAACACATTCAAAGAATACGTTTCACTGTCAGTGGTACATGACATGGAATTCACCACGGAGCTTCTTCACTCTTAAGAAACGAATGAGTTAAAAGCCAATGGCCAGTGTGAAACTGTTTCTTCTTTGCGAACAGCAGAGGTAGATGACAGGAAGTCTTAGGTTTGGACGGATGTGGAGAAGTTTGGTAACTGTCTGTGTATTCCAGTCCTCCTGCCAGGTCTCTGATATAACCATTAACCTTCGATTTCAAATCTGAGATGGGGATAGATATGTTGGACAGTGTCTTCGTAGTGGCATTCATGACCAAACGATCATTTATTTCCCCGAATGCCAACATGACTGGAAATCCAAGCTAGAACAATGTTGTGACCTTCCGCTTTCAAAGAGGCAAAAAGTTTAAAAGAAAAAAAAGCTTAAAAGTTCAGGATGGAGGTTACGGCCAGCAATTGCCTCCAACGCTGACAGCTAAACAGACAAAATCAGAAAGTTCTCGTATGTGGAGTGAGAAATAATCTTCAGTGCTAGAACCAAAGCTGTAAGCTTAGCAGAGTAAACAGAAGTATCTGACGGAATATGCTTTGATGATATTTGAGAAAGAACACTTGGCCAATAGGGTGCACAAGCCACTCCATGTTCGAACAATGAACCATTAGTAAATATTTTCTGAAAAGATGGACATTTTGTACAAAGATCAGCAAACAATGCCTTGTATGCCTAAGAACTGGTGGATTCTTTGCGAAAAGCAGCAAGATCAAAGCGGATTTCTGGTGTAAAAAAGGTCCACGGAGGCTCATCTGGAAATTTGGAGAAGTCAGACAATTCCTACATCAAGACCTGCATTCTGCGCATGGGGCTGCATACGAAGTCAAAATGCAGGAAAACAGATGGGATTTTCTTCAAATGAGGATTAAAAAGTCATAAGCAGGTTTTTCCGGTTGAACTAACCGAGATAAGTAAAGGATAGTTTCAGCTTGCGGTTAGATAATGAGGGTTTACCTGCCTCTGCACACAGCTGTACACAGGGATGGTGCGTAATACTCCAAGACAGACTTGAAGCACTTGATGATGAAAAGGATCCATGAGTTTCAGATAAGAGGGCCTCGCAGAGCCGTACACAACACATTCATGATATAGTTTATAACAGACCAAGGCTCTGTAGAGGTGCAGCGAAGTTTTCGTATCTGCGCCCCAGTGAGTGTGTGCTACGACCTGCAGAATGTTCAGAGCTTTCTGGCGAGATGATTTTAAGTGTGTAATGTAACTACGGGAGCTGAGCTTTCTGTCGAAAATAACTCCTAGAAATTTGGCCTCCTTTATAGCTCGAGTTGGAGAGATTTCCCTATTTGGATTTCAGGATCAGCAAAGAGCTGTCGAAAATTATGAAAGCGAATGCACCGAGTCTGTAGCAGAAAAGGTAAAGCCATTTTTCTCTGCTCACAGATGTATTTTATCTACACAGAGCTGGAGCCTGCGCTCAACACTTGGGTACTAGCTTCCAGTTACATAGAAGGCAACATCATCTACAAACAATGAGCAGTCGGAACCCTATTGAACCAAATAAACTATGTTGTTGCTTTTATTGCAAAACATCCCTAAGAACACATCCAAGACGTCCAAAGAACCACGATCAAAACACAATGCAAGAAGATTATAACCCTGCACAACACTTGAAAAGTTGGAAAAAGAAGAAGAAAAAGAGTAAATGAAAAATCACCACTCCCCCTGTATTTGTGTTGCCTTCCAACGAGTTGATTCTTACTGGTCTCCGTTTTCCACGGTCGTTGATGCACGAGTGCCTTGCCCCTGTTGACAAATACATCGACTTTTTATGAATATTGAATATTCTGCGCAAATAATTCAAACTCACTAAAATTGAACGAAACGTTTTTGCTTCTGCGAAGTATCTGCGCGTTCTGTTATTTTGCATCTAACGATATTGAGGTTAATACGAACTGTTATGTGAACATAAAAGGTTTCAACAATCTTCCATTAGAAAACAGTGTGCAGTATCCTTCTACACTCATTTTCATTTTACACAGCCTAAGACAGATTGCTATGAACGAACTGGTCGACTGGACATTCGGTAGAGGAGCATTTAGCAACGCATGGTATGCCAGTAATTTCACTGCAGTAATTAAAAAATGCAACATTTCTCAGCCTCTCACCTGTGTGTGTGTGTGTGTGTGTGTGTGTGTGTTTGTGTTTGTGTGTGTGTGTGTGTGTGTGTGTGTGCGCGTATGCGTGAGTGTGTGTTGAGTGTGTGTGTGTGCGTTGCGTGTGCGTGTGTGCGTTGCGTGTGTGTGTGCGTGCGCGTGCACAAATGTGTGTACAATGCGAACGTGTATACAACCCTTTTGTTTATTCGTTGACATTTTTCATTTGAAATATTTATTATTAATTTTGTTTGGCCGTATGAGTGCAAAGACTCTGCATTTGTGAAAGACTCTGTGTGTGTGTGTGTGTGTGTGTGTGTGTGTGTGTGTGTGTGTGTGTGTGTTGTGTGTGTGTACTTACGTACTGCGGCGTGTTTAGGAGAGAGAATTACATTTCCATTTCAGCCTTTGGGGAAAAATGTCATTTTGAACAAACTGTTTCAGTGGCATATTCATACATTTCTTACTCTGTAAGACAAGGGAGAGAATCGGCACGAGCACACACTGCATGGATGCCAACAGAAACACCACAATGTTCGAGATCCATCCTCCCGCCTCCAAGCTCATCACCACCCCCTTTTCCCCTACTCCTCTAACCACGAGTCTTATCTGTGCAGCGTTCTTGTAACTGTTATCAGGATCTCAATATGCTTTAACCTCTTTCTCTTCTGCAACTGTTTCAGAGCAGTTTCAATGCAATTGCGTTGTGTTGGTTGAAAAAAGTGCGTTAGTGTGTCAGTCAGTGTGCGCGCGCGCGCGCGCGTGTGTGTGTGAGTGAGTGTGTGGAGAGTATGTGTGTTGTTTGTGTATTATGAGGAGAGAGAGAGAGAGAGAGAGAGAGAGAGAGAGAGAGAGCGAGAGCGAGAGCTGACCCTCGTTTTCAACGCTGTCTTTCCTATCTTGCTTCCAAGCGTGACGGTTGCCCAGACAAGCGACAAACACCAAGGAACCAGACCGCCAGGTCGATTGATGCAACAGAGTCCAAGTGCTGAACGAATCCTTCACCGACATTTCTGGCATATGTACAACTGGTCAAGAAGTCCTGAAACATACAGTACTCTGTCAAATCTGCAGAGGCGAAAACACACGTATTCCTTCTTTTTAAGAATAAACCCCAGCCAAGACGACACAGAACGCTCCGAAAACATGTCTTTGATCCGAAGAGGCAGAATGGACAACAGGAACGGAAAATTTAAACGAGTTATATGTTTTTGTTTGTTTACGGTTACTGGAGGTGTTGACTTGATTTTAACAGAACACTGTGGTTTCAGACATACCATATGAACCCACAGTACTCTTAACAGTCCAAAGTTGCGCGTGCCATGGATTCACATGGAATGTTTGAAACCACGATCATGGTTCATTTCACTTTAAGAGAACAAGCCGTTTAAAAAAAATCAAACTTACCGAGTAATTCTGCAAGCAGCTCTACCTCCTAGGCTTGGTAGGTGCTTGTAATTACTATGAAACATCCTTTTGTGTGTATGTGTTTTTGTGTGCGTGGTGTGTGTGTGTGTGTGTGTGTGTGTGTGTGCGTGTGTGTGTGCGCGCGTGTGCGTGCGTGCGTGCACGTGTCCGTGTGTGTGCATGCATACACATGTTGGCAGTAGGAGGAGACTCGAGGAGAGGAAAGCATGTTATCGGGTTCCCTAGAAATTTGTCACCCACTTCAAAAGAAACGTTTTTTGTGAAACACAGAATGCCGGCACTCAACAGAAAAAGAGGAAAAGGGAAGCTTGTAGCCAAGCGCATTCCCTTTTTACACCCGTTATTATCTGTAAAAATGATTCTTGCACCGCTCTTGAAACAATGGTTTCAACGTTGCGAACTCATCAGCCCCTAACCACTTGATTCCGTTGAAAACGTTACTGTTCTCAAATAAACTTTCTTAAACGTTACTGTCCTCAAATAAACTCTCTAAAACGTTACTGTTCTCAAATAAACTCTCTTAAACGTTACTGTCCTCAAATAAACTATCTTAAACGTTACTGTCCTCAAATAAACTCTCTAAAACGTTACTGTTCTCAAATAAACTGCGTGTACCACTACAGGTGGTGTTGTAGGCCTACCTTGTGCAGTCTGGTTTGAAGCCCAGGACGATTCTCCTCGGCCGCCGTCTCACTGGCAGACCCGTCAGAGGAATTGGGGCGTCCTTTGAAGACCCCCAAGGCACCCACACAGCCACCGGCACATCGCCGCCCCTCTGGCCGAGTACTGTCTCTCAGGTCAGCATGGCTTGGGCATTCCTGTAGAACATGCTGTGCTGTCTACTCCACTCGCCCGCGCTGGCTGAGGGGCTAAGGACAATCTTCAACTTGCGGCCAACGTCCTGTTCAAGGCCGGAACGCAGTGGTTGGTCAAGTTCTAAGGTGGTCACGTAGGGCATCCCTGGCCTCCTGCATCCCTTGGGGAAACATTCTGTAAACGTTTCTAGTACTGCTGCATTGAACGCAGTGACAGTCTTAGCAATATCCAGACCCTAGATTTGCATGCCCTTGATGGGGGCAGGGAATTGTCCCGGAAGACGCTGTCCTCAGGTAGACCGATTCCGATTCCCGGAGAGTGATCACCCTTTATGGTCCAGCTAGAAAAAAAAGGTTCTGACGAAGGAGAAATCGCTCAACCGTGAGAATTAAGGCAATCCTATCAAGAAGACATTAAAGCCTGCAGGAAAATTTCATGAACACTGAACGCGGAAAAAAATATTAATGCCATTAATACGAGCAACTAGAATATGGGAAAACAAGCCCTGTGAATGAAGCATATGCCCTATAAATTTAAAAAAAAAAAAAAACTTCGGAAAAGGACTCGTCATTCTGAAAGCTTACACTAAACGTTGTGAAAGACGAAAGAGGAACTAAGTGTTAAGATAAAAAAGACTACGAGCCCTAAAGAGGAGAGATGCTAACACTTACTGAAAGAGGAAAAACACTATAAACCGAGACCATTAAAATCTTAAAAAGGACACTGAACCACATAAAAGGAGGACCCTAAACCTTGTGAAAAGAGGAAACTAAACAAGAAAAGGTCATATGAAAGGGCGTCTGAACCTCTCGGACAGATGACGCTAAACCCTACAAAACTATGAAACTACACTGTGAAAAAAGTGTAGCTAATTGCTTTGACAGGGAGGAGACTAAACCTTAGGAGGAAAGAGAACAGTCAAGTCTGTGAACAGAGGAAACCAGGCCATCCAGAAGGACTACAGTTGCTACTTAAAAGGAGACTCAAACCTATGAAAGAACATTAAACATATAAATGCCCTTAAAAGGAAACAGTCGGTACTATTTGTAAGATGACACCAAATCGTTCTAAAGAAGGGACATAATAAAAACAAAAAAGTCGCGGCTAAACACCGAGAAAGAATACACTAAGGCACAAAATGTAGACACTAACGCCTAAGAATGGTGTTGATACACGCTCAGTATAGTGAAGACAGTAGTAAAGTCTATGAACAAAGCTAGTAAACGTGGGACAGAGAATACTGTGAATAAGGCTTAAGCCTTTGAAAAGACAAATCAACCTACAGAACAAAGACTAACATTTTGAAAGACGCTTACAATAAACAATATGTGAGGGCACCATTTTTCGCTATAAAAGGAGCTGACACTAACTCTCGACAAAAAAGGACTTTAAGCCCTACGGGAGGGGGACACTAAACCTATCAATAACTCGTGGAATAAGACCGCAGCTGTACGAAAGAGGAACACTAAAACCTCGAATAGTAAGATGCTATATCTATGGAGTGACAACACTACAGAACATAAAGGATCCACATGTTCACGCTGATTACCATGCCACTGACAGATGTTCTGTGTATCAAAGGACGCTCAGAGCAGGAGGTACCAGGTGCCCACTAGGGAATATTTCAGGAAGAGCTCCGAAGACTTCCTTAACAGCTCTGTAGCTCAGTCCCTGATGATCTGAAAACATGCGTCCATGTTCCAGATCCCTGGGTAAGTAGGAGACCTACGTAGCGGAGTCAACCATTCGTGCTCTTCCAGAAAATATTTCCTCTGGTACCCCCTGTTTTGTGTCCTTGTACCACAGAACACTGACATAAGAAACCTGAGCAACTATACTAAGCATATGAACGACCGACACTAATGTTTGAAAGACGCACAAAACCCAGGGAGAGGAACACCATTTTGTGAATCAAGAAGACAATAAACCCTGATTAAGATGACACTAAGCCCTTTCAATGAAGGAGACAAAACAACTGAAAAAAAGAAGAAACATTGTGAATGAAGAAGACACTGAATCCTCAGGAAAAGAAGAAAAACCATCTGAAAGCACTCGGTGAAACTCTCCTACGAACCAGGTACTGAACTCTTGTTTAAAAACAAGATCCAGGTCTACAAAACACAACTAAAGTATTAAAGAATTGGGGGGGGGGAGATCTTTACTGGAAAAGTACAGGAAAAAGAATGAGATAAAAAGAGGAAAATATTTCAGTATGAGACCACCGCGCCTACTCTCCCAGCAGTAATAAGGATTCCCCGATTCCCCGCGTTGACTCGTCCTGGTCTCCATTTTCCACAGCCGTTGATGCTCGAGTTCTTTGCCCCTGTTGACGTAAACATATTTTTTTAAAACAGAATTCTTGTGCAAATACCTCTCAAACACAAAATTCACAAACAGTAATTTGATTTTTAGAGTTTGCGCGATTCTTTCCTTTTCACAATTTTTTTATGCTTACCTATCCGTATGCACACAAAATCTCTTATCAAAAAAAGATTAGAGTGCATGTGTCTGTAGAGTGGAGAGGGTGGTGTTGTTTGTTGGTATATTGTGTGTGTGTGTGTGTGTGTGTGTGTGTGTGTGTGGTGAGAGAGAGAGAGAGAGAGAGAGAGAGAGAGAGAGAGAGAGAGAGAGAGAGAGAGAGAGAGCGCGTGTGAGCGAGTGATTTGATTAAGAATGTTTATACTTTCTCTTCTCTCATCAGGTCTAGCATCCCCCTTTCGTATGGTTCAGCGTAATCTTATTCCATCACGCCTGATTTCTCCATCTCTCACCCCAATGAAAATCTAACTTCTTTTGTTTTCTTAATGAAAATCTAATTTCTGCACTGTTGCTGAAATCAGTATCACAATTTCCTCCCAAATTGTGTCTGTTCCTGTTGTCCCGGAATACGCGTTTGAGATTAATGATGTTCTGTGGGTTGAAAAACAAAGTGGGAATATTTTTCTTCGGCACCAAGTTAGTGTGACAGCCGAGTTCCCTGTAACAAATCAGTTGGTAAAATCTGTAAAAGGTGGGGCAGGAAAAATGCGGTAAGACACGGAGAGATGGTGTAGGGAGAATGGAGGGATGAAGGGGAGTGGGAGAGTTAGAGATCCACTCTACAACGCACCAAAAAGGAGAGATGGGTCTACAAGAATCCATTTTAAAAAAAGCAAAACAAACCTACAAAGTCCTGAAATCAAACAAAATTACCTTAACCATATCCACCTGCCTATCTATTATCTCCCTTGCAAGGACGAAACTTATCAATGAAATGCCTGCTTGAGAGCTGCTTCAAAGTACAGAATTTGCACTTACATCATCGTTAGTTGTCTTTATAGCACAGTGTTGTCTCGTGAATCCCTTCCAAAGACTTGAATGTTCTTGGCGAGGATGGCAATTGTCCTGAAAGACGTAGCTCAATGGTTCTCTGGTAGACTGATACCAAATCTCGAACAGCGGTCACCCTTGAATGGCCTGCCGAAAGAAAAGCCTTAGATCAAATTCTGAAGAAGAGGTCACTAAACCACGAGCAAGAAGAAAATATATCATGCAAAGAAGACGCCAAAGCCTTTAGTTCATAATCAGCGAAACTAAAGAGTATACTAAAAGCCAGTGGAAGACAATCTCAAGAAAGATTACTCTAAATCCTATGAATAAAGACCGAGACTTAAACCCCTTGATAAGTTACATTAACCCGTACGAAAAAAAGGTCTCTAACTTTGGAAGAAGATAACGTTAAACTATGCGAACTGGGGATGCTAAATCCGATGGAAGAAGAGAGAAATAAAGCTTATGACAGAAGTGGCTATAAGCTCTATGGATGTAACACATTAAAGCAAAAAACAGTACACTAATCCTATAAAAGACCATAAATCATCAAAGTAACATCAATCAATAAGAGAAGAGGGCCTGAGACCTTATCACACTCGATGACGATGGCATCCGTCTGTGTCGAGAGACAATAGTGTTGCGCCGTGGATCAGTCAGTTGTGGAGTTGCAGCACCTGCTGTGGCTGAAGAGCCCGATCCCCGAACGGCAGACTGTTGCAGCTGCTGCAGGTTAAGTCTCGGTCATGTGTGTCGTGTGGGTGCTGACGCACTTCTTTGCCGTCTGTGACGCCTCCGTTCTTCCCAATGGGCCTCTCTGCTCTGCTCTGCTTGCTGGATGCCGGCCTTGATGGTGAACCGCCAGCTGACCCGGTCTAAAACTGCCGTCTCCAGGTCTGCTAGGTCGAGGCAGCCTGCCCTAAGGTCGCGCTTGCATACATCCTTATAGCGTAGGGCTGGCCATCCTATGGGTCTGGAACCCGTAGCCAGCTCGCCGCACTGCCAGTCCTTTGGGATGCGACCATCGTTTATACGGCTGACGTGGCCGAGCCAGCGCAGGCATCTCTGTGTCAGCATGGTGAGTATGCTGGGCATTCTTGCCTGGGCCAGAACGTCCTTGTTAGAGATGCGGTCCTGACAAGTAATGCCCAAGAGTCTTCTGAAGCAGCGCAGGTGGAAGGCGTTCAGTCCGAGTTCTTGTTGAGAGAAGAGGGTCTATGCTTCACTTCCGTACAGAAGAGTGCTCAGCACGCAGGCTTGGTACCCTTTCATCTTGGTGTTTGACATTAGCATGGTGTTGTCCCAGACTCTCTCCGCTAGACGGCCATCGCCTTCTGCCTTGCTGATCCGCATGTTCAGCCAGGCGTCCAGAGAGATGTTGCTGGAAATGGCGGAGCCCAGGCAAGTGAAGTCGTCGACCACTTCGTGGGTGTGATCACCGATGGAGATGCGGGGAGTGCTGCTGACGTCTTGGCCCATGATGTTTGTTTTCTTCAAGCTGATAGTGAGGCTGAACTCGGTGCAGGCATTAGTGAAGCAGGTGATGAGCCGTTGTAGCGCTTCCTCGGTGTGGGCACTTAGGGCGGCATCGTCTGCGAAGTGCATCTCCATGCATTCTGTCTTTTCGATGCGGTGACCGGTTTTCGTTGGGCTTAGTGTCCTTTCATAGAATCTAATGTTCTTTATACAGTATAGTGTCCCGTTTTTCAAGCTGTTAGTGTAATCTTCAGGGAGATGCTCTTCGTCTTTGCTCGGGAGCGTGCCATGTTGAAGAGGCTTCCGTCACTCCTAGTGTGGAGGAAGATGCCGTCTTCAGACTGTTGGAAGGCGTAGCGCAGCAGAAGGGAAAAGACGACCAAGAGTGTCGGAGCGAGGACGCACCCTTCCTTGACACCGCTCTTGATTGGGAAGGAGTCCAGATGAACCATCATACTGGACAGTGCCATTCATGTCCGGAGATGACGTGATCATCTTCAGAAGCTGGGGCCGGGGGGGGGGGGGGGGTTCTTCGTTCGTACTGTCCTAAATGTTATTTGTTTTTGCCTAAAGAAGACCCAAGAGGTCGAAATGCATTGTGTCTCGTCCTGTGCTTTGTTTGTCTATGTCCTTGACGCTAACCCCCTCTCTGTCTAAATTTAGATCGGATGAAAAATGTTGATCTCTTTCAGAAATTCAAAGATCACATCAGGTGGGACATCTCTGAACAAGCTTGTCATGGAGTCTGCTGTGAAATGTTTATGTCTCACACGTCATGCAAGTCCCAACACATTAAAAAATATACTTCACTGTGAGTGGTACATGACATGGAATGCACCACAGAGCTTCTTCATCTTTTAAAAGATAAGAATGTGTGTAAAAGGAGTGGCCTGTATGCAAACGGCACAAGACTGTCTTCTTTACGGCCGCCTCGGGAACGTGGTAAAAACTCTTTCAGGTTTGAACGGATTTTCAATGGTTAGTTATTCATCTGCAAGTTCCATTCCTCTTGCCAGAAGTCTTTGGCGTAAACCTGGGCTTTGGGTTTCAGATCAGTGTGAGGGAAAGACAATGTGCTCAATTCTGTCATTGTGGCACTCTTGGTAAGTTGATCAACCAACTCGTTGCCTCCAATGCCCACATGGCTGGGAACCTCAGCAAAAACTATGGTGTAACCATCTGATTTCAGTGAGGTATACTATTCGAATAATTTCGGCAGTCGAGGGTGTTTGAGGTTACGCTGCGATGGACTCCAAATCAGAAATGAAGTCCGACAAAATGAGGAAATCTTGATGGTTTTGATTTAGAGACCATTTTAAGAGCCAGGGCCAAGGCTGTCAACTCAGCAGTGTAGATGGAGCTGTCTGTAGAATGTGTTTAGAACATCTCTCAGGAGGACCTCAAGCGCAATACACAGCAGGGGCAGCCTGAAAAGTGGCGGAGTTAGCGCCCCCTGCCAGGGACATCCACACAGGGTTGTGTGATGGTGGATTTGCCTCCTCTGGGGCTAACGCGTTTTCGCGCACAGTTTTAGAACAATATACAAGCATCCGTTTGACAGCAAATACAACGTCTAGAGTTTTTTTCACAGCTGAAGTGTATGAAGAAACTTAAGTAGACTGACTGCCAAGGACCTGCTTGAGCGCTTCGAAAAATTAAATGTTATTTTCTGGTTTAACGTTTTGAACGTTAGCTCACTGAATCAGAAGTGGGCAGTCGCGTGAAGAGGAGGGGTGGTCGCCATCGCAGTTTGCACAATGGGCAGGATCTTGACTCGGCCCATCATGAGTTTGCTTTGCAGCAAACACCACACACCTCCTCCATAGAACAGCGATCTTTGACGTGCCAAAACTTCTGGCACTCGAAGCACCGTATCGGAGATGGAATATACAGTTGAACACAAGACATTCAAATAACCCACTTTGATGACTTGAGGCAATGAAGGGGTACAGAATTCAAGTCTATGAAGGGGTACAGAAGGCCAGAAAGAGGGTGCTGGTGGGCACTTTTTTTGTTCCTTTGCGAACTGTGACCCAGTACCCGTCAATTACACCTTGGGATACAAGTTCAGTTTTAATCTCGGTCTCCGAGACACCTCCAAGATCCGGGCATCTAATGACTCCCATGAACGTAATCAACTGCCTATGGGGAGTCACCCGGATCTCTGTCTACTGAATTTGTGGCACTCAGCAGCTGTTCCGACAAGCGCTATAGGAGGAAGGCCATAAAACCTATCAACACCAGACAACAAACCGATAAACGAAGTCCATAACTGTATTAAGAAAGGAGAACACCAAAACCTTTGAAAGGAAGATGCTGTATCTGTGGAGTGAAAACACTAAAACGTCTAAAAGGGGGAAATCACTACCTGGAACCCTTGCACTAACCACTGAAAAAGGCCACTAAACCCTCGGAAAGAATACAAAAGGTGAGGATACCAAATGCTATCACAGGAGGTCGAGAACACTTGCACTATTTGAAAGGTGACCACCAGCTCCCTAAGAGTAGGAGGACACTAAAACCCAGGAAAGGATCCACATTTTGACCGATTACCATGTCAGGCTTTCTGTGGATAAAGAACACTCAGATCAGGAGTACCAGGTGCGCACTAGGGAATATTTCAGGAAGAGGGTTAAAGACTTTCTCAAGAGCTCTGCAGCTCAAACCAAAATGATCTGAAAGCATGCGTCCATGTTCCAGACCCCTTGATTCACGAGACCGGCTCCAGAGCTCGAGTCAGCCTTTCGTGCCTTTCCAGAAACTATTCCCTCTGGTACTCCCCGAGTTGTATCCTTGTTCCACAGAACACCGACATAGGAAACTGTCCTATCTTCTTGGCTATACCAAAAATAGACACCGAATCTAGAAAAGACGACACTCCCAAGACAGAAGCCAAATAAATCTGTGAATGAAGGAGACAGTAAAGAAAGGAAAGAATACTCTGAAACATATGAATGAAGAAAACAATACCTAGATAAAGACGAAAATAAATCCTTTGTATGGAGGCACCGAACCTTGAAAGGAGAACTGAACAAAAAGACCCCGAGTTCTTAGGAAAAACACAAAACAAACAACAAAAAATACCAAACCATTTGAAAGATAAGGAATGTTGCTTATAGCCCAACCGACCGCAAAGGGCCATATCAGGACTGTCACCGCACTGAATTCGTTGACACAACTATTTGAAATACACCCTCTAAACACATATTGGAACGTTTGTAAAAAAGAAATTATTCTATAAAAATCTTAGATGAAAAATGTTGATCTTTTTCAAACATTGAAAGATCACATCAGGTGGGACTTCCCTGAACAAGGTTTTCATTGCGTTTGCTGTAAAATGTTTATGTCTGGCATCATGCAAGTCCCAACACATTCAAAGAATACGTTTCACTGTCAGTGGTACATGACATGGAATTCACCACGGAGCTTCTTCACTCTTAAGAAACGAATGAGTTAAAAGCCAATGGCCAGTGTGAAACTGTTTCTTCTTTGCGAACAGCAGAGGTAGATGACAGGAAGTCTTAGGTTTGGACGGATGTGGAGAAGTTTGGTAACTGTCTGTGTATTCCAGTCCTCCTGCCAGGTCTCTGATATAACCATTAACCTTCGATTTCAAATCGAGATGGGGATAGATATGTTGGACAGTGTCTTCGTAGTGGCATTCATGACCAAACGATCATTTATTTCCCCGAATGCCAACATGACTGGAAATCCAAGCTAGAACAATGTTGTGACCTTCCGCTTTCAAAGAGGTAAAAAGTTTAAAAGAAAAAAAGCTTAAAAGTTCAGGATGGAGGTTACGGCCAGCAATTGCCTCCAAAGCTGACAGCTAAACAGACAAAATCAGAAAGTTCTCGTATGTGGAGTGAGAAATAATCTTCAGTGCTAGAACCAAAGCTGTAAGCTTAGCAGAGTAAACAGAAGTATCTGACGGAATATGCTTTGATGATATTTGTGAAAGAACACTTGGGCAATAGGGTGCACAAGCCACTCCATGTTCGAACAATGAACCATTGGTAAATATTTTCTGAAAAGATGGACATTTTGTACAAAGATCAGCAAACAATGCCTTGTATGCCTAAGAACTGGTGGATTCTTTGCGAAAAGCAGCAAGATCAAAGCGGATTTCTGGTGTAAAAAAGGTCCACGGAGGCTCATCTGGAAATTTGGAGAAGTCAGACAATTCCTACATCAAGACCTGCATTCTGCGCATGGGGCTGCATACGAAGTCAAAATGCAGGAAAACAGATGGGATTTTCTTCAAATGAGGATTAAAAAGTCATAAGCAGGTTTTTCCGGTTGAACTAACCGAGATAAGTAAAGGATAGTTTCAGCTTGCGGTTAGATAATGAGGGTTTACCTGCCTCTGCACACAGCTGTACACAGGGATGGTGCGTAATACTCCAAGACAGACTTGAAGCACTTGATGATGAAAAGGATCCATGAGTTTCAGATAAGAGGGCCTCGCAGAGCCGTACACAACACATTCATGATATAGTTTATAACAGACCAAGGCTCTGTAGAGGTGCAGCGAAGTTTTCGTATCTGCGCCCCAGTGAGTGTGTGCTACGACCTGCAGAATGTTCAGAGCTTTCTGGTGAGAAGATTTTAAGTGTGTAATGTAACTACGGAAGCTGAGCTTTCTGTCGAAAATAACTCCTAGAAATCTGGCCTCCTTTATAGCTTGAGTTGGAGAGATTTCCCTATTTGGATTTCAGGATCAGCAAAGAGCTGTCGAAAATTATGAAAGCAAATGCACCGAGTCTGTAGCAGAAAAGGTAAAGCCATTTTTCTCTGCTCACAGATGTATTGTATCTACACAGAGCTGGAGCCTGCGCTGAACACTTGGGTACTAGCTTCCAGTTGCATAGAAGGTAACATCATCTACAAACAATGAGCAGTCGGAACCCCATTGAACCAAATAAACTATGTTGTTGCTTTTATTGCAAAACATCCCTAAGAACACATCCAAGACGTCCAAAGAACCACGATCAAAACACCATGCAAGAAGATTATAACCCTGCACAACACTTGAAATGTTGGAAAAAGAAGAAAAAGAGTAAATGAAAAATCACCACTCCCCCTGTATTTGTGTTGCATTCCAACGAGTTGATTCTTACTGGTCTCCGTTTTCCACGGTCGTTGATGCACGAGTGCCTTGCCCCTGTTGACAAATACATCGACTTTTTATGAATATTGAATATTCTGCGCAAATAATTCAAACTCACTAAAATTCAGCGAAATGTTTTTGGTTCTGCGAAGTATCTGCGCGTTCTGTTATTTTGCATCTAACGATATTGAGGTTAATACGAACTGTTATGTGAACATAAAAGGTTTCAACAATCTTCCATTAGAAAACATAGTGCAGTATCCTTCTACACTCATTTTCATTTTACACAGCCTAAGACAGATTGCTATGAACGAATTGGTCGACTGGACATTCGGTAGAGGAACATTTAGCAACGCATGGTATGCCAGTAATTTCACTGCAGTAATTAAAAAATGCAACATTTCTCAGCCTCTCACCTGTGTGTGTGTGTGTGTGTGTGTGTATGTGTGTGTGTGTGTGTGTGTGTGTGTGTGCGTGTGTGCATATGCGTGAGTGTGTGTTGAGTGTGTGTGTGTTGCGTGCGTGTGTTGCGCGTGTGTGTGTGTGTGTGTGTGTGTGTGTGTGTGCGTGCGTGTGCGCGTGCGTGCGTGTGCACAAATGTGTGTACAATGCGAACGTGTATATAACCCTTTTGTTTATTCGTTGACATTTTTCATTTGAAATATTAATTTTGTTTGGCCGTATGAGTGCAAAGACTCTGCATTTGTGAAAGACTGTGTGTGTGTGTGTGTGTGTGTGTGTGTGTGTGTGTGTGTGTGTGTGTGTGTGTGTGTGTGTGTCTGTGAGTGTGTGTGTTGTGTGGTGTGTGTGTACTTACGTACTGCGGCGTGTTTAGGAGAGAAATTACATTTCCATTTCAGCCTTTGGGGAAAAATGTCATTTTGAACAAACTGTTTCAGTGGCATATTCATACATTTCTTACTCTGTAAGACAAGGGAGAGAATCGGCACGAGCACATACTGCATGGATGCCAACAGAAACACCACAATGTTCGATATCCATCCTCCCGCCTCCAAGCTCATCACCACCCCCTTTTCCCCTACTCCTCTAACCACGAGTCTTATCTGTGCGGTGTTCTTTAAACTTATCAGGATCTCAATATGCTTCAACCTCTTTCTCTTCTGCAAGTGTTTCAGAGCAGTTTCAATGCAATTGTGTTGTGTTGGTTGAAAAAAGTGCGTCAGTGTGTCAGTCAGTGTGTCAGTGGTGCGTGCGTGCGTGCGTGAGTGTGTGGAGAGTATGTGTGTGTGTATTATGAGAGAGAGAGAGAGAGAGAGAGAGAGAGAGAGAGAGAGAGAGAGAGAGAGAGAGCAATTAACAATCTTTATTTCTTCAGGCCCCCAGCCCCTAAAAATGAGGTCAAGTTAACACGTAACTAAAAGACACATACATTACAACCAATCAGCTTTCTAGCGTGAGACTGTCAACAAAGGTTTGCCTCAACTTCATGGCATTAAACAGAAATACACCAAGCTTCCGCATATTGAAAACAGACCCATTTCTCAACAAGACTGCACATGGATTGACACCAAAGTTAAGATATATTTTCCTTATGTCATTATACAGAACACATTTATACAACACGTGGTGCTCATCTTCTAAGACCTTACACATTTTGCACACAAAATTCATTGTTTCTGAAAGTTTTGAAAATCGATCCATTGAGAGAGAGAGAGAGAGAGAGAGAGAGAGAGAGAGAGAGAGAAGAGAGAGAGAGAGAGAGAGAGAGAGAGAGCTGACCCTCGTTTTCAACACTGTCTTTCCTATCTTGCTTCCAAGCGTGACGGTTGCCCAGACAAGCGACAAACACCAAGGAACCAGACCGCCAGGTCGATTGATGCAACAGAGTCCAAGTGCTGAACGAATCCTTCACCGACATTTCTGGCATATGTACAACTGGTCAAGAAGTCCTGAAACATACAGTACTCTGTCAAATCTGCAGAGGCGAAAACACACGTATTCCTTCTTTTTAAGAATAAACCCCAGCCAAGACGACACAGAACGCTCCGAAAACATGTCTTTGATCCGAAGAGGCAGAATGGACAACAGGAACGGAAAATTTAAACGAGTTATATGTTTTTGTTTGTTTACGGTTACTGGAGGTGTTGACTTGATTTTAACAGAACACTGTGGTTTCAGACATACCATTTGAACCCACAGTACTCTTAACAGTCCAAAGTTGCGCGTGCCATGGATTCACATGGAATGTTTGAAACCACAATCATGGTTCATTTCACTTTAAGAGAACAAGCCGTTTTTAAAAAAAACAAACTTACCGAGTAATTCTGCAAGCAGCTCTACCTCCTAGGCTTGGTAGGTGCTTGTAATTACTATGAAACATCCTTTTGTGTGTGTATGTGTTTGTGTGTGTGTGTGTGTGCGCGCGTGCGTGTGTGTGTGCGCGCGTGTGCGTGCGTGCGTGCACGTGTCCGTGTGTGTGCATGCATACACATGTTGGCAGTAGGAGGAGACTCGAGGAGAGGGGGCAGCAAGGGGAGGATGGGGGGGGGGGGGAGGAAAGCATGTTATCGGGTTCCCTAGAAATTTGTCACCCACTTCGAAAGAAACGTTTTTTGTGAAACACAGAATGCCGGCACTCAACAGAAAAAGAGGAAAAGGGAAGCTTGTAGCCAAGCGCATTCCCTTTTTACACCCGTTACTATCTGTAAAAATGATTCTTGCACCGCTCTTGAAACAATGGTTTCAACGTTGCGAACTCATCAGCCCGTAACCACTTGATTCCGTTGAAAACGTTACTGTTCTCAAATAAACTATCCAAAACGTTACTGTTCTCAAATAAACTATGTAAAACGTTACTATTCTCAAATAAACTCTCTAAAACGTTACTGTTCTCAAATAAACTCTCTAAAACGTTAATGTTCTCAAATAAACTATCTTAAACGTTACTGTCCTCAAATAAACTCTCTAAAACGTTACTGTGCTCAAATAAACTATCTTAAACGTTACTGACCCCAAATAAACTCTAAAACGTTACTGTTCTCAAATAAACTATCTTAAACGTTACTGACCCCAAATAAACTCTCTAAAACGTTACTGTTCTCAAATAAACTATCTTAAACGTTACTGACCCCAAATAAACTCTCTAAAACGTTACTGTTCTCGAATAATCTATCTTAAACGTTACTGACCCCAAATAAACTCTCTAAAACGTTACCGTTATCAAATAAACTATCTTAAACGTTACTGTTCTCAAATAAACTATCTTAAACGTAACTGTCCTCAAATAAACTATCTTAAACGTTACTGTCCTCAAATAAACTCTCTAAAACGTTACTGTTCTCAAATAAACTGCGTGTACCACTACAGGTGGTGTTGTAGGCCTACCTTGTGCAGTCTGGTTTGAAGCCCAGGACGATTCTCCTCGGCCGCCGTCTCACTGGCAGACCCGTCAGAGGAATTGGGGCGTCCTTTGAAGACCCCCAAGGCACCCACACAGCCACCGGCACATCGCCGCCCCTCTGGCCGAGTACTGTCTCTCAGGTCAGCATGGCTTGGGCATTCCTGTAGAACATGCTGTGCTGTCTACTCCACTCGCCCGCGCTGGCTGAGGGGCTAAGGACAATCTTCAACTTGCGGCCAACGTCCTGTTCAAGGCCGGAACGCAGTGGTTGGTTAAGTTCTAAGGTGGTCACGTAGGGCATCCCTGGCCTCCTGCATCCCTTGGGGAAACATTCTGTAAACGTTTCTAGTACTGCTGCATTGAACGCAGTGACAGTCTTAGCAATATCCAGACTCTAGATTTGCATGCCCTTGATGGGGAAGGGAATTGTCCCGGAAGACGCTGTCCTCAGGTAGACCGATTCCGATTCCCGGAGAGTGATCACCCTTTATGGTCCAGCTAGAAAAAAAAAGGTTCTGACGAAGGAGAAATCGCTCAACCGTGAGAATTAAGGCAATCCTGTCAAGAAGACATTAAAGCCTGCAGGAAAATTTCATGAACACTGAACGCGGAAAAAATATTAATGCCATTAATACGAGCAACTAGTATATGGGAAAACAACAAGCCCTGTGAATGAAGCATATGCCCTAATAAAAAAAAAAAAAAAAAAAACTTCGGAAAAGGACTCGTCATTCTGAAAGCTTACACTAAACGTTGTGAAAGACGAAAGAGGAACTAAGTGTTAAGATAAAAAAAAGACTATGAGCCCTAAAGAGGAGAGATGCTAACACTTACTGAAAGAGGAAAAACACTATAAACCGAGACCATTAAAATCTTAAAAAGGACACTGAACCACATAAAAGGAGGACCCTAAACCTTGTGAAAAGAGGAAACTAAGCAAGAAAAGGTCATATGAAAGGGCGTCTGAACCTCTCGGACAGATGACGCTAAACCCTACAAAACTATGAAACTACACTGTGAAAAAAGTGTAGCTAATTGCTTTGACAGGGAGGAGACTAAACCCTAGGGGGAAAGAGAACAGTCAAGTCTGTGAACAGAGGAAACCAGGCCATCCAGAAGGACTACAGTCGCTACTTAAAAAGGAGACTCAAACCTATGAAAGAACATTAAACAACATACAAATGCCCTTAAAAGGAAACAGTCGGTACTATTTGAAAGATGACACCAAATCGTTCTAAAGAAGGGACATAATAAAAACAAAAAAGTCGCGGCTAAACACCGAGAAAGAATACACTAAGGCACAAAATGTAGACACTACCGCCTAAGAATGGTGTTGATACACGCTCAGTATAGTGAAGACAGTAGTAAAGTCTATGAACAAAGCTAGTAAACGTGGGACAGAGAATACTGTGAATGAGCCTTAAGCCTTTGAAAAGACAAATCAACCTACAGAACAAAGACTAGCATTTTGAAAGACGCTTACAATAAACAATATGTGAGGGCACCATTTTTCGCTATAAAAGGAGCTGACACTAACTCTCGACAAAAAAGGACTTTAAGCCCTACGGGAGGGGAACACTAAACCTATCAATAACTCGTGGAATAAGACCGCAGCTGTACGAAAGAGGAACACTAAAACCTCGAATAGTAAGATGCTATATCTATGGAGTGACAACACTACAGAACATAAAGGATCCACATGTTCACGCTGATTACCATGCCACTGACAGATGTTCTGTGTATCAAAGGACGCTCAGAGCAGGAGGTACCAGGTGCGCACTAGGTATTTCAGAAAGAGCTCCGAAGACTTCCTTAACAGCTCTGTAGCTCAGTCCCTGATGATCTGAAAACATGCGTCCATGTTCCAGATCCCTGGGTAAGTAGGAGACCTGCTACATAGCGGAGTCAACCATTCGTGCTCTTCCAGAAAATATTTCCTCTGGTACCCCGTTTTGTGTCCTTGTACCACAGAACATTGACATAAGAAACCTGAGCAACTATACTAAGCATATGAACGACCGACACTAATGTTTGAAAGACGCACAAAACCCAGGGAGAGGAACGCCATTTTGTGAATCAAGAAGACAATAAACCCTGATTAAGATGACACTAAGCCCTTTCAATGAAGGAGACAAAACTGAAAAAAGAAGAAACATTATGAACGAAGAAGACACTGAATCCTCAGGAAAAGAAGAAAAACCATCTGAAAGCACTCGGTGAAACTCTCCTACGAACCAGGTACTGAACTCTTGTTTAAAAACACGATCCAGGTCTACAAAACACAACTAAAGTATTAAAGAATTGGGGGGGGGGGGGGGGATCTTTACTGGAAAAGTACAGGAAAAAGAATGAGATAAAAAGAGGAAAATATTTCAGTATGAGACCACCGCGCCTACTCTCCCAGCAGTAATAAGCAGGATTCCCCGAGCTGACTCGTCCTGGTCTCCATTTTCCACAGCCGTTGATGCTCGAGTTCTTTGCCCCTGTTGACGTAAACATATTTTTTTTAACAGAATTCTTGTGCAAATACCTCTCAAACACATAATTCACAAACAGTAATTTGATTTTTAGAGTTTGTGCGATTCTTTCCTTTTCACAATTTTTTTATGCTTACCTAACCGTATGCACACAAAATCTCTTATCAAAAAAAGATTAGAGTGCATGTGTCTGTAGAGTGGAGAGGGTGGTGTTTGTTGGTATATTGTGTGTGTGTGTGTGTGTGTGTGTGTGTGTAAGAGAGAGAGAGAGAGAGAGAGAGAGTGTGTGAGAGAGAGAGAGAGAGAGAGAGAGAGAGAGAGAGAGAGAGAGAGAGCGTGTGAGCGAGTGATTTGATTAAGAATGTTCATACGTTCTCTTCTCTCATCAGGTCTAGCATCCCCCTTTCGTATGGTTCAGCGTAATCTTATTCCATCACGCCTGATTTCTCCATCTCTCACCCCAATGAAAATCTAACTTCTTTTGTTTTCTTAATGAAAATCTAATTTCTACACTGTTGCTGAAATCAGTATCACAATTTCTTCCCAAATTGTGTCTGTTCCTGTTGTTCCGGAATACGCGTTTGAGATTAATGATGTTCTGTGGGTTGAAAAACAAAGTGGGAATATTTTTCTTCGGCACCAAGTTAGTGTGACAGCCGAGTTCCCTGTAACAAATCAGTTGGTAAAATCTGTAAAAGGTGGGGCAGGAAAAAGGCGGTAAGACACGGAGAGATGGTGTAGGGAGAATGGAGGGATGAAGGGGAGTGGGAGAGTTAGAGATCCACTCCACAACGCACCAAAAAGGGAGAGATGGGTCTACAAGAATCCATTTTAAAAAAAGCAAAACAAACCTACAAAGTCCTGAAATCAAACACATTACCTTAACCATATCCACCTGCCTATCTATTATCTCCCTTGCAAGGACGAAACTTATCAATGAAATGCCTGCTTGAGAGCTGCTTCAGAGTACAGAATTTGCACTTACATCATCGTTAGTTGTCTTTATAGCACAGTGTTGTCTTGTGAATCCCTTCCAAAGACTTGAATGTTCTTGGCGAGGATGGCAATTGTCCTGAAAGACGTAGCTCAATGGTTCTCTGGTAGACTGATACTAATTCTCGAACAGCGGTCACCCTTGAATGGCCTGCCGAAAGAAAAGCCTTAGATCAAATTCTGAAGAAGAGGTCACTAAACCACGAGCAAGAAGAAAATATATCATGCAAAGAAGACACCAAAGCCTTTAGTTCATAATCAGCGAAACTAAAGAGTATACTAAAAGCCAGTGGAAGACAATCTCAAGAAAAATTACTCTAAATCCTATGAATAAAGACCGAGACTTAAACCTCTTGATAAGTTACATTAACCCTACGAAAAAAGGTCTCTAACTTTGGAAGAAGATAACATTAAACTATGCGAACGGGGGATGCTAAATCCGATGGAAGAAGAGAGAAATAAAGCTTATGACAGAAGTGGCTATAAGCTCTATGGATGTAACACATTAAAGCAAAAAACAGTACACTAATCCTATAAAAGACCATAAATCATCAAAGTAACATCAATCAGTAAGAGAAGAGGGCCTGAGACCTTATCACACTCGATGACGATGGCATCCGTCTGTCTCGAGAGACAATAGTGTTGCGCCGTGGATCAGTCAGTTGTGGAGTTGCAGCACCTGCTGTGGCTGAAGAGCCCGATCCCCGAACGGCAGACTGTTGCAGCTGCTGCAGGTTAAGTCTCGGTCATGAGTGTCGTGTGGGTGCTGACGCACTTCTTTGCCGTCTGTGACGCCTCCGTTCTTCCCAATGGGCCTCTCTGCTCTGCTCTGCTTGCTGGATGCCGGCCTTGATGGTGAACCGCCAGCTGACCCGGTCTAAAACTGCTGTCTCCAGGTCTGCTAGGTCGAGGCAGCCTGCCCTAAGGTCGCGCTTGCATACATCCTTATAGCGTAGGGCTGGCCATCCTATGGGTCTGGAACCCGTAGCCAGCTCGCCGCACTGCCAGTCCTTTGGGATGCGACCATCGTTTATACGGCTGACGTGGCCGAGCCAGCGCAGGCATCTCTGTGTCAGCATGGTGAGTATGCTGGGCATCCCTGCCTGGGCCAGGACGTCCTTGTTAGAGATGCGGTCCTAACAAGCAATGCCCAAGAGTCTTCTGAAGCAGCGCAGGTGGAAGGCGTTCAGTCCGAGTTCTTGTTGAGAGAAGAGGGCCTATGCTTCACTTCCGTACAGAAGAGTGCTCAGCACGCAGGCTTGGTACCCTTTCATCTTGGTGTTTGACGTTAGCATGGTGTTGTCCCAGACTCTCTCCGCTAGACGGGCCATCGCCTTCTGCCTTGCTGATCCGCATGTTCAGCTAGGCGTCCAGAGAGAGGTTGCTGAAATGGCGGAGCCCAGGCAAGTTAAGTCGTCGACCACTTCGTGGGTGTGATCACCGATGGAGATGCGGGGAATGCTGCTGACGTCTTGGCCCATTATGTTTGTTTTCTTCAAGCTGATAGTGAGGCTGAACTCGGTGCAGGCATCAGCGAAGCAGGTGATGAGCCGTTGTAGCGCTTCCTCGGTGTGGGCACTTACGGCGGCATCGTCTGCGAAGTGCATCTCCATGCATTCTGTCTTTTCGATGCGGTGACCGGTTTTCGTTGGGCTTAGTGTCCTTTCATAGAATCTAATGTTCTTTATACAGTATAGTGTCCCGTTTTTCAAGCTGTTAGAGTAATCTTCAGGGAGATGCTATTCGTCTTTGCTCGGAAGCGTGCCATGTTGAAAAGGCTTCCGTCACTCCTAGTGTGGACGAAGATGCCGTCTTCAGACTGTTGGAAGGCGTAGCGCAGCAGAAGGGAAAAGATGACCAAGAGTATCGGAGCGAGGACGCACCCTTCCTTGACACCGCTCTTGATTGGGAAGGAGTCCAGATGAACCATCATACTGGACAGTGCCATTCATGTCCGGAGATGACGTGATCGTCTTCAGAAGCTGGGGCGGGGGGGGGGGGGCATCCAATCCGGTGTAGTAGGATGAAGAGACCTGACCTACTGACCAAGACGATGAAGAGGCCTGACCTACTGACCAAGACGATGAAGAGGCCTGACCTACTGACCAAGACGATGAAGAGGCCTGACCTACTGACCAAGACGATGAAGAGACCTGACCTACTGACCAAGACGATGAAGAGGCCTGACCTACTGACCAAGACGATGAAGAGGCCTGACCTACTGACCAACACGATGAAGAGGCCTGACCTACTGACCAAGACGATGAAGAGGCCTGACCTACTGACCAAGACGAACGCCGGGTCGATGAAGGCGATGAACAAGGGTCGTCTCTGCTCGCAGTACTTCTTATAGCTGCCTCAGGGAGAATATCACTTCGATCGTCGACCTCGCAGCTCTGAAGCCGCACTGTGCCTCTGGGCACACTTGTTCGGCGAGTAGCTGCAGCCTGTTAAGGACGATGCGGGCAAAGGCTTTGCCAACAATGCCTTAGAGGATTATACTTTGATAGTTATTGCAGTCGCTGCGATTTCCTTTGTTCTTGTATAGCGTGATGATGCTTGCACCGCGCCTGTCCCGAGATAAAGTCGCTTCCTCCCAACACTGTAGCTGAAGCTCATGGAGGTGACTGTGGAGAGAACTCTCCTTGCTGGCTTTGATGACTTCTGGCGAAATGCCGTCGCTACCCGGAGCTTTACCACAGGCTAGCGAGTCGATGCCTTGCTGAGTTCAATAGTGGGTGGGGCGTCGAGCTCCTCCATGGCAGGCAGGGGGGTGGGGTGGGGGGGTGGGGGGGGATTGGGGTGTTCTCGAAGGCTGTGTGCGTGACTGAATTCTCCCTGAAGTACAGCTTCTGGTAGTGCTCCGCCCATCTCTCCATCCATTTGCTGCAGTCGGTGATGACATCCCCCGACGTAGATTTTAGAGAAGCGATCTTGACTGCGCTAGAGCCGAATGCTTTCTTCATGCCCTCACACATGGCGCGGATGTTGCCGCAGTCAGCGAAGATCTGGATGCCCTGACACAAGTTCAGCCAGTGCTCACTGACGCATTTACTTCCGGTGGGCGTTGTTGCGAGCTTTCCGGAGTGCGGCCAGCGTCTTCTTTGGGGGCTCTCTCTTGCTATCCAGGAGTGCAGCTCGCTTAGCAGCAATGGCAGGCTCCATCTCCACAATACCTGCTTCGCACTAGTCATTCTTCTTCACTCTCTTTCCATAGTTGTCCGAGGCGGATTGGTAGGTGGCATCGCGGATGTGGTTCGCGAAGCGTTCGCACAGTTCTGGCACTGACGTCATGGCTCTGTTGATTCGAGGACGTCCCTGCTGCTTTGGGCTTATCACACTTAAGTCCTGTAAAAAGACAAGACATATGAATGGATACTAAATCCGAGGGAAAGAAGACACTTGATCCTTCATAACATTACACTAAGCCCAAAAAAACAGGACACTATACTGTATAAAGGAGGATATTAAACTATGAAAAGACACTAAACGAAAACAGGAGACCGCGTCGAACAGAAAGAGAATGCTAATGCCTGTGAAATGAGGACACCAAATGATACGATAAGACACTAATTCCTTGAAAACAACCATGAAAGAAACGCTAAGCTAGATGATACTAAATCCCATGAACGCAGAACACTGCTTACTATTTGACAGACACCTTATGAAAGAAAGGCATTAACACCTATGGAAGGATCCACATGTTGACTCATGATTATCATCTCGGACTTTCTGTAGATTTAAGGATACTCGGACCAGGAGGTACCAGGTGCGCACAAGGAAACATTTCGGGAAGACCAAAACATTCCTCAACAGCACTACAGCGAGACCCAGTTTATCTGAAAACACGCGTCCATGTTCCAGATCACTGAATCATATAACACGCTGCAAAGCTTTGAGTCGATCTTTCACGCCCTTCCAGAAAATGCTCCCTCTGGTACCTTGCGTGATGCATCCTTGTTCCACAGAAGACCGACATAAGAACCAAAAACACCCATGCTGGTCTTATGAAAGATTCTGTAGAAAGGACAATTCTAAACCTCGAGAAATAAGACGCACACTTTTGTGAATGAAGGGGACAGTAACCTTGGGAAAGATTACACTGAAAACTGTAAAATTAAAAACAAATAATGAACACTTTGAATGAAGGGGACACTAAATATGTAAACTAAGTGACTGAATCCCGTGACTGAAATAGACACGGACTCCTTGGGCGTGTGTGGGGTGGGGGGGGGGACGATTAAACCATATAAAAAGACAACCCCCTCCAAAGAACCAGGTGCTATGAACACCGCTTTGGACGATACGCCGGTGAAGCTTGTGATCCGCCAAATTCACGTGTCCTGGTCACCCTCTCCGCAGCCAACGAAGCAGGAGTTCTTGGCTCCTGTCGACAGAAACGTTAGTATTTCCTTTCAACATCTGACCTTCTGTAGAAATAAATGTTACCCACTCACTCAGTTGAGCAAAACAGTCCTGATTTTAGTCAGATTTTCTTTTCTTGTTCTCTGGCCATAAGACAATACTTTGGTTAACAAGATATATCATCTCAACAACAATAAAGGTATTTAACCAACTTCCATTTCAAAACGTACACGTTTTCCATATTAAACGCCAAAAGAATAGGGTCGCTATGAACAAGACGAACCAGAACAGAGCTGCAGAAGATCATCATCTGTATCATCACAAACGAAAACGAAAAATTATGAGACCTTTCGTGCCCTGCTCCCAGAATGGCCTGAATTCCCGTTCCCTCTCCACGTGCCGAGTTTGAGCTCAAGATACCAGTGTCAGCAAGTGCCTAGGGACTGTAGCACTAGGACTGCCGCATGACACTCTCCAGGGGAGAACGCTCGTACAGAATTGCTCAATCACAAAACAGTGTGTGTGCGTGTGCATGCATACGTGAGCGTGAAATAAGAGTGCGTGCGTGCGAGTATATCTGAGAGAGAGAGAGAGAGAGAGAGAGAGAGAGAGAGAGAGGGGGGGGGAAGAAAGGCGGAGAGGGGGGAGAGGGAAAGAGAGAGAGTGTTGCACATGCATGTGCGCGTGCACGTGTATACGAGTGTCTGTATGTGTTTATACGAAGAGGGGGCGCAATGGAAAGGTCGGGGAGAGGAAAGCACAGCATCACTCTCCATTACAACTTTGTCACCCTCTTTACCAAAACAAAAGGTTCATTTGATGAAATATAGGATGGCAAAAGCCTGTACAGATATAAACAGAGGAAAGCAAATGCTCAGGGTCAGATATAAACAGAGGAAAGCAAATGCTCAGGGTCAATCAAAATTCCCGTTCTATTCACCCATGCGTTTCTATGCAGGGTTTCTGCTGTGTTCATCAAACTGACGTGATTTCGACGTTGAAAACTTACCCCGATCCAGGCTTCTTTTGGACATCCCTCTTCAGACACAGCCTGCGTCGGCACCATCTTTGCACAGCGCTATCTTCACACAGCACCATCTTTGCACAGCGCTATCTTCACACAGCACCATCTTTGCACAGCGCTATCTTCACACAGCACCATCTTTGCACAGCGCTATCTTCGCACAGCACCATCTTTGCACAGCGCTATCTTCACACAGCACCATCTTCACACAGCACTATCTTCACACTGCGCCATCTTCGCACAACACTGTCTTCGCACAGCTGTCCGGTTCTTCTCTCTGCAGCAGATGGGAAGCACACAAACGCATCCATGCACACACATACCCACACACACACGCGCGCCACACACACACACACACCACACACACACACGTACACACACACACACACACACAAACACCACCTTCTTAACACTAAAACCTATTAAAAACAAAGCACCAAACAGTGGGAAAGAATAACATTCTAAATCCCATGAACTGAACCCATGAACCCACACAGGACAGTCATTTGAAAAAAGAGAACTAAAATATATAAAAGAAGATTGCACTAGACCGTACTCTAGTAGGACACTAGCCCTACAAAAAGACACAGCGTGTGATGACAAAGGACTTTGCACCCTGTGGGAGAAAAACGTTAAAATTTAGTGAAGGAGGACAATAAACTGTAACGACGGAGACTTTAAACTCTTATAAAAAAAAGAAGACATTTACCCACACGAAAGGAGGATCCAGAGCCCTATGAAAAGAAGACACTAACCAATACAAAGGACACTAAACACTACGGAAAGAAGACACTAAACTGTATGCAACAAAGACACAATACCTTTGGAAGAAGAACACAAACTGTACGTGAACAGAACACTAGATTCAACAACAACAAAAAAAAGAAAACACTAAACCATATGAACGTAGGACAATAAATCGCAGAGAAGACAAAAAAAAAAAAAAACATACAAGGACGGCACCAATCCGTGCAACTGGTAAAAGGCAATTTCTGTGAAAAGAGGACACTCAACTGTATGACAGGAGATGCTAAACCATACGGAAGGGCGACCACTAAAGCCAGTGAAAAGAGAAAAGCAAACCTGAAGGGACGACACTAACCCTTCATCAAATGACAGTAAATCCTGCGAGAAAACTAACTAGTGAAAACTAAACACGCTGACGGGAAAACAACACTGAGTGAAAGAAGAGAGAAGAGGAATCATGGAAAGAAGAGAAGAAACTGACTCGTGTTAAAAACTCTGGGGACGAGGGGGGGGGGAGAAGACACTAAATAGAACACGAAACGCTGTGGAGGAGGGTGGGGGTATGGAAGGCATAGCACGTTATATGAAGAGGACACAGAACCCTGTCGGAGGAAAGAGATGGCGGACCTCCTAGAAGAGAACAATCAACTCTGAAGGGGGGGGGGGGGGGGGGGGGGGGAATACCGCGAACCTCGTAAGAAGTTGACACGAAACCAAGAAGGGGGGGGGGGGGGGAGGGGTAATGCTTTGTTTTTAATAGCTTTTAGCGTAAAACGTTGACACGAAACCACGAAGTGGGAAATGAGTTACAAAGACTTGTAGAAAGAGGAATTTGAAACCCGGAGATGCAGGGGCGGAAAGAGAGACAACGAATCTTAAAGAAAGAGGCCTCGAAACCCTCTGTGTGTGTGTGTGTGTGTGTGTGTGTGTGTGTGTGTGTGTGTGTGTGTTTTGTGCGTGTTGTGTGGGAGGGGGGGGGGGCGCGAAGGAACAGAGCAAACCTTATAAGAGAAAGGAATTGAAATACACCGAACTTTGTACAAAAGAAGACTGAAAACCCGAAGGTGGGGGAGGATGGAGGGAGAGACACCGAGCCTCGCAGAAAGACGACACGAAACCCTGGCTTGGTGGGGAGGGGCCCATCACAAAGAGAACAGAGAATCCCGGCGGGGAGGGGTGTGTGTGTGTGGGGGGGGGGAGGGGGGGGCTAGGCACAATGAACCTCGTAGAAAAAGGAAACTCCGGACGGCGTGGGGGGGGGGGGATGGGGGGGGGGCAGACATCGAATCTTTGCAGAAAGAGGACTCAAAACTCGAGGTGGACGGGGGAGGGGGGGCCAGACATCGAACCTTATAGGAGAAAAAAACCCAAACAAACCCGATCCAAACGGAAAGAGAATGTAAAATCCTGTGGAGCAAGGCGGAGAGACTCCAATCGATTCGATACAAAACACGAAACCCCCGGACAAGGGGGCGGGAAGGGAGGGTGGTGCGGCACACACAAACTCATAGACAGAAGACACTAAATCCTGGTAGGGTTGGGGAAGAGAAACTGTAATTATAGAAAGAGGACGACACGAAATCCCTTGGAAGTAAAGAAACACCAAACCGTAAAGAAAGAGATCACGAAACCCTGGAGCAGGGGAGGGGGGGGGGGGGTACACCGAACTTTTACAGAAAGAGATCTCGAAACCCAAGAGGAGGGGGGGGGGGGGGGGGGGGTCGGGAGAGGGGGTTTACACCGAACCTATAAGAAAGAAGATACGAAACCTGATGGAAGAGAGACACCAAATCTTATAGAAAGACTCGAAACCTCCGGAGGGGGGGGGGGGGGGGGGGGGGGGGACCTCAGGAGAATGGGAAAAAAAAGACAAATTTATGGTGGCAACACAGACACCGACCATTGTAGGACACCGAATTCTGGAGTGGAGAGACACCGAACCTTAGTAGAAAGAGGTCACGCGACTTGGGGGTTGGGTGGGGAGACTCCCGAGACTCATTGGGAAAAAAAGGACACAAAACATTGCTGGGTAGAGGTGGGGGAGGGGGGGGGGGTAGGGACATCGACTCATAGAATATGTTTACACAACACCAAATCTTACAGAAGGACAAGTTCTGTGAGAAGAGGCGAATGGACACCGAACCTTACGAGAAGAAGACACAATACTCTGTGATGGGGATGGTAGTTGTGGTGAAGGGCATGATACACTGAGCATTATAAAGAAGACAATGCAGGGGGGGGGGGGAGAGGGTGGGGGTGGAAGAAACATCGAACGTTATAGAAAGAGAAACACCAAACCCAGGGGGATGGGACGCCGAATCTGAAGGAAAGACGACACGAAAAACTGGGGGATGGTGTACTGGGTGTAAGAGATACTGAACTTCATAGAAAGGACACAAGTCCGCGGGGGATCAGGAAGGCATGAGCCAAGACACCCCGAACATTATAGGAGGAGGAAGGGATATAGAGAAGATGCTGAACCTTACAGGAAGAGGACAGGAAACCCTGGAGGTGGGGAGGAAGAGGGAAAAGACGTCAACCTTAGTAAGCAGACACCACACCTTATAGAAATAAGACACGAAGCCCTGTGGAACGCGAAAGAGACGCCTAGATTTATCATGTGAGAACAGGAAGCCCTTTGAAAGGCGAGAGAGACGCCGAAGCTTACAGTGTTAGAACACGAAGCCCTTTGAAAGGCGAGAGAGACGCCGAAGCTTACAGTGTTAGAACACGAAGCCCTTTGAAAGGCAAGAGAGACGCCGAAGCTTACGGTGTTAGAACACGAAGCCCTGTGAAGGGTGAAAGAGACACTGAACCCCTGAGACAATGCAGAACCTATGAGACACAAAACCATTGAGTGGAGGAGGAAGAGGACTTAAAAGACACGAAGTTTTATGGAAGGGGGCGAAGAGAGGGGTTGGGGGGAGGGGACACTGAATGTTGTAGAAAGAACACGAAAGCCTGGGGGGGGGGGGGGAGCAAACACCAAACCTCATGGAGTGGGTGGGGTGATGGAAGTCATCGAACCCGATAGAGGACGCAAAAAACGAAACTTAAAGAAAAAACGCAATCCTGTTGGGGGGAGGGAGGGGGGGGGGGGGGAGACACCAAACCTTACACAAAAAAGACCAAGAAAGCCTGGAGGTGTTAGGGGAAGACACCGTACCCTGCAGAAAAACCAATTTGAATTTTTTTTAACTGTGTGGAGGAGAGAAGGGAGAAGACATCAATCTTTACAGAAAGTGGAAACAAAACACTAGTAGGGGAGCGGGGAGGGAAACAATGAACCGCACAGACATAGGATACGAAACCCTGAGAAGGGGCAAAGAGACATCCAACCCAGAAAAAAGGACACTAAGCCCTGGGAGAGAGAGAGAGAGGGGGGGGGGGAGGTAGAGGCCCAGAACCTTGTTTAAAGTCGAGACGAAACCTTGTGGTCGGAAAACGAGATACCTAACATTATAGAAAGAGGGATCTAAACCCTGTTGCGAAGCGGGGCAAAAAAAAAAACACCGACTCTTATAGAAAGAGAGCACCAAACCGTGAAGAGTGGGGGGTGGGGTGGTGAGGAGACACAGAACCGACAGGAGCACACAAAACTGTTGCGGGGAAAACGGACACCAATCCTATAGGAGGAAGATGTGAAACCCGGGGGGGGGGGGGGGGAAGAGATAAAGAAACCATGCCTCATAGAAAGAGACTACGAAAGCTGTGTAGGAGGGGCGGAGGGGCACTAAACTTCATAGAAAGACCACATGAAAGCCGGGGAGGGGGAGAGGGAGGGGAGGACACTAAACCTTACGCAGGCAGGAGAGGAGTCGCAACACCTTCAGACTAAAAGGACACGAAACCAAGGGGCGAGGGGACAGATGAAACCAAGGGGCGAGGGGACAGATGAAACCAAGGGGCGAGGGGACAGATGGAACCAAGGGGCGAGGGGACAGATGAAACCAAGGGGCGAGGGGACAGATGAAACCAAGGG
>CM065721.1:12419981-12432481 GCA_033310375.1 Conus canariensis
GGGAGAGGGGGGGGGGCGCGCAAGGAAGGACAGACACCGAACCTAAAAGCAGGACACTGGCCAACACCGACAGCAGTGGAAGCCAAGCTGTATGGCACCCTGGAGGAGCTGCGACGGACGGCAGCCTTCATCGAGGACACCGGGCTGCTCATCTAACGGGATGGCGAGCGAGGAAGAAGAAAAAAGCAGGACACGAAACCCTTTCATTGACAAAGAGAACCCAGAACCCGGAACCCTGTGTGCGTGTTTTGGGGGTGGGGAGCGGGGGGAGGGGGGGTATGTGATGGGAAGAAACACTATCTGATAGAGAACAAGCAGCCCTGTATGGGCGGGAGAGAACCCGAACCTTTTGGAAAGACTACTTTTAGAAAGACTACACGAAACCGTATGGCAGAGGAAAAGGCATCGAACCTGACAGAACGAGGACACAAACCCTTTTGAGGGTGGGGGTGAGGTAAGTGAAGGTGATGCTGAACCTTAAAGAAAGAGGATACAAAACTGTGTGGGGACAAAGAAACGCCGAACCTTATAAAAAGAAAACAGAAAACACTGAGGGGAGGGGGGGGGGGGGCGAACTTCACAGAAGCAGGATACGAAAACCAGTGAAAGCAAGAGATACTGAATTGGGGGGGGGGGGGGGGGGATTGGGGGGCACACAAATCTTGCACACAAAAAAGGAAAGGAGGACAAAGCATGGGGGGTGGGTCGGGGCGAAGAGACATCAAACCTTATACCAAGCGAACACGGAACTCGGAGGGAGTGCAGGGCAGGGAAGGCAGGGGGGGGGGGGGGGGGGGAGGGGCGACTCCAAATCTTTGACAGGACAGGAAACCCGGTGAGAAGGGAAAGAGATATTGAAAGACATATGAAGAGTACAAGAAACCCTGAGATACGGAAAGTAACACCGAACACTGGGCGGGGGGTGGGGGTGGGGGGTGGGGGTGGGGGGGGGGGGGGCAGCGGAGGGAAAAGAAACACTGAACATGATAGAAAAAGAAAACGAAACTGGTAGAGAGGTGGGAGTGGAGACACACCGGACCTTACAGAAACAAAGACATCAAATTTTGGCAAAGGGAAGAAAAGACACCGAACCTTACAATAAGAGGACACGAAAAAGGGGGAGGGGTGGAGGGGGGGGGGCATCGAACCTTACTGAAAGACATACAACCCTGTTGGATTTAAAGCTACACCGAACGCACTGAAAGAGAACAAGAGGACACGAAACCCGAGGATGTGGAAGGTGGAAGAGGCACAGGAACTTATAGAAAGAGGACATGAGGGGGTGGGGGGTTTAGAAACGAAGAAATTTGTAGAAAGAGGACACTAAACTGTGAGATGAACAAAGACACTGAACCTTAATGAGAGGTGACACGAACCCTGTAAAGAAAAGAGACAGAGAACCTAACTGAAAGAGCACAAAACATAAGTGGGGGGGGGGGGAGGGGGGAAGGGGAGGATGGAAGACACCAGACCTTCCAGAAAGACACTAAGTCGGGGGGGGGGGGGGTTACTAAGATTTATAGCAGGCAGACAAGAAATCATGGAGAGAGGGCGGGAGTGGAGAGACACCGAGAATAAAGACAAAAACCTGTGTGCGTTAGGGGCGAGGGGGGGGGGGGACCCCCAAGTCTTTTAGAACATCAAAGCCTGGGAGCTGAGGGTGGGGAAGACACTAAGCCCCATAGCAACAGGATACGGAAGTCTGGGAGGGGACACCGACCCTTATAAAGCGACTGGACACCCTGTGAGGGGGGGGGTGGAGGTATGGGAGACATCGAAACAGAGGACACGAAACTCTGGGGTAGGCTTGATGGAGCGGCAAACATTCAAAGGACACAAATCCCTGTGGAGAGAAAAGGGGCCCTAAGCTTTGGGAAAGATGCTAAACCACGTGGGAAGACAAAAAGACTCCCAATCTTCCACAAAGAGGGCAAGAAACCATGAGAATGGAAAGTAACAATGAACAATACAGAGAATACAAGAAAACCTGTTGTGGGTAAAGAAACGCCGAATATTGAGAAAGAGGACATGAAATCATGAAGGGGGAGGGGACAGGGGCGAGAGACACTGAACTATAGAAAGAGGACACCAAACCCTTGTGGGGGGAGACACATTGAACCCATAAATGAGAAACCCTGTGGGGAGAAAAGCGGGGAAGGGGGCCAGAGGAGGACTACGAATCTTACAGAAAGTGGACATGAAGAGAAGCCAAACCTTACCGACAGAGAACACGAAAGTTCTGGCGGGAGGGGGGACGACATCGAACCTTACAGAAAGAGGACATTTAATCGTGTTGGGTGTAAAGGTACACCGAACTTTATTGAAAGAGAACACAAAACCCCTGGAAGCGGGTGGGGTGGAAGAAACACTGAACCTTATAGCAAGGGGACATGAATCCCTTTGGGGGAGAAAAAGACACTAAGCCTCATGGAAAGATACGAAGGCATGGATGGGAAAAAAGACACTAACCGTTCCAGTAAGGCAGGAAAGCGTTGGCCGGGGGAGGGGGGGGGAGAATCATTACATATGACACAAAAGCCTGCGAGGTGGAGATGCTAGGCCCTACAGAAAGCAGACATTAAAGAATAGGGGGCAGAGTGGGGGACACAAGAGACGAAGACCTGGGGTGGGGGTGGGGTGGGGATACACCAAGCCTTATAGGACAGCAAAACCGTGGGGGGGGGGGGAATGGAGGGCACTAAACCTTATAACCCTGTGTGCGTGTATTGGGGGTGAGGGGTGGAGGGAGATGTGATGGGAAGAAACACAGTGTCTTATAGAAAGAGAACAAGAAACCCTGTAAGGGCAGAAGAGAAACCGAACCTTATGGAAAGACTACTTTTAGAAAGACTACACGAAACCATGTGGCAGAGGAAAAGGCACCGAACCTTATAGATAGAGGACACAAAACCCTTCTGAGGGTGGGGGCGAGGTAAGTGAAGGTGATGCTGAACCTAAAAGAAAGAGGATACAAAACCCTGTTTGGGGGGGGGGGGTAGGAGAAGGAAAGCGGGGAGGGCATAGAGGGCACGAATCTCTGGGGGAAGTGGGAAGGAGACATTCAACCTTATTGAAAGAGGACAGGAAATTCTGTGGGGAGAAAAAGATACAGGACAAAGAATGAGGACACAAAACCCTGAGGACTGCGGGCAGGGGCGGAGGAGTTGGGGCAAGGCCTGTGTTTTGAGAACCATCTTTGTAGAAAGGACTGTGAAGCGCTTAGAGCTTGATTTCTTGATGATACACGCTATACAATGACAATGATGATGAAATAATCTGAAATAACACACCGATACCAAACTTATTCAAGAACAATGTAAGCCCACGACAGTCCACTCGACTGTGAAAACAGGCACACCACACTGGAAGAAATGAAGGAGAATGATAACGTATGAGAAGAGGAGTAAATAGAAGCTACTTAGCTCATTCCCCCGAGTTCAGTTGTCCTAGTCTCCGTTTTCCGCGGCCATTGATGCAGTTCTTCGGGTCCTGTTAATGTAAACCATATTTTGTTTTAATGTCTGATATTCACAAACAAGCAACATTTTAGTTGTTTAAGGCAAGGTGAAGTAAAATCACAACAACAAAAACGCAATTAAAGCGTAAAGTAACGTTCAATTTATATACAACAGCAAACAGACCATTACATTTTTTACTAATGTTTTCTTCAAACGTATAAAACATCAGACAATGCACAAAACAATTCCTATCCAGGCAATAGTGTTTTATGCATTATTCTGTATCAATCTGAAGATGACACATTGTGGGGTATTTTGGTGTGCATACTTTTATTCTGTTGTTCGTAACATCTGCATCATACATCTGTAAAAACAAATTCACTCTGTTTTGCCGAGCTTGGACCAAGAGTCCGTTTCAGAATAATAGAAGTCTTCACCTGTGACTGCGCCCCTTGGTTCACGCCCTCGAAACTGGATGCGCGTCATCGTCCATCCTTGGCGAACACCACAGAAGGGAAGTGTAGACTGCCACTGCAGGCACTGCAACACGACGAGACACTGTCAGTGTAGGAGGTGGCTGGAATGAGCAACGTGGGATCCCCCCCCCCCCCCCCCCCAGAGAGGTATAGAAGATGACACCAAAAACTGGAAATGGAAACATAAAACAAATGCATAGAAAGAAAAGAAAAAGAGGAAAATGTGGAAACAGACATCATGAAGAATGACGGTGTTGTATCAAATGCAAACGGTGGCAAACCATGCTTTGCAATCGGACATACAACTCTACATTAGGAATAGGGCTCAAAAACGTAGAGAGTCAAAGCGGAATGCGGGAAAAAAACTGAACAGCAAGTTGTCAGGGTACATGGAATGGTTTTAGTCCGAGGTAGACCAACACGTCACACGAGACTGGACATTGCCGACGATTTCCGATTTAGAAGGTTGTACAGGGGAGATCGATCGAAGCGTTCTCTTACATTTCTTTGTTTCTCATGTGCAGAGAATGATGCGACCGCATTGCTGGTCACTTCGGAACGTACATCCAAATCATCAGAGGTAGAATATTGCTGAAGGACCAGCAGTTGACGCACATTGCCATTGAAACGCCTTTTTCACAGCACTTTTTAAAGAAGAGTTATTTCACTCGAAAGTAAGATACACCCTTATTCAATCTATGCAAAGGGAAACTAAAGCGGAGACAGAAAAAGGAAGGAAGCAGGGAAGGAGGGAAGGAGGGAAGGAGGGAGGGGAGAGAGAAAAGAGAGGGAGAGAGAGAGGGGGGGAGAGAGAGAGAGAGAGAGAGAGAGAGAGAGAGAGAGAGAGAGAGAAGAGAGAGAGAGAGAAAGGGTGAACATGAATCGAGATGGTGAAAAAAACATGGCTATACGGCCCAAATCACGAATCCAAAATGATTTTTCTTTAAACAAAAAATGTGCTTTCAACAAACGCAGTTATTAACGTGGCTACTAAAAATAAAAGGAAAAGATGCTCCCAGGATTCACCGAAAGGGGGAGAGAATGATGAATCCATCGGTGCTCAACCAATCATGACTGCAAATCCCAAACGGACTATGAACATGGACCAAATGGAATATCCATGTGTCTGTGGAAAGCGTTTCGCTACCACCCGTGGCATGAAGATCCACAGAACAAAGATGGGATGTGTGAAGACTCATCTGAATGAGCAGCAGCGCACTGCATCAGCAGATAAGACGTCGGAAGACCAAGGCCAGGATTTAAACCACAGTGCCAAGGACATCCACGCTGTTGGTTCGGATGAGGAATTTGCACAGGCCCTCGATGCCAGGCGCCTGAAACTCAACCTGCCACGAGCAAACGAAACTGAAGATTGGGAGAAACTGGATGCAAAAATCGTCCAAAGACTCGATGCACTGAAAGGGAAAAGCACCCTGGAACACAAACTAGCCACATATGGGGACATTGTGTATGCCACATGTAGAGACGCCTATGGAGCAAAACTACCCAAAGAGAAAACACCTCCAAAGAAATCCAGACGCCAAGAAAAGATGGACAAGATCAGGGTCCAAAAGAAAAACCTCAAGATGCAAATGAAGACCGCACTGCCAGCTGAAAAACAAGGCTTGGAAAAACTGGAAAGACCTGAAAGAAAAACACAGTGCCCTCAGCAAAGCGGAATCTGCGAGGAAGAGGAAGAGCAAAAAGAAGAAGACACAAGAGCGCTTCTTCAGAGACCCCTTCCAGTTTGCCAGAACACTGAGCAGCCAAAATCTGGGACCCTAAGTGTGGACAAAGGAGTTCTTGAGCAGCATCTGAGGAAAACATACTCTGATCCACAGAGCAAAGCACCACTCGACATTCAAGGTCTGGTGTGGCCAACCAACCCTGAGGAACAGTTCAATGGCAAGCCTCCAACGTTGGCGGAAATCAAGAAGGTGGTCGACAAAGCCAGAGCCAAATCATCACCAGGGCCAAACGGAATACCTTACCAGCTTTACAAGAAATGTCCCAAGGTGCTGGAGTGGCTCCACAGGCTGCTGCGATCGGCTTGGAGAAACCAGAAGATCAGCGGCCAGTGGATGACGGCAGATGGTGTGTACATCCCCAAAGAGCAAAACTCAAGTGACATTAGCCAGTTCAGGCCAATATCACTACTGAACGTCGAAGGGAAAATCTTCTTCTCTGTCATGGCAGCAAGGCTGACCAAGTACCTGATGGAAAACAAGTACTTGGATGTGTCAGTCCAGAAAGGTGGCATCCCAGGCGTGGCGGGCTGTGTAGAACACGCCACAATGATCTGGGACGCAATCCAAAAAGCAAAGACAGAAAAGAGAGACCTGGACGTAGTGTGGCTTGATCTGGCAAACGCATATGGATCTGTGCCCCATGAGATGATACAGTTGGCTCTTGAGATGTACCATGTGCCAAAGAACATCCGCGACATGCTCAAGTACTTCAATGGCTTCTCAATGCGGTTCTCTACCAAGGAGTACACAACAGACTGGATCAACTTGGAAGTGGGTATTGCAATGGGCTGTGCAATTTCCCCAATACTGTTCGTGCTGGCAATGGAACTCATCTTGAAAGCAGCAACAAACAACGCGAGACAAACAGACCTTGGCGATGGATACAAGATGCCTCCTCTCAAGGCCTTCATGGATGACACTACAGTGATTTCATCCAGAGAAGACGAGACACGTCATGTGCTGGAGAGGCTGGACGACATAGTTGCCTCATCCAGAATGAAGTTCAAGCCAAAGAAATCACGGAGTCTCTCACTGAGGAAAGGAAAAGTGGCCGGATCTGTGGTCTTCAGTGTTGCCAACCAGGCCATTCCAACAGTCACAGAAGAACCAGTCAAGAGCCTTGGAAGATGGTATGATGATACGCTGAAAGACACACAAAGAGCAAAAGAAACCAACAAGATGGCGGAGGAAGGCTTGGAGACCATTGACCAGTGTGGGCTCCCTGGCAAATACAAGGTCTGGTGTCTGCAGTTCATGCTGATACCAAAGCTGCTATGGCCTCTGATGATATACGACATCTGCACCAGCATAGTGGAGGCAATGGAAGCCAAAATCAACAAGTTCACAAGGAAATGGCTTGGTGTCCCACCCTGTCTGACTGACATAGCGCTGTACTGTCGCCAAGCAAAGCTGAAACTACCCCTGAAATCCATCCTGGAGGAATACAAAGCAGGGAAGATCAGACTTCAAAGCATGCTGGAGGACTCAGGAGACAAGGTGGTAGAAGCAATTAAGCCCCAGCTGAAGACAGGCAGAAAATGGAAAGTTCAAGAGGCGATGGATTCTGCAAAAGAAAGTCTCAAGATCAGAGAAATAACAGGACACACACAGACCAACAGACAGGGACTGGGGGTGACCAAAACTGAATGGTGGTCAAAGGCCAAAGGAAAAGCCAAAAGAGACATGATGATTCAGGAGATGAGAAAAGAAGACCAAAAAAGACTCCCAAAAGCAGTCCAGCAGAGCCAGCAAGGGCAATGGACAACGTGGGAGAATGCACTCCAAAGAAGTCTCACTTGGAATGACATTTGGCACATGGCCCCTCTCAGGATCAGCTTCATTCTCAGATCTGCATATGACCTTCTGCCCTCAAATGCAAACCTGGTGAAGTGGGGGAAAACAGACGATCCTGCATGCCCCCTCTGCCATGAAAAACAAACAGTGGAGCATGTCCTAAGCTCATGTAAAGTAGCCCTGGCTCAAGGAAGGTACACATGGAGGCACAACCAAGTGCTCAAAGAAATTGTACAAGTAGTCTGGGCTAGTACCAACACCACAAAAGGGAAAATCAGGACTCCAAAAGCACCCGCAACATTCTTCACGGCAGGAGGCAGCAAATCATGGCCAAGAACAACAGTGCCACTCGAAACATGCAGGCAGAGTCTGCTGGACGGGGCAGATGACTGGGAGTGCACTGCAGACCTCCCAGAATGGAAGAGTCACCCAGAGATCATCAGCAAGAGTGGCATGAGACCAGACATAGTAGTCCACTCTAAGTCAACCAAGCAGCTGATCATGATCGAGCTCACGGTGCCATATGAGAACAGAATGGAGGCAGCTCAAATCTACAAGACTGAAAAGTATGCTGATCTGGCAAACAGCCTGAGGAGAGAAGGCTATCAGGTCAAAGTCCTCACTGCAGAAATTGGAGCTAGGGGGTTTGTAGGAACGTCTGCATACAGCCTCATGAAACAGCTCTCAGTTGCAGGGAAGGAAAAAACCAGAGCCCTGAAAGCAATGGCAGAAGCGGCAGAGAGGTGTTCAAGCTGGATCTGGTCAAGGAGGAACAAAAGTGAACTTCATAAGGCTTAATTTCCCTACAAATATCAGGTGTCCCTGTGGCTCAGTGGTTAAAGCGCGAGTCATTAAGTGGAAAATGAGCATGTCCAGAGGGTCATGGGTTCGAATCCCAGCCATGGCTCGTCCCAAGATGGGAAAAAAAGGGGCAGCAGAGGGACATCCGGAGTCATGAACCGGGTGTGGCCCAACCCCCCTAGAGTGTCAGGAGATAAGGGCCGAAACACTTGCTTGAAGGGGGCTTCTCTTCTGAGGACTCTCTGCTGCCACGCTCTCCACGAGTTTCTACTTTTTTCTGTGGCGCACTCTACGATTTGAATTCCAGCGACATAAGTCTTTTGCCATCAAAATCAGGCACGATTGTCTCTGGTGTCAACGACAGTCAAGAAACCCCCTTCATCTGCCTAGTTTGTGCACATACCCTCACCACTTGTTTGAAACCCGTAAAATACACGGCGAATTAAATCATAAATGCAAATGCACACAGCTGTCCATGGAGTGGAGCTGATTGTATTTTGCGGAAAAAAGAGTATCATATACAAACAGAGAAAGTGTAATTTTTTTAACAGTTTGGGCAAGGAAAGCCAACACTTCTTTAATTACCTTTATAGCATTTTAAGCAAGCATCTTTCCAACATAGAAACGTTTTAATAATTCCCTCAAACGACGTACTTTGTTCAAAGTAACTAATCCCATCTTGCCTTCCTATTTGCCCCCCAAACTCTAAAAATTCTGGGAGTCTCTACAATCTTCGCAAGTCCTACAATCCTCAAGATTCCAGGAACTACGTCAGCAAATCGGCCACGTGGGGGGAAGGGGGGGGGGGGGAGGGCGGGGGGCTACATTGCTGTACATTTACCGTTTGACTACTGTATATGCACCATGTACAAGTCGCTTTTTGCAATACACATGGCTAAAGTTTTCTGAGCCTTCCGATTTCATGACGTCAAGTTACGGCGCAGTACCGATTTCCTTCACACAAATCGTTTCAAGACTGAACGCATTATTTGGCTAATAACAATTATAGACAGATGTTGCCCGTCTTTCCTGAATCATTTATCAATCTGCACACCAACTCTCTCTCTCTCTCTCTCTCTCTCTCTCTCTCTCTCTCTCCTCGTTTTAGCCTACCTTTCCTTGTGTCTATATCCCTCTAGCTATCAGCCTTTTAAATACTGATCAAATACGTCGTGAGAGAAAAGTACACGCAAGCAATCCTGGCATCATGACAAAAACTTTGCAATCTCTTAGAAAAAAGTGAAGGGGGAGATAGAGAGCGTTAAACTCTTTAAAAACAAAAGCTTAACCAACAGCCGTTAGGTGCCATCAAGGTCTAGTTGTGACCAAAACCAGTGTTACGCCTATGTGGTGTCGTTGGTCGTCTCCTGGGTGACCTCAAAGCAGGCCTTTTTCTGGTCAGTCTGCTCATAACGCAACTACCTACCTCCGGGTAAACAGAGAGACAGAAAGTTAAATCTCAGATTTCCTTTCGTGTCCCTGATTTCACAGAGAAGTTCTCTTTTCGTTAAAAGATGAAGTACTTAAATATAAGAGCAATGTACCCCCGTTTGCATTCTAGGAGACTCTGAATATATATATTTTTTCTGCATCAAAACTGACTTCAACCTCTGATGGAAAGCAGCTCTTGTGAGAGAAGAGGGTATGAAAGGAAAATCTCCTCCCCGCTCTCTCTCCAAATCATTGAGCCAATGTTTGACAAATCCGAACAGGAAGCAAGCGAGGTCAAAACGTGCCTACACTTTAAAACGGGTCATCTCTACGGTTTCACAGAGGGCAATCTCATGACAGAGCATCCCCCTGTCGAAGCTATTCTTAAACGGTCATATCCGATATAGAACAGTAATGAGAATTCCAAGCGCGGATATCGGCTTGCGAGAAGTGACGCGCGGGAATACCAATGTGATCGGTGTGGCTGAAAAGACGATGATGAGCGACAGAAACCACCTGCCTCTCTCTCGCATTGCGTGCGTCGTGTGTGTGTGTGTGTGTGTTGTGTGTGTGTGTGTGTGAGAGAGAGAGAGGAGAGAGAGAGAGAGAGAGAGGGGGGGGGAGGAGGAAGCGACATTGCGGGGCGACGATACAGCGGGACGGCGATTTGCGGGATGTGACACAACGGAACGGCAGCATAGCGGGTTGGTGATTTGGAGGGATGGTGACTAAACTGGATGGAGACATAGCGGGTTGGTGATTTGGAGGGATGGTGACTAAACTGGATGGCGACATAGCGGGTTGGTGATTTGAGGGATGGTGACTAAACTGGATGGCGACATAGCGGTTGGTGATTTGGAGGACGGTGACTAAACTGAATGGCGACATAGCGGGTTGGTGATTTGGAGGGATGGTGACTAAACTGAATGGCGACATAGCGGGTTGGTGATTTGGAGGGACGGTGACTAAACGGATGGCGACATAGCGGGTTGGTGATTTGGAGGGACGGTGACTAAACTGAATGGCAAACATAGCGGGTTGGTGATTTGGAGGGATGGTGACTAAACTGGATGGCGACATAGCGAGTTGGTGATTTGGAGGGATGGTGACTAAACTGGATGGCGACATAGCGGGTTGGTGATTTGGAGGGATGGTGACTAAACTGGATGGAGACATAGCGGGTTGGTGATTTGGAGGGATGGTGACTAAACTGGATGGCGACATAGCGGGTTGGTGATTTGGAGGGATGGTGACTAAACTGGATGGCGACATAGCGGGTTGGTGATTTGGAGGGACGGTGACTAAACTGAATGGCGACATAGCGGGTTGGTGATTTGGAGGGATGGTGACTAAACTGAATGGCGACATAGCGGGTTGGTGATTTGGAGGGACGGTGACTAAACGGGATGGCGACATAGCGGGTTGGTGATTTGGAGGGACGGTGACTAAACTGAATGGCGACATAGCGGGTTGGTGATTTGGAGGGATGGTGACTAAACTGGATGGCGACATAGCGAGTTGGTGATTTGGAGGGATGGTGACTAAACTGGATGGCGACATAGCGGGTTGGTGATTTGGAGGGATGGTGACTAAACTGGATGGCGACATAGCGGGTTGGTGATTTGGAGGGATGGTGACTAAAACTGGATGGCGGACATAGCGAGTTGGTGATGTTGGGGGATGGGATGACTAAACTGGATGGCGACATGCGAGTTGGTGATTTGGGAGGTAGGTGACTAAACTGAATGCGACATAGCGGGTTGGTGATTTGAGAATGGTGACTAAACTGGATGGCAACATAGCGGGTTGGTGATTTGGAGGGACGGTGACTAAACTGGATGGCGACATAGCGGGTTGGTGATTTGGAGGGATGGTGACTAAACGGGATGGAGATATAGCGGGTTGGTGATTTGGAGGGATGGTGACTAAACGGGATGGCGACATAGCGGGTTGGTGATTTGGAGGACGGTGACTAAACGGGATGGCGACATAGCGGTGCCAACCTTTCAAATAGTCCTAAAGAGACAGTTCTCTCCCCTTCCGATCAAAATCCGCACCTTAGAGGGGCGAGGGGGGGGGGGGGGGGGGGGGGGGGGGGGATGGCGAGGAATATGCGTTATCAATCCGCTAGTTTTCGGCTGATGGGATGTTAAGTTTCTAAATTAGCAAAAAGTGTTGGGGGTGAGGGAATACTAAATCCGAGTTAAGTTGGGAGTACGGGCGGCGTCTCGGAAGGAGGGGGGGGGGGGGGGAGGGGGGCGGGGGGGTTGGAGCGTGTTGGACTGGGAAGGATTACCTTTCTAACCCCTCTTCTGGTCCGCTAGACATTTCATGCCGACAGTTGGAGTTTTCTCGTGTGTGTGTGCGCGCGGTTTTTCTCTTTCCTTGATTAAAGTAAACACCGTCAATTACCGTCAAAATGAACGCTTACCATTTTCAGCCACTATATGGATGGAGAGAAAGAAAGTACCACAAGCCTGAGTTTGTGACTGCATCCTCATACACCTCCCGAATTGAAAACCTTTCACTAACGGGGAAAGAAACGCTTTCACAATACATCGTTAAGCTTCTTTCCTTCAACAAATTAACTACTGTACAGAACATCTGTGACAGCGATACATATGGATGTAGCCTTTGATAGCAATTAGGTTTAAATCAACATACACGGTCAACTAACCGGGTCAACACAAAATCAGATTTACTGGCAATATCATCGATGGGTTAGTAGATTCTGAACTAAACTAAGTACCAAATTATGAAGCCGTTTTTTTTTTCTTCTTTGCGCCTACCGC
>CM065721.1:12464981-12469981 GCA_033310375.1 Conus canariensis
TTGTCCTCAGTTTACAAAGGACATCATACTTACGCTCGCGTTGATGAGTAGACACACAAAAAATGAACAGTGGCATGCACTTCAACTTTCAACCACGTTCATTATACATCACAATTCATTTGAATATTTTTCAACTGTCCGACCACAAAAGCGTATAAATTCGACATAAACTTATGATGGATTCAAAATGAGGTAACTGCAAGTGGAAATTAAATCGTAACAGCAAAAGTGGAATTCCTTAGTTCCAGAATGAGTTGAACCAATTACCAAACAGAATTAACGCGTATCGATTATTACGTCTTCTTCAGGCAGGACAAACAGTTCAAAACAATGAAAACAAAGGATGGACAAATCATCACACTTCCTCGATCTCGTTTGTGCTCTTTGCACTTGTTGGACTGAGCTTGTTTGTCCTTCGTTTTCATTGCTCTGAATTGTAAATTGTCAAATATTATGTGAATTCAAAACCGGAAGAAGATATGAATAAATATGCCATGTGACGTCGTTCGCCGAAGTCTCCAAACTTCCCTGAGATTGGTAGAAATGTTGCTGGGAATTCAGCAGTTGAGTAAAAGGATATTGCGTCAACTTGCGAGAGTCGAATTTTGTGTAGGCTTGCTGCAGATGTAGAAGATCTGTGACACGCACAAGAAAAAAGAAATCGATGTAAGGTCACCAGATGAATTACATAGGATGGTCACCAGATTGTAGAAGATGCAACGTAATGCAGTTACCGGTTTACTACCTGTAGACCAAGTCTGATCTACAGTTACCCCCCCCCCCCCCGAACTTAGTTCTTTGTTACACGCCTTACGGTATAGTATTATAATGCATCCCCTATGTTGTATAGTTTCAAACTCTCCTGTCAATTCTTTACGTGAAATTTAAACAGACATCTTGGCAAAAAGCATTACGGTAGGACGGTAGCAAACTCGTTTTAAACCTTTAGACTTTCTCGGTCTTTGCTTAAAGGACTCTGCATTTCTACATTCATAGGAAAGGGGACGTTTGCGAAACACATCTTCAATGTCTGTTGGGTTGTCATGCAGTGTAGGGAGAGGGAATGGGGGTACATGATGGCCTTCGTTTCCATTCCGCAGGCTCCTTTCGGTCCTTCCGTTTGAGACTGTTTTGCTCTGAGCTGTATGAAAGTGAACTGCTGTTCAGAGAGTTATGGTGGGCGGTAAAGAGAGTTCTCTGCCATCGAGATCACATAGGTCAACATCTGGCCGTCATGTGCAGCAGTACTCTATCAGCAAACACACACACTCTCCTCTCTCTCTCTCTCTTCTCTCTCTCTCTCTCTCTCTCTCTCTCACACACCACACACATACACACACACACACACATACACACACACACACACACACACACGCACACACACGCACGCACGCATGCTAGCACGCACACACACACACACACACACACACACACACACACACACACACACACACACACACACACACACACACATTTTTATTATATAGTAATGGTAATACGAATGGTGTTGGCTTTGCGTCATCACACTGGTACAAAAACATAAATAAAACGTCGGAATCTTATATAACACTTGATAGCTTGTTTCATCAGTAATTGATCATCTGTTGGTTATTTTCAGGACAGTTGAAAAATGGTCTACACATCATTACTGTCGATACCCATGGAAACGGAATGCACGTGGTTGTGAAGCTAAGTGTAATGTGTATAAGTACACAAACTACTATGGGCAACTTGGGAGCTGTTTCATTTTTGCTCAGATGGTTTCTTGACAGTGATTGTAAGGTTTTTACGAGGACATTAGTTGTGAGCCCATGGAAGAATTTACCACGAAACTTTCACCACCCACCCCTCCCCCTCCTTTTCCTTTCAAATGTTTCGATTAAACCACCAAATCCTAACACACACACACACACACCCGCGGCGCGCGCGCGCGCGCGCGCGCACACACACACACACACATCACCTCACACACACACACACACACACAACAACCACACACACACACACACACAGCCGCACGCAGCACCGCACGCACACACACACACACACACACACACACACACACACACACACACACAGACATGACAACATGTGCACTCCATTATAACCCTGTACATACGCATAAGCATGGCTTGTGCATGTCTGCCAAGATAAGCCTCAGTTTTCCCTCTTCAAACAGTTCTCACTTACTGTCTGTCAGCGGTGTGTTTGACACATGACAACATATCTAGACGGGCTTGCTCACCGCTGAGAGATTGCCACGAGTGAAGGTCATAATACACTCATTGAAAAAAAAAGATTAAAAGTAAAGACAATGCAGGGTAAATAACCAGACCCCCCCCCCCCCCCCCCCCCCCCCCCCCCCCCCCCCCCCCCCCCCCTCTAGTGAGCCAAACAAAAGGACCAGTTTGTGGAATCAGTGGGAAAATAAATGAAAATGCTATGTCCCCTCTTTGTTTTTTCTTTGTGCTCCTCTCTCTCTCTCTCTCTCTCTCTCTCTCTCTCTCTCTCTCCTCTCTCTCTCTCTCTCTCTCTCACATAGCTTCCCTTGCTTGGCTGCCAGCAAGACGGTTTTCTGACAACAAAGCAAAAGGTTTTGTCAAGTTTAGCTGATAAGCTGTTCACAAGGCCTTTACATGGTCTACCGTCGCATTTAGAAAGTGTTCTCAATGCACATATACAGGAAATGTCACTTCTTCATACACAACAGAAGGTAGAGAGAACCACACCGTAGTTGTCCTCCGACTGAAACCAGCAAGTCCGTTTTCACAGCCAACTCACAACGACACTGTTGTGTACCGGAGAAAGGGGGTCATGCCATTGGTCCCAAGGTCCGTTGGTCGCAAGGTCCGTTGGTCCCAAGGTCCGTTGGTCCCAAGGTCCGTTGGTCGCAAGGTCAATTGATCCCAAGGTCCGTTGGTCCCAAGGTCCGTTGGTCCCAAGGTCCGTTGGTCGCAAGGTCAATTGATCCCAAGGCCGTTGGTCCCAATGTCCGTTGGTCCCAAGGTCCGTTGGTCGCAAGGTCCGTTGGTCCCAAGGTCTGTTGGTCGCAAGGTCAATTGATCCCAAGGTCCGTTGGTCCCAATGTCCGTTGGCCCAAGGTCCGTTGGTCGCAAGGTCCGTTGGTCCCAAGGTCCGTTGGTCCCAAGGTCCATTGATCCCAAGGTCCATTGGTCCCAAGGTCCGTTGGTCGCAAGGTCCGTTGGTCGCAAGGTCTGTTGGTCCCAAGGTCCGTTGGTCCCAAGGTCCATTGATCCCAAGGTCCGTTGGTCCCAAGGTCCGTTGGTCCCAAGGTCTGTTGGTCCCAAGGTGCGTTGGTCTCAAGGTCCATTGGTCCCAAGGTCCATTGGTACCCAAGGTCCGTTGGTCCCAAGGTCCATTGGTCCCAAGGTCCATTGGTCCCAAGGTCCATTGGTCCCAAGGTCCGTTGGTTCCAAGGTCAATAAATCTGTGTAATATGCAGTAGTATGTGGCTATCTTGAAAACACAGGAGAGAGAGAGGGAGAGAGAGAGAGGGAGGGAGAGAGAGAGAGAGAAGAGAGAGAGAGAGAGAGAGAGATACATACATACATACATACATACATACATACATACATGCATACATACATACAGACAGACAGACAGACAGCCAGGCAGGCAGACAGACAGACAGACAGAGACAGAGGGAAGCATATTGACACTTACTGGATCCAATGGACCTTGGGATCAACGGACCTTGGGACCAACGGACCTTGGGACCAACGAACCTTGGGACCAATGAACCTTGGGACTAATGAACCTTGGGACTAATGGACCTTGGGACCAATGAACCTTGGGACTAATGAACCTTGAGACCAATGAACCTTGGGACCAATGAACCTTGGGACCAATGACACGCTGACGAAAGTGCCCGTCACAAGTAACCAGGGACAGGAGAAGAGCCGAAGCACACAGAGAACAGAAGGTGAGTTCATCTTCATCCCCCACTGCGCTCTTTCTCCCAACCGCTCCACGTTTATTTCACAGTGGGGAGAATACCACGGCGACAGGTACATTCGGAAACAACACGAACATATGTGCTGGTGAATGTCTGCATAGTGAAACCGCAACCCCTGTGTCTGACACAGACCTACAGACAGCGGCGGTGCTCCATGATTCTGGAAATGCAGAGATGCTTGATACTTGATATGTTTGGGTGTTGGAGGCCTTTTTACAAGGCCTGTTCACCACTCCTGTTCAAAACTAGACTTGCGTGCGTGGCATGGCAAAAACAGTCTAGTTATAACAGCTGGGGTCAGTTTTGCTTGGCAGACTTTCCCAATGGGCATCCAGTCTTCTTTTGAAAGCACGAATGCTCGAGGCCGTCACCACATTATCTGGAAGACTGTTCCATGTGGACACCACTCTCTGCGCGAAGAAGCTGGAACGCATGTTCAGTCTGCAATGTTTTTCTCTAGTTTTAGAGAGTTCCCTCTAGTGTCTCTACCTTGGTGGAGCTGGAGTTGTGGTCTGTCTGTGTCATGTAAGCCCTGCACAAACTTAAAAGTGCCAATCATGTCGCCTCTGTTTCTGCGGTGTTCCAGGCTTGTCGGTTATAGTGCTGCTAGGCGCTCTGGATATGATTTTTCTTTCAGGGGGCCAATGAATTTTGTTGCTCGCCTTTGAACATCCTCCAGGTCAGCACACAGGGTTTTAAATCTTGGCTGCCATACAGCGTGACCATACTCAAGGACTGGCCTCACAAGGGACTTGTAGAGTTGGACAAAGGTTTCTGACGATGTCCGAACATGTTGACAAGCTGGAAGAAGATTTATACGACGTGTGCTGTGGTGTGCCGGTAAACACGACACAATCAACACACACAGGATGTGACACACAGATTCAACAGACAGAAGACAACGCTACTCTCGGAGCAGACAGTCCAACAGTGCAGGAAGATCATGGACATGAGACTGGTCAGCAAATAATGGTGTGTTTGGAAAACAATGCAAAAACCACAGATCGCGTTCTTGAGAGTTTCC
>CM065721.1:12472481-12484198 GCA_033310375.1 Conus canariensis
TCCCCTTTTTAACAAAGAAAAGGACATTACTGATCTGTTTCCCTCTTTATCACAACAGAAACAGACCAACTGATGTGTTTCCACTTCAAACACTGTTGAAAAAGCACACACCGTTTTCTTTCCCCTTTCAACACACTGGAAAAGACAAACTGATCTGTTTCAAAACTGTCAAGAGTGGAGGACACACTGAACGTTTCCAAGCTTCAACAAAGGTGGAGAATGACGATCATTGGTTTAAAACCCCCACATCATGAGATGACGGCGTAGGGAATTCTTTGAGAGGAAGACAATTTTTTCTTCCTTGTTTTCCCCCTGTCACAAAGCGGGATCGGAGTCAGTCATGCATACAGTGTCAGACCTTCTTTTCATTTTTGCTGGCCACAGAACTTCGGTGGTCTATAGACCCCCACCCCACCCCCACCCCCACCTCCCTCAGCCGAGTCTTCTCGGCAAAAAAATAACGAATCTGGGATGTCTTCAAAAGAAAAGAAGGAACGGGCGATTTGATTCAGAAAGCCAGTAGTGTCTTTCCCTTTCTGTTGCTTTGTCAGTCTGTCTGCCTTTATTTCATTTTAAATTCACCCCATCAGCATCAAGGTTTAGTTCCGCATCTCTCTCTCTCTCTCTCTCTCTCTCCTCTCTCTCTCTTCTCTGCGTGTGTGTTCCTTTGATAGCTGATTTAGGGCGAATATGAAGATTCCTTTTCATGTTCTTTATTTGCTACTTGATTCTTACTTTGTTATTTTCAGGGCCCGTTTCTTTCTTGAAATTCGTCTTTGCATCAATATGGATCGGAAGATATATCAGCTTCAACTCTGTTGTACCTCTGAACAGACGTCTGTTTTTTGTTGTTGTTTTTTTTTAATATAAGATTTTGTACGATTTAGTTGGCATGTCATTCTTAGTGCCCATTTCTGTGCAAGGGCTGGGTGAACAGAAAGCAGGTATTTGATTATCTGCTACCATTGGAAGTAAAGATTATCACAATCTTTATTTTTATCATCTCCTTCACTCTCTTATTTCATGTCGAAATAGAAACTACAACCATCTTCATCATTATATCATCTCTCCTCTCTCTCTCTCTCTCTCTCTCTCTCTCTCTCTCTCTCTCTCTCTCTCTCTCTTCATTTCAGGTCTGTCTTTTCACTCACTTGATTTTGCACGTGACATGCATTCAAAGGTGTTCAATTCTGTGCTATTGAAAAAAAAACAAACAAACAAACAAAGGCAAATACAAAGACAAGGGAATTCAGAGTGGAAAGAAGAGAAAAGAGAAGAGAGAGAGCAGGAGGAAAGAGGAGAAGGAGAGTGTGTGGGGGAGGGGGGAGGGGGGGGGGGGAGGGGGGGGGGGGGGGGGGGGGGGGGGGGGGGGGGGGGGAGGGGCTATTGCATGACTGCTCTGGGGAGCCTCGCAAAGGAGAGATATTTTTTTCTGAATTTTTTTTTTTCATCTCCAGAGGAACCTGGCTTTTCTGATTTTTTTTGTTCTGCACCAATCAATAGCTGGGTTTTTATGGCCTGCGTTGTTCTCTGTTCTAGAAGAAAGCTTGTTTCTTATCTTCTCCTTTAAAACCAGATAACAGATGTTTTCCTCAAAATACTTTGCCTGTCCCATAGGGCAGATATTCTTTTTTATTATTATTATTATTAATGTCAGATGAGAGCTGTGTGCTGTCTTGATTTTTATTTTTTTTAATTCCAGAGGACATTTCTCTCCCCGATTGTTTCCCCTGTCTCAGAAGACCGAGTTGTTATGACTACAAATTCCTATCAGGACTCATACCAATGAGAGGAACTTATAATTTTGTGTCCATTGGACCAAAATTAATGTCTAAAAAAGATCCGGAATGATCTTCTTTTTGGCTTTAAGCCCTTTAGAACAATGTTCATCTTATTCATACTGAAGACGGAGTGCATTTTAAATGGGAAAGAGTTAACTTAAAATCTAGCTTGTTTAAACTCTAAAGACGTAATACCCGAACAAACATATCGAAAAGGTCTTTATAGTTTTCAAAAGAATTTCCTGCCAGAAAGAGTTTTGTATCATCGGCGTACTAAGATAACTTAAGTTTAACATATATGTGTACACACACACACACACACACACACACACACACACACCACACACATATATATATATATATATATATATATATATATATATATATATATATATATATATATATATATACCCGTCAATGTGGTTCATCGAATTCTGTAAACGTCCTTACAATTGGTCGAGAGAGCCAGTGGCCTTCACTTTCTGGGTCTTCCTTAGGCAGAAGGAGAAATACACTTTCCCCCTCAGAACAAACCTCTTTTCTGTTCATTTTCCCTTGCTCCCAGAAGAGAAAAATGCTCAGTCATGCCGGAAGAAAGGAACACTTTCAGTGTTGTCAGGCGAACTGTTGCGGTGTTGCGGTGGTCTCTAGATCTCCAAACACAGGGACACTTTCAGTGTTGTCAGGCGAACTGTTGCGGTGTTGCGGTGGTCTCTAGATCTCCAAACACAGGGACACTTTCAGTGTTGTCAGGCGAAGTGTTGCGGTGTTGCGGTGGTCTCTAGATCTCCAAACACAGGGACACTTTCAGTGTTGTCAGGCGAACTGTTGCGGTGTTGCGGTGGTCTCTAGATCTCCAAACACAGGGACACTGTCAGTGTTGTCAGGCGAACTGTTGCGGTGTTGCGGTGGTCTCTAGATCTCCAAACACAGGGACACTGTCAGTGTTGTCAGGCGAACTGTTGCGGTGTTGCGGTGGTCTCTAGATCTCCAAACACAGGGACACTTTCAGTGTTGTCAGGCGAACTGTTGCGGTGTTGCGGTGGTCTCTAGATCTCCAAACACAGGGACACTTTCAGCGTTGTCAGGCGAACTGTTGCGGTGTTGCGGTGGTCTCTAGATCTCCAAACACAGGGACACTTTCAGTGTTGTCAGGCGAACTGTTGCGGTGTTGCGGTGGTCTCTAGATCTCCAAACACAGGGACACTTTCAGTGTTGTCAGGCGAACTGTTGCGGTGTTGCGGTGGTCTCTAGATCTCCAAACACAGGGACACTGTCAGTGTTGTCAGGCGAACTGTTGCGGTGTTGCGGTGGTCTCTAGATCTCCAAACACAGGGACACTGTCAGTGTTGTCAGGCGAACTGTTGCGGTGTTGCGGTGGTCTCTAGATCTCCAAACACAGGGACACTTTCAGTGTTGTCAGGCGAACTGTTGCGGTGTTGCGGTGGTCTCTAGATCTCCAAACACAGGGACACTTTCAGTGTTGTCAGGCGAACTGTTGCGGTGTTGCGGTGGTCTCTAGATCTCCAAACACAGGGACACTTTCAGTGTTGTTAAGCGAAGTGTTGCGGTGTTGCGGTGGTCTCTAGATCTCCAAACACAGGGACACTGTCAGTGTTGTCAGGCGAACTGTTGCGGTGTTGCGGTGGTCTCTAGATCTCCAAACACAGGGACACTTTCAGTGTTGTCAGGCGAACTGTTGCGGTGTTGCGGTGGTCTCTAGATCTCCAAACACAGGGACACTTTCAGTGTTGTCAGGCGAACTGTTGCGGTGTTGCGGTGGTCTCTAGATCTCCAAACACAGGGACACTTTCAGTGTTGTCAGGCGAACTGTTGCGGTGGTCTGTAGATCTCCAGGGGAGGGCTGAGGTTGCTGACAGGTGTCTGCAAAGAGCAAAATAAACAACTGGGGAAAAGGACATTATGGGATGCAGGCGCACTCTGTGTCTGTCTCTGTCTCTCTGTCTTTCTGTCTCCGTCTCTGTCTGTCTGTCTGTCTGTCTGTCTCTCTCTCTCTCTCTCTCTCTCTCTTGCTGCATGTGTCTGTCGGTCTGTCTGTTTGTCTCGGTACCCGTCTATCTGTCTGTCTCTGTTTCTTCGTCTTTGTCTCCCTGCCTGCTTGTCTGTCTGTTTGTCTGTCTGCCCCCTCCTCCCTCTCCCTCCCTCCCTTTCTCTGTCTCCCTCTCGCTCTTTCTCTCTCTCTCTCTCACACACACACACACACACACACCACCGTATGTTGAGCTATCTAACCTAAGGTCATAAAAGGCATTTGTGTTAGGTTTAATTAATCCTCTGCCAATGTTAAAGAAAGGAAAAGAAGAAGAAGAAGAAGGGAAAGGGGAGGACACTAAAAAGGAAGAGAAAGAGGAGCAAGAGAGGGAGGAAGGAGGAGGAGGAGGAGGAGAAGGAAGAGGAGAAGGAAGAGAGGAGGAGGAGGAGAAGGAAGAGGAGGAGGAGGAGGAGGAGGAGGATGAACAAGAGGCTGGACGATTGCATAACAGCTATGGGGAAATCTTTTCTTCTCAATGCTTTTGAGGTTCGAAAGGAACCCACTTTTACTTGAATGTTGTTTTTTTCACTTCCCGAAGGACAACTGTTTTTTCTCCATATTTTGGGCCCCTTTTCAGAAACAAGCAAACAAACAAACAAACAAAGAAATAAAACGTGTTTTTTTCGTGGGTATTGTTCCTTGATCCAACGGCCAACTTCTTATGGAATGTTTCCCCATCCCCAAAGAGAGCTGTTTTGTTTTTCGTCCTGAATACCTTCTCTCTGCCAAAGGAGAGAAGAGTTTTTGTTTTGTTTTGTTTTGGTTGATGGTTTTTGTTTTATTTTGTTTTGCTTTGTTTTGTTTTGTTTGATTTGTTTTGTCTGTTCATTCGTTCGTCCGTCCGTTTGTTTGGTTCTTTGTTTGTTTCGCTCACTGTTTTCCTACATGAGAAAAGAGCCTGTTGCCCCGGATTGTTTCCCCTGTCCCAGGAGACAGAGCTACTGTGAGAACAAAAACAGCGACGACCCTTCCTTCCAATGAGAGCACGTTACTATTTTTGGCGCACGTCGACAAGATAATGGCGGAACCTACTTCAGAAAGATTTGCTTTTTGTCTTTCAGCACTTAAAGACATTTATTTCGCTCATCTCGAAGATGACGTGGGTTTTTTTTTTAAGCTGGCTTAGAGTGCAAATTGTTGAAACTCTCTGTTTCTCATTTTTGTTTCCTTCATTTACAAATACCAGTACACTATTTTGAGCTGGGTGATTCGTCTAAATCTGTTAACTTCTTTGTGACGGGCCGAAAGCGCCGTTGGTATTCATCTGTTGTGTTTCGTAGCTTACAGAAGATTGATAGATAGATAGATAGATAGATAGATTCTCACATATTTTTTCCTATCAGACCAAAGCAAATTTTCTGCCCGTGTTCCCTCTCTCTTAAGAGCAAAATAGCTGATCGGTCCTACCGAAAACGAGGGAAACTTAAAGCGTGTGTCACACGAGGCGAGCCTCTCGCTCAAGCGCGCTCGAATTTTGACACTTGTTATTAAGTGTGACCATCTAGGTCAAGAGGACCCACGTGCAAGCACTGGCCCCATTTGGTCCGTCTGTCTGTCTGTCTGTCTGTTTCTCTCTCTCTCTCTCTCTCTCTCTCTCTCTCTCTCTCACACACACACACACATACACACACAGACACACACACACGCAGACACAGACAGACAGACAGACAGACACACACACACACACACACACACACACACACACACACACACATTAAGTGCAGAAAGCCACACGCACTCGTGCCTGCTGATTTGTGAGTGGTGGTATATTGTTGTCTTACTTGTAATGTATGCGGGTGAGAGAACTATAAAATAGGCATTCTGGCTCACCCACCTCCGCCAGCTCCAACCGGCTGAAGCCGGTTTCGCTGTTGCTCCGCCGGCTTACCCAGAATGCCTATTTTATAGTTCTCTAATAGTAAACACTTTACAAACATACATAATGTGTAGGATTATCTGTTTTTAACACTAATTTAGAAAACTTTTGAGACTTTAGTTTTTGCTTAATCCTTCGTTTTTCTTGATCGTTTTCAATAACATCATTTTCACGCATACATTCATCAAATGCGTCTCTGTCTTTCATGTGGAATAAAACTACAGTCTTTAATTGTTCTCTAAAGTCTTTTAAAACTGAGTTATATTTTTGACATAAAATCCACACACTTATCCCAGCATGTCTTCCACTGAAAGCCAGTTTCGGCCGAAGTCATCTATAATAAATAGTGTCTGCGTTCCCCCAAACAGTCTGTACTACCAGTCGGTTGACTGTCAGCTTTTTTGCAAGGCCAAGACAACACAATTATAACGACGCAGTAAGTCAGCAGGCCGAGCGTCCTGTTTACAAACTGTGTGTCTCCCTATCAATAAAAACACGCCTTGCGCGCCTACTGCGTTTCACCGGGCTCGCGGTGCGCTTTGTCACAAATGTTCTTGAACATTCTCGAATGGGAAGCCACCACTTCGCTGTTTTCAGTGTGCGTGTCGGTTTGTTGGTGTGTGGGGTTTACGACTTAACACAGACAAGAGGCCTTTGTTTACACAGTCAGTTAGTTGACAATGTACATACCTTCTTCACATCCAGTCAGCTGCCACACCGGCGTGGGTTTTTAGAGCAGCATGTATCTTTGGCGTCAACGCGATGGCTTGTGTAATAGAAATTGTCAGATTTGCGAGTTCCGGATATTTTTCAAAGAGTTCTGTCGTCTTTTTTAGTTTATTAATCCAACGAAGGGAGTACTTCAAATGACTACACATTTTTACTACACTATTTTACACACACACACACACAGCAGCGCGCACACAACAGCAATGTTTAAAGTGTTGAGTCAGTCAGGGAAGGTCGGTCAACTATTCACCAAATGATAGGTCTGTCCCGCACAGCGGGCGTGCGCTAACACGTTCTTTGCTATAGCGTGAGCTGCCTCTTTCTCTGTTCTTCATCGCGCTTAACTAGTAGTTGCAGGCCAGCCCGACAACGCAGCGCCCACGCACATCCTGTTCAGTCACAAAGCAAGTGGCTGACATATCAAATGAGAAGTGGTCCTACCAGTTCCACTTTTCGCCCCAAAAGTCCTTAATTAAGTCACCCCAAGTCCTTAATTAAGTCACCCCAAGTCCTTAATTAAGTTCTTAATTAAGTCACCCCAAGTCCTTAATTAAGTTACCCCAAGTCCTTAATTAAGTCACCCCAAGTTCTTAATCAAGTTACCCCAAGTTCTTAATCTAGTTCTTAATCAAGTTACCTTAAGTTTTTAATCAAGTTACCTCAAGTTCTTAACTTAAGTTACTTTAAGTTTTTACTTAAGTCATCCTCTATGTACAACCAAGTTCTTATTCAAGTCACTTATAATTATTTATTAAGTTCTTGAAATATTACTGCATATCAAATGGATCAAAATGATCTTTTGTTGTTGGCGGTTCTGGTATTCTTTTTTGTTCAGATTTTGTATTTAGTGGCTGTGATTTTTTGGGCTGCTTTGGTTTTTGCTGTCTTTCTTTATATGTTTTATAAACGTAATAACCACCCCCACCAACAGCAATGACGCCAAAAATGCTAACTCTTTTAATCCAAATAATCCATGATGATGTTGCGGGACTTGAAACAACTTGTTCTTGTTGTGGCTCTGGCACAACTGGTGTTTTTTCATTATGAGTTATATTCTTGATTGCAACATTAATTTTTTTTGTTTGTTCCACTCTGCTAATTTTTTTCCTGCTGCAACACGCCCAGGATGAGGAGGCTTTTTACTGGTCACTTTCTCCATCAATGTTTTCTGATTCTGCTGATTTTCTGGCTCGGTCATTTTGAAGGGAAACAAAATCTATATGATTAAAAGTAATTAATCCCATGATTAATGGCGATAACAATGTTCCAAAATCTGTAATATAGATCACATCCTAGAGACTCTAATGACTTTGTTAAAACTGGATCCTGCGTTAAATCATACATAAAATCTTGTTCAGAATCAATGGGAGCAAATCTACTAACTAGTTTAGTGTACAAACTAAGAACCGTTTGCCCAACACTTTTTACCATTCTTGACCCCAGTTGCGCTTCATACCTGTTGTGTTACTTTACAATGTCTTGTGGCGACATTTGTCGAATCTGTTCTATGCTGAATTCATTTCCAAGGTACTGTTTTGTTTTTCCACATGCTGCTAAAGAATACAGCCTTTCCTTTTGGCGCATAATAGCTTGGTCATCAACTTGATCATTTGTAAGTTCAGGAAGTAAATCATCGCAGTTCATGTTTTATTAATGAATAAATATTATTTTATTTTTTAAAAATGAGCACCGAAAAAACTATTACTAACCTTGTATACCATTCTGCTGTTATTGGAGGCCTAAGTGTAGGATACACAATGCTTTGGTAAAAGCCTGTTAAAAATAAAACCAGCAGATCTTGGCAAACTAGACTTTGAAGACTCAGCAAAGCTGATTGCTGTTATTACAGCTTCGTTGGCTACGAAAGATTTTCTAGTTAAGCAAGGAATAATTCCAGACAGTATCAATATGTAAAATTAAAAAAAATACATTTATAAAAATGGCTTCACTCGTAATGATGATTGGTGGCGCTGTGGTTAATGCGCTTGCTTTTAGCGGAAGTAATTACGCGTTTAGTAAACTACAAAATAACGATGAGAGAAAAAGACATAACAGAGCTATGGAGCAACTAGCCACTGCACAAGACACCTATGAAAAGCAAAGAATGGAGCAGTTAGATTTTATTAACGACAGACTTAAACAACAGGGACATGCAGCTTACACATTTAAAGATGTTGACCAGGCAATAAAAGAATATTTTCTAGTAACAGGCAAACAAGTTGAAACATTGCCCCCACCAAAATTTAGCGACTTTTATCAACCATCAGAAAAACAAAAGATGCAAGAAATATTGTTTATTGTCTTTGGCATGACCGCTGTGTATTTTGTTGCACAAAGTATTGGCTGAATAAAAATGTACAAAATCTATTATTCTCCAAAAGGATATTGGAAGGGAATAACAGCAATTAAAAAGCTTAGCCAAGCAGCGGGAGTCAGTGAACAAACAGCAAAAGAATGGTTATCTAAACAAGCGATTTGGCAAATTTATTTACCAGCGCCCTAAACGAATACAAAGACCACACTTTGTCAACACAATACCGAACGACACCCATCAAATGGATCTTCTATATTTACCCCATGATACGATTAGACGAAAAAGATTTAAGTACGCACTTACAGTCATTGACATAGCTTCAAGATACAAAGATGCGAACCATTACACAAAAGAGTGCTTCTGCTGTTGCTGTCGCTTTACAACTGATATATCAACGAGGACCCTTAACTTATCCTCGCATGATTCAAGTCGATGATGGAAAAGAATTTAAAGGACAAGTGAATCAATTATTGTTAAAACATAGAGTTACCATTAAAAGAGGCATTCCAGGAGTTCACAGATCACAGGGTTTGGTTGAAAACTTTAACAAACAGTTATCTGAAAGGCTTTTCTCCTACCAGTATCACAGAGAGCTGATTGACAATTCTCGCAACACAGAATGGGTTAGAAGACTGCCCTCAGTTTTGCGCGCAATGAATAATGAAGAATTTAAAGGTCTAAAACCGTACAAGCAATCAGAAAACAAACAATAAATGTTGTTTGAAGGAGAGTCTTCATCAAGCAAACTATTACCATTTGGTTTGAAAGTAAGGTACCTTTATTTACCGGGAGAAGCAGAAGGGGACACTCGCATCAGGGCAACAGATCCGTTTGGAGTGTTGATCCATATGAGATAAAAAAATTGTGAAAATGAATCCGCCCGTGTATTATTTACGAGAAACTGACACAACAAAACGACCAGCCCCTCAAAGATCTTTTGTGAAAGAAGAACTGCAGATAATCCCCCAGACACAGTTCTGCTTTAACTGATTTACGTAAATATATTTGAGTTTAAAATGGAAGCTCAAAAAAAATTATTTGCGTATAGATTTATTTATTAAAACAATGATAAAGAATAAACTACCCATTGATCCTAATATTTATGAAAAAATCAAAAATCTTGAAACAACAACCACAAATAATCCAGCTATACTGGATAAAGAAATTACTGAGTATCTAATTGCGCTTGACCAAATGTCCTCCAGTGCCAATTGCATATGAATACTCTGGATTAACAAATACTCGTTTGTGTTTGTTCTATCTAATGACTTCTTTGTTACAACAGTTGTGTTGATCTCATGTAGATTAGATCGCAGCTTGTAATTGTCATGATGAAAAGTCTTATTGCCAAACAATGCTTCTTTATAGTTGTCATGGGATTATGCTTGACTGCACAACACTACGAGATATTCCCTTTGCTTTTTTAACAACTTTTTTTTGGCTTGAAAGATGTTACATTTTCGACCTCAAACCAACAAACTCCTTGATCACACCTCCAGATAATTCATCCTTCATCTTACCTAAAACCTTCTTGTTAACAGTTGAATGCAAAGGCGAATCTTTAGGGTAATCAGATGTGTCGTACCATCCCGCATGCCTTTAGCTACTTCTAATTCCATGTCTTTATAGATATCTTCAGTAGGGATGTCGATTACAAAGGAATCTGTATCTGTGTAAAGTACTTTGGACTCGGATACAAGGGTTTAAAGTAGTCATAAAGAAATTCTAACATCAAAAGCTTTGACAGCTCTAAAACAGTAAACCCAATAAAAACGGGCTTGTCCAATTTGACTTTCTTTTTTTCATCATTATGCCAAAAAGCTGATCATGAAATCTTCTGAAGTCTTGATAATTAGGTTTAGAAGTTAGCTTAATTGCATCGTTCTCTCTGGTGACCAATCTAACATCTTTACGCTTGTGCGGATTCTCCATAGTCTTTCCAAAACAGCTGTTGTTCATCAACTTGAAAAAGTCTTTTTCTGAAGCATTGTGGATTTAGTTCTGAGATCAGTGTTCTTCATTATGTATGGTTTCATGAACTGTTCTTGATCAAAAGCAATTATACGATGAACAGCTGTCAACTTCAAACCATGTCTTAAATAAAATTGTAGAAGCCTGTAATGGCAGACATAATTTTTTTTGCCTCGAAGATTAGGCACAAGTTTAGGTGGTTCTGTTTTTGCCATCTTTAGACTTTCTGCTGCTAATGGATAGTCATTATGGTAATCATGGAGTTCCTGAGGATATTCTAAGTCAACTTCTAGAATGTATCCACACTGTTGATCTGGCGTCAAACTGCCCAACCACTTTAATGCTTTTTGAATATTATCCGTATCTGTGTACATTTTAAAGTTACGTAATGGAAGTGATTGCGCCATTGCCCATCCATACAGATTGTTTGCATCTAAATACATAAGATAGTTAGACCTTTTACTTGGATCATAGTCGTCCAAGTATTTGTTGTTTGCTTTACAGTAATGGTGCGACGCCATACTGATTCCCCCACGCAATCCGTTTTCATCATCTGAAGCATTGGCAGGTTAGACAATAAATCAATTTGTACTCCCGTAAATTTTAAGGGAAAACGTCCCAGCTCATCCCGGGCGCAGAAAATATAATGCGCAGGATCCAGGCTGTAATGTTTCATACAGGTCTTCCTATAATTTTCAAAGACGTCCGCCAACAAACAAGTATCCGCCATTAAATAGGAATCATGATAGTCTCCCATCGTTTTACACTCTAACTTCTGCCACGCATCTTGAGCATGCTGGTAATCAGAATCACTGATGTCCTTTCCTCTGAGACTACTAAAGAACGCCGCCTTTAGGCGGAAGTGTATCTTCGTCAAACCTTTGCAACTGTTCATGTATCATAAGGTAAACGCCCTTTCTAACAAGAGTTGGGTCAAAATATTTTTCTGTTATTGGGCGGACTTTAGGACATAGCCAGTGACTCTAATGAACC
>CM065721.1:12484298-12486798 GCA_033310375.1 Conus canariensis
TATATATATAAATATATATATATATATATATATATGTGTGTTGTGTGTGTGTGCGTGTGTGTGTTGTTGTGTGTGTGTGTGTGTGTGTGTTTGTTGTGCGTGCGTGTGTGCGTGTGTGTGTGTGTGTGTGTTTGTGTGTGTGTGTGTGTGTGTGTGTGTGTGAGAGACTTTCTATCTCTCTGCCTGTCTCACTCTCACTCTCTCTCTCTTTCTCACTCGCTCTCTGCGTCTTTCTCCACTCACTCACTCACTCTCTCTCTCTCCTCTCTCTCTCTCTCTCTCTCTCTCTCTCTCTCTCATTTCCCGTTTTTAACAAAGAAAAAGGACATTACTGATCTGTTTCCCTCTTTATCACAACAGAAATAGACCAACTGATGTGTTTCCACTTCAAACACTGTTGAAGAAGCCACACACCGTTTTCTATCCCCTCTCAACACACTGGAAAAGACAAACTGAATCTGTTTCAAAACTGTCAAGAGTGGAGGACACACTGAACGTTTCCAAGCGTTAACAAAGGTGCAGAATGACGATCATTGGTTTAAAACCCCCACATCATGAGATGACGGCGTAGGGAATTCTTCGAGCGGAAGCAATTTTTTCCTTCCTTGTTTTCCCCCTGTCACAAAGCGGGATCGGAGTCAGTCATGCATACAGTGTCAGAACCTTCTTTTCATTTTTGCTGGCCACAGAACTTCGGTGGTCTATAGACCCCCACCCCACCCCCACCCCCACCTCCCTCAGCCGAGTCTTTCTCGGCAAAAAATAACGAATCTGGGATGTCTTCAAAAGAAAAGAAGGAACGGGCGATTTGATTCAGAAAGCCAGTAGTGTCTTTCCCTTTCTGTTGCTTTGTCAGTCTGTCTGCCTTTATTTCATTTTTAAATTCACCCCAACAACATCAAGGTTTAGTTCCGCCATCTCTCTCTCTCTCTCTCTCTCTCTCTCTCTCTCTCTCTCTCTCTCTCTGCGTGTGTGTTCCTTTGATAGCTGATTTAGGGCGAATATGAAGATTCCTTTTCATGTTCTTTATTTGCTACTTGATTCTTACTTTGTTATTTTCAGGGCCCGTTTCTTTCTTGAAATTCGTCTTTGCATCAATATGGATCGGAAGATATATCAGCTTCAACTCTGTTGTACCTCTGAACAGACGTCTGTTTTTTGTTGTTGTTTTTTTTTAAATTAATATAAGATTTTTGTACGATTTAGTTGGCATGTCATTCTTAGTGCCCATTTCTGTGCAAGGGCTGGGTGAACAGAAAGCAGGTATTTGATTATCTGCTACCATTGGAAAGTAAAGATTATCACCATCTTTATTTTTATCATCTCCTTCACTCTCTTTATTTCATGTCGAAATAGAAACTACAACCATCTTCATCAATAATCATCTCTCTCTCTCTCTCTCTCTCTCTCTCTCTCTCTCTCTCTCTGTCTCTCTCTCTCCTCTCTCTCTCTCTCTCTTTCTCTCTCTCTCTCTCTCTCTCTCTCTCTCTCTCTCTCTCTCTCTCTCTCTCTCTCTCCCTCTCTCTCTCTCATTTCAGGTCTGTCTTTTCACTCACTTGATTTTGCACGTGACATGCATTCAAAGGTGTTCAATTCTGTGCTATTGAAAAAACAAACAAACAAACAAACAAAGTGGCAAATACAAAGACAAAGAGGAATTCCAGGAGTGGAAAGAAGAGAAAGAGAAGGAGGAGGAGCAGGAGGAGGAGCAGGAGGAAGAGGAGGAGGTGTGTGTGTGTGTGGTGGGGGGGGGGGGGGGGGGGGGGGGCTATTGCATGACTGCTCTGGGGAGCCTCGCAAAGGAGAGATATTTTTTTTCTGAATTTTTTTTTTTTCATCTCCAGAGGAACCTGGCTTTCTGATTTTTTTGTTCTGCACCAATCAATAGCTGGGTTTTTATGGCCTGCGTTGTTCTCTGTTCTAGAAGAAAGCTTGTTTCTTATCTTCTCCTTTAAAACCAATAACAGATGTTTTCCTCAAAATACTTTGCCTGTCCCATAGGCAGATATTCTTTTTTATTATTATTATTAATGTCAGATGAGAGCTGTGTGCTGTCTTGATTTTTATTTTTTTTAATTCCAGAGGACATTTCTCTCCCGATTGTTTCCCCTGTCTCAGAAGACCGATTGTTATGACTACAAATTCCTATCAGGACTCATACCAATGAGAGGAACTTATAATTTTGTGTCCATTGGACCAAAATTAATGTCTAAAAAGATCCGGAATGATCTTCTTTTTGGCCTTAAGCCCTTTAGAACAATGTTCATCTTATTCATACTGAAGACGGAGTGCATTTTAAATGGAAAGAGTTAACTTAAAATCTAGCTTGTTTAAACTCTAAAGACGTAATACCCGAACAAACATATCGAAAAGGTCTTTATAGTTTTCAAAAGAATTTCCTGCCAGAAAGAGTTTTGTATCATCGGCGTACTAAGATAACTTAAGTTTAACATATATGTGTACACACACACACACACACACACACACACACACACACACA
>CM065721.1:12501798-12504298 GCA_033310375.1 Conus canariensis
TCTATCTATCTATCTATCTATCTATCTATCTATCCATCTATCCATCTATCTATCTATCCATCCATCCATCCATCAATCCGTCTGTCCGTCCGTCCGTCTATCTATCTATCTATCGATCTATATATCTATTTGTCCATTCATCCATCCATCCATTCGTCTATTTACTATTATTATTGTTGTTATTGTTGTCATCATTATTATCATTGTTATTATTATCGTTATGATTTTCATTGTTATTATCATAATAATAATTATCATTACTATCATTGTTATTATCATTATTGTCATCATCATCATCATCATCATCATCATCATCATCATCATCATCATCATCATCATCGTTTTTATTATTAAAGGCAACTGAATTTAAAAAAAAAAAGGGGGGGGGGGGGATTTAAATTACTGAGTCTTTGATCAGCTTTTCCCGTTCAAAATCCGTTTAGTGTTCGATGCGAACAAGATAAATGTTTTGATTTGCCAAAGGTCGGGATTGAGAGTTCGTTTTTGCTAATTGAATGCCGTTCTGGCTTGTTTACCTCTGCGAATAAATCGGAAATTCCCATCTGATTGCCTTCAATTCTTTGCAAAATGTGCACACTCGCCTAGGTCCTTCTCTCTTCTTAGGCCTGTCATACACGGGGCATGTGTGTGGCCGGCCAGTGTGACATCCCCTTTATTACCTTTACCTCCCGATCTCTTGGTTGAATCTCTCTCTCTCTCTCTCTCTCTCTCTCTCTTTCTCTCTCTCTCTCTCCCTCCCTCCCTCTCTCTGTGTTAAATATATGGGGGAACGGATTGGATAAATATTTGTCCTGCCATTAAGCCCTACCGCTCTCATCATCGTTTGTCTTGCTGGAGTCACGATAGCGCAGTGGGGAAAGCTAAGGTAAACGTCTCTGCACTATCTAAAGTCTACCACAGACAAAAATAAACTTATGGTTTCCAGCTGAAACCGACCTACTAGAAGTTGTGATTTTCCCGTTTCTTACTGACCAGCACTCACCCAACGTTTCACAGGAGAACTGTTCACCCAGTCTCATACGCCACTCACAGGACAATAGTGCCTTAAGGTGTGCGTTTGCCAGGGACAAAACTATGCAACTCACGGTGTGACATTGGCCACAGCGTTTTTCTAACCTGCTCAAACGACGTAAGTGACTTGTACTTTTGTCTAAGCTACTTGCATGATTCCAATGACTTGCACGTTTTGTATGGTACTCACAGAAGGGCAGAGACTAACACTTTGTCAGCGCCACTCATAGGACAACTTGACCTTCATTTTTTGTACTCCCAGTTCTTATGGAACAGGGAGTACTTTAGAATGGGAACGAAGAAATGCTCTGTGTGTGTGTGTGTGTGTGTGTGTGTGTGTGTGTGTGTGTGTGTGTGTGTGTGTGTGTGTTTCTGTCTGTCCGTCCTTGGTCAAAATGTGTTCCACTCGCTCCAGACAAAACTACTGGGCCGATCTTTCTGAAAATGTGTAGGTATGTTCATTATGGGTCACGGAAGACGCCCGATGTTCTATTTTACCGTTATATCCGTTACTAACGGCTATAACGGTCAATAACGGTTTTTCTTCTTAACGGAATCTCAGAAAATACTTGGCCTATCTTTCTGAAAATTTGTAGGTATGTTCACCATGGTTCACGGATGATGGCCGATGTTTACCAGAATAGCCGTTACTAACGGCTACAACGACCCGAAACGGTTTTTCCTCTTTAAGGAATATCTCACGCGTATTCAAGATAAACTGGGGGTACGTTTATATGCTTTGCATCTTGTTCTATGCTACTGACGGGAAACCAGTGACTTGCACAAGTTCGTCAGGATAACAGTGACTTGCACTCCCCCATACCAATGGCAGAATGGCAGGCAACATCATCTCTTCCTTGACAAATGAAGTGTTGATGGACTCTATATCTGGGGCATGTCGAGGACAGGACAAAACTGGTTATGATTCTGTCGTAGGGATTTTACGTCGACGTCATTCGGTGTGCTGCATGAGGACTAAGTTTGGAAGCTCTTTTGTCTGTTTGCTGAGACGACAGCTCCATCGCTAACTGTCCCCATAGTCTACCAGCTATACTGGTTTACGTCTTTCCAATATTCTACCTGCAGGGGCAGATCCATCAATTGTCAGGGGTGCGCTTTGGAAGCTTCAAATCTAAAGCGAGGGCGAAAAGCGTCATATATTATTAGCGGACTCAGGGAGCAATATATCTCTCCCTCCTGAGGTGGGTAGGGGGGAGGGAAGGGAATAATCTCCACCACCACTATTCCCTTCCCTCCCCCCTACCCACCTCAGATTTTTTAATGGAACCAATCTGGGCAATGTGATGATAATCCAGTGCCATATCGAACAGTTTCAAACCATGTATATGTTGAATTTTCGTTTACGTTGAAGGGGAGGTGAGGGATGTACGTGCACCAACGCACTGCCCCACCATCTTGTCCATCCCTGCCCAGCACCACTGGTTTATGTCTTGACAATCCCTGCCCG
>CM065721.1:12509298-12511798 GCA_033310375.1 Conus canariensis
CACACACACACACACACACGCACGCACGCACACACGCGCGCGCACACACACACACACACACACACACACACACACACACACACACCTCACACACGCTCACACACACACACACACACACACACACACACACACACACCACACACACACAGCCGATCGTCAGGGTCAGTCAAGTGTATGGTCTCCCTGAGAAGAATATAGACATGCTGTCCCTTCTTTCGCAGATTAAAGAGTATGGCGACAGCGATCAGACATGAAAAACAACACGTGTGTGTGTGTGTGTGTGTGTGTGTGTGTGTGTGTGTGTGTGTGTGTGTGTATGTGTGTGTGTGTGTGTGTGTGTGTGTGTGTGTGTGTGAGAGAGAGAGAGAGAGAGAGAGAGAGAGAGAGAGAGAGATGGAATGTTTTCTTTTACTTGAGGGAGAGAGATAAGTACAAACTAAGTGGCTTTTTCTCATCCAACCCTAAAACTGCAAACTGCGGTTACGTGAAAAGACATCATCGCACAAAACTGCACAGTAACACACACGTGCACGACAACGACTGCATAACATAACAATTCACAATGAATTATACAAACTGCAAGACATCTTTAGAGAAAGAGAGTGGGAACAGAGGGAGTGAGGAAGGGATGGAGAGCAACAGAGGGGGGGGGGGGGGGAGAGAGAGAGAGAGAGAGAAGACAGACAGACAGACAGACAGACAGACAGACAGACAGGCAGACAGACAGAACCATGGCAGAGATGAGGGAGGAGGTGTGGGGATATGGGGGGAAGGGTGGGGGTGGGGTTGCTATGCACGAAGTCTAGCGACCTGTGAGATGTAAACCGGCTATCTTGTAAAACGTTTGTGTAATACATTGGCCAACGGTCACCGAAGTCCTGGCAGTGCGTGGGAGAGACATAAGTTGCATACAATCCAATTTATAGAACACATAGATGGGAATAAGTTCCGTTTATTTCCGTGTCCCGAACCTCAAAATGTATTTCAGTAAAAAGGAATTACTTTTCTAGCGTGGTGGGTTCTCGATAAATTCCTTTGGGAAAGATGGACTGTCCTAACGCTTTTAGAAATGAATGGGCAGACAAAGGCATTTGCCAAAATGGGTCCTCATGGGGGAATCTTTGAACCACACAGTCGGCAGCACAGTTCGACATATTTCTCGATCTGAATTTAATTAAAACACATAACACATAAGACAAGCTGCAACAGAACACTCTTGCCAGTTTGAGTATTCGATGATCTTTAGGTTACTGGTGTAATCAGAGGAGAGAGAGAGAGAGAGAGAGAGAAGGAGAGAGTTTACGGCGGACATGTTGTCGTTTTAGGACCGTAGCAATGATCATTGAATATTGATTTGTGAATCATCTACTGTAATTAAAGACTTTGAACTTGTTACCGGGATCGATTTTTCCTATGTCTGGATCGATTCAACGACATATCAGAAGCAACACGTACCTGCAAATCACTTCAGCTAAGCCTACTGAGGTGTCCAGGGATAGGAGTTTGATTCTGATTGTTGTACTCCCAGTTCTTGTAGGACAGGGAGTACTTTACAATGGGAACGAAGAAATGCTGTCTGTGTGTCTGTCTGTCTGTGTGTCTGTCCGTGGTCAAAATATGTTCCACTCGCTTCAGACAAAACTTCTGGGCCGATCTTTCTGAAAATTTGTAGGTATGTTCATTATGGGTCATGGATGATGCCCGATGTTTATTTTACCAGAACAGCCGTTACTAACGGCCACAACGGCCCAAAACGGTTTTTCTTCTTTATGGAATATTTCAGTGACGAAATACATTATGACGCATTTTTGATTGTGACGTCAAATAGATCATGACGCATGTTTGATTGTGACGTTTTTCAGGAAGACAAACTGGGAGTACATTTTAACGCTTTGCATCTTGTCTTTAGTTGTGACGCTACTGACCGGGAGGAAAACGAGTCCTATCAGACTGCCGAAAGAACCCCCAATATGAGTGCCACAGTCAGTTTCCACTTGCTCAAGATGCCACTTCTCCAGACCAGTCCATACACGCCACACGACATCTGCTGGACTGAGAGACCACAGAGCGGGGGGTTTACAGCTGGGTGGATAGATCAATCAATCAAGAACAAAGATGAAAGGATTGACGACAAGGGTCATGTGGACACGACTTAGTAGACAGACGCCCAACCCACGCATTAGCCCAGCAGGCCCGTCAGGATGTCAATACGAATCTATCAATGACTTTGCTACTACTGTGGTTGTTGAGTCTGAAAGTGTGTGTGTGTGTGTGTGTGTGTGTGTGTGTGTGTGTGTGTGTGTGTGTGTGCGTGCGTGCGTGCGTGCGCGCGCGTGAGTATGGTTATATGTTCATCTTTCTTCAATAGTGATGACCACAATGATCATGGATGATACTAATACTACTAACAATAATTGTGGTGGGGTGAAAATGATAATGATAGTGATGATAAAATACTACTACTGTTACTACTACTACTACTACTACTACTACTACTACT
>CM065721.1:12516798-12531798 GCA_033310375.1 Conus canariensis
AGAAGAAGAAGAAGAAGGAGAAGAAGAAAAGTGAGACAGACAGACAGACAGAGACACACAAGACAAACGGACAGACACAAAGACACGCCGACACACAGAGGTAGACAGACAATCAGAGACACAGACATATGGAAAGAGGGAATGCAAGAAGTAGAGAGAGAGAGAGAGAGAGAGAGAGAGAGAGAGAGAGAGAGAGAGAGAAGAGATACAGACAGAGAGACAGACAGGCAGACAGACAGACACAGACAGAGAGAGATGGGGTGGGGTGAGGTGTGTGGCTTGCAGGTGGAGGATGTATTGAATATTCAGCCATGAGATCGAGAAGCTCTCTTCCAACACTTCAAACTGCGTGACTTTGAGACCAATTGATTGAGGCCGCTGGATTGAGGCTCATTGACTGAGGCTCATTGATCGAGGCCCATGGATTGAGGCCAATTGAGTGAGGCTCATTGATTGAGGCCCATGGATTGAGGCTCATTGATTGAAGCCCATGGATTGAGGCTCATTGAAGCCCACTGACTGAGGCCCATGGATTGAAGCTTATTGATTGAGGCCCATGGATTGAGGCTCATTGATTGCGGCCCATGGATTGAGGCTCATTGATTGAGGCCCATGGAGTGAGGCTCATTGCTTGAGGCTCATTGATGAAGCTCATTGATTGAGGCTCATTGATTGAGGCTCATTGATTGAGGCCCATGGATTGAGGTTCATTGATTGAGGCTCATTGATTGAAGCTCATTGATTGAAGCTCATTGATTGAGGCTCATTGATTGAGGCTCATTGATTTGTGGCCTTAAACGGTGCAGTCGGTAAAACTACTCCTACCTGAATGCTTCAGAGAATATTTTAATGCAGTTCTATGGTTTACTTTTAAATTTTCTTGTTTGTTTCGTGTCTCTCTGTCAATCTATCTGTCTTTTTCTTCGTTCATTTACAGTCATGTCCCTCTCATCTAGGTCTTCTGAACCGAAACTGCAAAGGTGATGTCTGCTCCTGTTTGTCCTTTTCTTTTTCTCAGTCATTCTCCCTTTCATCTCCAGCTCGACCTCCTCGTGCTCCTCCTTCTCGTCCTTCTCCTCCTCTTCCTCGTCCTCACCCTCTTCTTCTTCTTCTTCTCTTCTTCTTCTTCTTCTTCTTCTTCGCTTTCTTGCCCTCCTTCTCTTCTTCATTTTCAATTTCATTTAACTTTTTGTTCTTCTTGTCCTTGTTCTTGTTCATTTTCTTGTTCTTGTTCTTCTTCTTGTTTTTCTTCTTGTTCTTCTTCTTCTGGTCTGTTTTTTTTGTTGTTGTTGTTGTTGTTTTTTTTCTTCTTCTTCTTCTTCTTCTTCTTCTTCTTTGTTTTTGGTTCCCTTCCTCATTCTTCTAATACAACAAATTCATGATCGCTGTTCTAGGAGACGGAGAGGTTTCAGGACTGGTATAGGCATGCATGGAATATGCCACACTTTCACATGGTCTTTGTCGCGTAGGGTCAGGTACATCACAGGTCCCTGTCAGTGTCAACGGCCTTGGAGCCTCCCAAAGCAATGGGGACATGACACCGCAACAGCCGCTTTCGCTGCCAGCTCTGACAGTTGTGGGCAATTAGTGCACGGCCAAAGATCCCAGTCCATTTAACACTGCTGTGCTGTCTTCTGTGAAAGAATGTGTCCATGGTAAAAGGTCTTCTGTGAAAAAATGTGTCCATGGTAAAAGGTCTTCTGTGAAAGAATGTGTCCGTAAAGTTTGTGAAGATGTCCATGTAAAGGTCTTCTGTGGAAGAATGTGTCCATGGTGAAAGGTCTTCTGTGGAAGAATGTGTCCATGGTAAAAGGTCTTCTGTGGAAGAATGTGTCCATGGTGAAAGGTCTTCTGTGGAAGAATGTGTCCATGGTAAAAGATATTCTGTGAAAGAAAGTGTCCATCGTAAAAGGTCTTCTGTGAAAAAATGTGTCCATATGGTAAAAGGTCTTCTGTGAAAGAATGTGTCCATGGTAAAAGGTCTTCTGTGAAAGAATGTGTCCATGGTAAAAGGTCTTCTGTGGAAGAATGTGTCCATGGTAAAAGGTCTTCTGTGGAAGAATGTGTCCATGGTAAAAGGTCTTCTGTGGAAGAATGTGTCCATGGTGAAAGGTCTTCTGTGGAAGAATGTGTCCATGGTAAAAGGGAATGCGGACCAGCAGCTGACAGAGGGAAGGAAAGATCGAGAAAAAGAAGACGTGGTAGCGAAAGAGACAAACTGATACAGAGAGAAAGAGAAAGAGAGAAGAAGACAGACAGACAGACAGACAGACTTGACTGACACACAGACCGACCGACAGACAGACAGACAGATAGATGGAGACTGAGAGAGAGAGAGAGAGAGAGAGAGAGAGAGAGAAAGCAAGTATTCCCTTAATGGACAGACAGAGAGAGGAACACACACACACACACACACACACACACACACACAAACACACACACATGCACATACATAACATAACAGAGAGAGAGAGAGAGACAGAGAGAGAGAGGAGAGAGAGAGAGAGGGACAGAGGGCTAGACAGAGAGAGAGACAAAGACAGAGACAGAGACAGAGAGAGCTGGAGGGATGTAGGTGGAGGCATCGAGTATTCAGACGAGAGTTCAAGCAGGTCTCCACCGTAACTTCCAAGCTGCACAGTGTTTGGGGGGGGGGGGGGGGGGGGGGGTCATTGATTTGGGGCCCTGACCGGTGAAGACTGTAAACCTAACTACCCCTATAGAATGCTTTGAAGGAGATGTTGAAGCGATTTCAGAAATTGCTCCTACGTTTTCAGAGAGAGACAGAGAGCGTGGGGGAAGAGCAGGTATGGATACGGAGAGACGAAAGGGAGGAGAGAGAGAGAGAGGACAGATGGAGAGTGTGTGGGGGATCAGCAGGTATGGATAAGGAGGGACGAGAGACAGGGAAGGAAGCAATAAGGAGGGACAGAGAGAGGGGGGGAGCAGAGAGAGAGGGAGCAAGAGAGAGAGAGAGACAGACAGACACACACACAGAGCATGGGGTAACAGCAGGTATGGATAAGGACAGAGAGAGAGAGACTTTACGGCTGTTTGTCTGCGATTTCAAAGACTTTCTGAAGCCGCAATTGATTTCCCTCCCTGGGTGCCAGCAATTTCAATCTAGCTCTGATTTATCTCGCCCCCGCTGGAAGCAATTGCAGCATTTGTGCAGTGTTTTACCACTTTTCCATGAACAGCATTTTAGCCAATCTCAAATCCTGCATCCAACAGCATCCCGATAATAGACGGCAGTTTTACAAAACAAAATCGGCTAGCACTTGGTGTGGCAGAGCTGAAGGTCCGATGTGTGTTCCCTGTGGAGCATTTTATCCCCTGAATTTGTCAGCCCGCGCTGATTCGTTTCTGGTGAAAAATTCGCTGTGTTCTCCAATAGGAGGACTTAAGGCACAGTGTTGTCGACATGTCACGAACTGTCAAGTGTTTTAGGGCGTGTGGCTATGCTCTGCGTGTTTACACATGTCTATCTATGTGTGTGTGTGCCTCCACCTATACATCCCTCCAGCTCTCTCTGTCTCTCTCTTTATCCCCCCCTCTCTTCTGTCTCTCCCTGTTATTTGTGTATCATATATATATATTAAATTATAAACAAAGCTTGCTCTTATGTCTTAGATTAAGAAATAGGGGGAGATAAGCATTCATATCTGCAGTGGTAGATACTTCTGCCTAACTAACAGTATGTGTTTGAGTGTGTGAATGGGGAAAAAATAAAATAAATGCTTCTTAAAATGAGCCTTCAACAAGCTTATAGTCTCGAAGGGGACAACATTTCCAATAGGAAGGAAACTCACTAACATATAACTCCTGGTCAGATACCGATATTTCGAAACCTGACTGTTTCTCCTCAGTGACCGCGGAAAGTGGTAACTTGACTCCTCTGCCTTTTCGGTTTTAACAAGAATGCTATCCTAGAAAAGGCTGGTGTGCAATACCGTAGTATGTTTGTTGAGTTTTCAAAAAACCAACCAAAGGTGCCACCTAAGAAGCAAAAGAAAATCATGAAAGAGCAAAACAAGCTACATTTTCTTGTGAAAAGTAGAAAATATAAAAAAATAACCTCTTAAGACACAAGTGCTGAGGGCCAGTTCTTGGAATGAATCCGCAAGGGACTAAATTACAATAAACTATAAATTCCAAGGATAAATACCGAGCACCATTCCAGCAACTTACAGAGCAGCTTGGTTTGCAGTGACTGCAAGAAATATTAAATTATAAACAAAGCTTGCTCTTATGTCTCAAGCACATACTGTTAGTTAGGCAGAAGTATCCACCACTGCAGATATGAATGCTTATCTCCCCTATTTCTTCAATCTAAGACATAAGAGCAAGCTTTGTTTATAATTTAATATTTCTTGCAGTCACTGCAACACCAAGCTGCTCTGTAAGTTGCTGGAATGGCGCTCGGTATTTATCCTTGGAATTTATTAGTTTATTATATATATTATATATATATATATATATATATATATATATATATGCGTGTTTGTGTGTTGTGTGTGTGTGTGTGTGTGTGTGCGCGCGCGCGCGCGCGCGCACGCACGTTCCTCGCGTGCACGCTTCACGCGCGTATTCTGTGTCAGCTAGAAGTGGCATCAGTATACAGACATCCCGTGCAGCCCATGCTGATCACTTGGCTCACCTTGAGAGCAAGCAAAATTCGAGTCCCGTTAGCCTGGACTGGGAACATTCCTTTTCTTTTTTTCAAGAGCCTTGGAGGGAGGTCTTTGGGTGTGACCGCACCGGTAAGGTTTTGGTCCTCCGAGCCATCGAAGTGACGTGTTTTGTGTCCTCGGTGAGGTGTCTGGTTCTCCAGAGCCTGTATAGTCCCAGAGCTGACTCACAGGTTTTGGTGAGTTATCAATCTGTTGTGTGCGTGTATTTATTTATTTGTTTGCTATTGTTTTATAGATATATAGTTTATATTCTTGCTTTCCATTTCTAAAAACTTACTCTAAGTTACAACTGGATTCAGACAGAGGGGGAAAAAGGAAACTCCAGTCAGCCTCGTCTCTTATTCTTTTCACTGTTGGTGTGTGACCCTCTGTATTGAATAACTGGGGTTTATTTCATGCGTGAAAAGCTTCATCACAGAAATGGGAAGAGTGGGAAGGGGTGTGGGCCTTGGTCTCGTGGGCACTAGGCCTGCGTTACACTACATAATGGAGGTGTGTCTGTGAGTGTCACCCAAATTCCTGACCAAACCTGCAGGTCTCTGTATCTCACGGGCCTGGTTGACGTCTGAACGTAGCATTACAGACCTATCATGTCATCTCATACCGAATGGAACTCTGTGGTATTATCTTCACAGCCCTACTCCTGTATCATCATCACTGGGGGAAAAAGCCCTATTAGATGGCAAAAGCACTCTACGGCTTTATCAACTAGCAGTCGGTAGGAGGTTGATTTAATTCGTCGAATCACGTAGCTTTTCACATTATATGAGTCTATCTGTATGAAAGAGACAGAGATGAATAAAACAACCTAGCCTCTGATTCAGATTCCTTCTGTATATGATTCACCTTATCGTCAATAGATACAAGATACAATTTTTCTATTTGAGAGAGAGAGAGACACAGACAGAGAGCGGAGGAGAGAGAGAGAGAGAGAAGAGAGAGAGAGAGAGAGAGAGAGATCAGGTGCACGCATGCGCATACATGTGTGTTTAGCTCGCGCGCGCGTGTGTGGTGTGTGTGTGTGTGGAAGGGGGCGTGTGTGTGTGTGTGTGTGTGTGTGTGTGTGTGTGTGTGTGTGTGTGTGTGTGTGTGTGTGTGTGTGAGTCAGAGAGAGAGAGAGAGAGAGAGAGAGAGAGAGAGAGAGAGAACTCTGTGTGTGTGTCTGTGTGCGAGTACGAATACGAATATTTATTCAGATTTAAGGCCATGGCCCCATATTGAATGGGGGGGGGGGGGGGGGGGGGGGGGGGGGGGGGGGGGCATTTACACAATTATACAATGCAACTTACGCATAAGACATTATAGATAATGAACCTTTTCACTGCAACAATGAAAATATACATAGTAGAATGATGTTAATGCACAACAACACGCAGTCTTTTTTGTGCTTCATAAATATACATAGCCAGATTGCAGATAATGTTTTCTTTTCTTGACGACAGCAGTAATATTACCTTGAAATGACATGGTTCAGTAAAATACTTAGGTTGAATAAATTTGGTTCTAAGATCATGTAATACAGGACAGCACAATAAAAAAATGAACTTCATCCTCTTTGGCTAAACCACAAAAACGGCATATAAATTCACCTTCGGCATAGTTGTAGTACCTGAAACGATGACAAGCGATATCAGAAACACCAAATCTAAACTTTGCTAATGTGCTCATAACATAACGATTCATTTTAACATTGACATATGGCTCTAGCTCATGCGTTGTCTTAAAGAATCTGTACTGTAAGAATCTATCACTATGATCAACATGATCATGCCAGTTTTGCCATCTACAATCAATGATTTTGTCTTTACAACTTTCAAAAATCCATATATGTTTTGAACGCCCAGATTATCCCAAACAAACCCAAAACCATATGAATTCAAACATAGTCGCACACTAGAAGCCCATGTCTTCTTTCCATTATTATCCAAGAACATCAACATTTTGTATGCCTTAAAGGGTAACCTATCTTCATGCATTCTAGTTAACTTTAGCCAATATTTAATACATTTTACATAGGAGTTCAGGTAAATTGGATATCTTCCGAGTTCTCCATAAATCATATCATTTGGAGTTCTCATATCAACATTTAAGAAACGCTTCAATGCATACAGGTGAACTTTCTCTGTGATCATACTTTTTTTGAAAGCCCAGATTTCAGCTCCATACTGCAGAATTGGTTGAACTTGTGAGTCAAACAGCTTCGTAAAAATACTAAATGAATTACAGTCCAGTTTGTACAAAATATGAAGAATAACTACAAGTGCTCGCTTTGCCCTGTTTGCGATATGTTGACAGGCATAATTAAAGCTGAGTTTGGTTGTAAAGTATATTCCTAGATATTCATACGCATTCACAACAACGACTCTCTCATTTCCATAGGTCCATCTCTCAACTTTTGCCAAATACCCACCCTTACGAAACACAATAATGTTGGTCTTCTTCATGTTAACTTGTAATTCAAGTGCTTTGGCTGCAGAGTATAAAGAGTTAAGTTGACGTTGGAGACCAATTACTGTCGTGGACAATAATACAATATCATCAGCAAACAGCAAAATAAACAACTATAAAAAATCAAAAGTTACTCCATGCCTACCATTTTCTATTATTTCCAGGGCTAGCTCGTTTATGAACAACGAAAACAACACGGGGCTAGAGACATCACCCTGTTTAACTGTGTGTGTGTGTGTGTGTGTGTGTGTGTGTGTGTGTGTGGTGTGTGTGTGTGTGTGTGTGTGTGTGTGTGTGTGTGTGTGTGTGTGAGAGGAGAGAGAGAGAGAGAGAGAGACAGAGAGACAGAGACAGAGAGAATAAGAGACAAACAGACAGAGAGACAGAGAGACTGACAGACAGAAAAACAGACATACAGGCAAGCAGACAGACAGACAGGTAGACAAAGAAGAGAGAAGCAGAAGCGAAAGATTTAGATTCGGATTTGGAAGCAGAAGTAGTGTCGGATTACGTAATAAGGATGGATTAATGCTCAGCTGTCATGTATATGCTGTATGATTGACTAATTTCTCATTGTTTAATCAAGTGTATTGTCAAGGCATTGTACCCCCTTCAGAAGGGGTCATGGCCTATACAAAGAAGAGAAAGAGGCAGAGACAGAGACAGAAAGACAGACAGACAGAGAGAAAGAGAGATACAGACAGAGACAGACAGATAAACAGACAGACAGACAGATTGATTGCTTGATTCAATGTTTTAATTCAACCTGGACTCGGCCCATTTCATGAGTTGAATTTTTCTTCTTTTTTTTTTAACGGAAAATGGATTGGATTGATTATACAAGAGATGAGGGAAGGGGAGGTAGGGCACAGGTGGGAAGGTAGTGAAGTCAAAATGTCATAGCACGTAAATACTCATATTAAGTTAAAAGAAGCGTGTTCAACCCCCTCAACCAATTTTATGTTTTTTCTCACGAATCTCAAGTCATTTAAAGACATACCAAAGCAGTTGTCTTACAAAGGCTTCATTAGGAGTTGATGTCAAATGACAAAATTCTCTCCGTTCATTACAAGGCACAATGCCCATCTGATGCATGTGTCTATTGTCATCATTATTGTATGCAGCTATGACAAAATGTTTCATTTTCAATAGATGCTGCGGTCAAAGGTTACACCAGTTCTTGTATATCTCATACAACGCGCTTGGATGCTACTTATGCCAAAATGGGAAGATGAGTAAAGCATTTGCGAAAGATGCTTGCCTTATGCAACCTAAATGGCCTTCCAGACGCATGACGATGTGAAGTTTCTGTTGCGTGCATGACGATCACTGCTGTGCAAATCATGCTTCCAGTCTTGGAAGTTCACATCAAGCAGTCTGTGTTTAAAGTCCCTGCAGTGTTGGTTTTCATCACTGTCATTCCCAGGGCAAATCAGCCACCCAAATCCTAAATCAGTTCTTTACAGCAGAATCCTCGAATCAGTCATCCGACTCCTTTTGCCGTTTACGTCTTTATTCAATTCACGCAGTACGCTCGATCAGTAAGGTGTTTTTCATCCTTCTTAAGTATTCCAAAAACAAAATTTTATAACGTTTTCCTAAGAACAGCTCAATGACAGCGTGTCTGCCGAGTCTACCGTAATCCATTTGAGTCGTAGAGTCTTACTTGGAAAAGAAAAAAAAACAAACGTTTGCAAACAAAGGAGCGGATTCTTTCATACATACCTCAGCAGTGTTGGAAAAACAGGTTGAATCATAACACACACACACACACACACACACACACACACACACACACACACACACACACAGATGGAAAGGTGGAGTGCACGAGAGAGAGAGAGAGAGAGAGAGAGAGAGAGAGAGAGAGAGAGAGAGAGAGACGAGACAGACAGACAGACAGACAGAGAGAGAGACAGAGAGAGAGGTACATGCAGAGAGAGAGAGAGACAGGCAGACGAGACAGAGAGCAACAAATAAAGTCAGAGAGCCTGAGACAGCGACTGAGGCAGAGAAGGACAGAGATAGAGACAGAGAGGGAAACAGCGACAGAGGTAGAGAGACAGACAGATTGACAGACATTCAGACACACAGATACACATACCTCAAAAGTGTAGGATAAAATGGGATGAATCATAGCACACACACACACACACACACACACACACACACACACACACACACACACACACACACACACAGAGAGAGACAGACAGACAGACAGACAGACAGAATGAATGAATGAATGAATGAATGAATGAATGAATGAAACAAATCTTAAGTATATGTTAGCGAACCGCCAAGAGAAACGTGGACAAACGATTCACAAGACAAAACACCACGCGTTTCGACCTCTTAGGTCTTCTTCAGGCAAGACATAAACAAATAGGACAACGAAAATGAACGAGTTTGTCCCTTAGCTTTGATCTTTTCAGCGCAAGGAAGGCGTTTAAACGTTTATTGAGGCAGCTTAATAAGCCCATTCTCAAGGGGAATTGGGGAGGGGGTTGTTCACAAAATAACTGTCAAGGAATAATTACAAACAATACATGTCAGAAAAAACAAATCGTAATAAGGAAACCAAATTACGGAAGAAACATAACACCAATACAACTGTCAGTGCAACTGGCAACATGGTCATCCACAGTCATCACGATGTCGGTGTGTGACAGCTGTGCTGTCGCTGGAAGTCACTTTCACATGGTCACCGTAAGAACAGTGGGAATTGTGTATGTTCGTTTTCATCTTCTGTGGCTATGTCCATATGTCACTGACTGTAACATTGTCGGATGGATCACTTTGTGGCTGCTGCAGTTGAGAAATGTCTTCGGGACTACCTGTACACTGAAAATCACAATCGCTCCCATTTGCTTCAACATCTTCCGTTTTGCGTTGCGTATTTGTCTCAGTAGTAACAAGTGTTGCGTCTTGCTCACATACCACGTCACAGAACTCAACACAGTCTTGACCAACACAAGGCTGGACAGGCACGATGTCCAGCACGGGAGACTTCATGGTGTGCCATTGTCACAGACCGCATGTCACAACGTCCCATGTCGATTTCCTGTTGAACGTCACTGTGCTGTGTATTTCGCGAAGGCCAGAAGAACACGGAGGGAGAGGGGCGGTTATCAAACAGAAAAATGCTACCACTGTCAGTTTTATCAACATAAACCAGGCTCGGTGGCGTCGGCATAAACAAACCCGACGGAGAAGTTGAATGTTCACTTATCTTTTTTTCTGCTGTCTGGCTCTCTGGGCCTCAGCTCTGTGTTTGTCCCTGTTCACCTGCGACGGGCATTTCCGTCCATACACCGTACTGTGGTTTTCCGTTCGAGTCGCAGGGGGCTGGTCTGTAATCGCTGTTAACCGGAGTATGACGACTGTTTGTTTATTACCGCGGCCCTCAATCTTAAACGAAGACCGCGTCATCTCCTGTAGCGCAGCAATGGGTGTGGCTTTCAAAGTACATGGGAGACCTTCAACGGACATGTTGAACGACCTACAGTGATGCTGGCAGAAATTTACCGGAGCAGCTTGGTACACGTCTTGCTGGGAGCCAGACAAGGGAAGCCACTCAGAGAGAGAGAGAGAGAGAGAGAGAGAGAGAGAGAGAGAGAGAGAAAGGAGAGATGTGGCGGAGAACAGGTGAAGAACTATTGGATATTCAAGCATGAGGTCGATATGCTCTCTTTTATCATTTACAAATTGCTTGCTTTTGAGGTCCATTTTGTTTGGGGCTTTAATCGGTGCAGTCAGTAAAATACCCCTACCTGGCTGCTTTGGAAAAAAGACTTTGATGCCATAGCATAACTTGCCTCTAACCGTTCTCGTTTTTATTGGTATGTCTGTCTATCTGTACACCCTAGACACACACACACACACACACACACACACACACACACACACACACACACACACACACACACACAATCATGTTCTCCTCATCAATCATGTCCTTTTCAACAGGGTCTACCTCGTGTTTCTTATTTTCTTTCCCTTAGTCCTCCTCCTCCTCCTTCTTCTTCTCTTTTAGTGCTCTATTTCTTAATTTTATATTTTGTTTCCTTCTTTCGTTTCTTTCTTTATTCATTTCTGTCTTTTTTCCCTTTCTTTCTTTCCTTCTTTCACTTTTACCCCCGTTCTCATTTTTCCAATAGAATGGACGACTTCATAGTCGCTGCTCTTTGAGACAGAAAGGTTTAAGTATAATCTTCTCCTCCTCCTCCTCCTCTCTCCTCCCTCCCCCTTCTCCTTTCCTCCTCCTCCTTGCTTCTACTCTTCTTCTTTCTCCTCCTTTTTTCTTCTCTTTTTTTTTCCCTTGTTTCCTTTCTTGTGCCAAACTTCTTCTTTTTCTTCGTCTCTTTCTTTCTTTTCTTTCTTTCTTTCTTTTCTTTCTTTCTTTCTTTCTTTCTTTCTTTCTTCCTTCTTCTTTCTTTTCTTTCTTTCTTTCTTTCTTTCTTTCTTTCCTCTTTCTTTCTTTCTTCCTTCCTTTCTTTCTTTCTTTCTTCCTTTTCTTTCTTCTTTCCTTTCTTTTCTTTTCTTTCTTTCTTTCCCTTTCTTCTCTTCTTCTTTCTCTTTCTTTCTTTCCCTTTCCTTTTTTCTTTCTTTCTTTCTTCTTCTTTCTTTCTTCCTTCCTTCCTTTCTTTCTTTCTTTCTTTCTTCCTTCCTTTCTTTTCTTTCTTTCTTTCTTTTCTTTCTTTCTTTCTTCCTTCTTTCTTTTCTTTCTTCTTTCTTCTTTCTTTCTTTCTTTTCTTTTCTTTCTTCTCTTCTTCTCTTCTTCTTCTTCTTCTTTCTTCTCTTCTTTCTTCTTCTTTTTCTTTTTTTCTTTCTTTCTTTCTTCCTTCCTTTCTTTTCTTTCTTTCTTCCTTCCTTCCTTTCTTTCTCTTTCTTTCTTTCTTTCTTTCTTTCTTTTCTTTCTTCTCTTTTCCTTTCTTTTCTTTCTTTCTTCCTTTCTTCTTCTTTCTTTTCTTTCTTTCTTCTTTCTTTCTTCTTCTTTCTTTCTTTTCTTTTCTTTCTTTCTTCCTTCCTTTCTTTTCTTTCTTTCTTCCTTCCTCTTTCTTTTCTTTCTTTCTTTTCTTTCTTTCTTCCTTCCTTTCTTTTCTTTCTTTCTTTTTCTTTTCTTTCTTCTTCTTTCTTTTTTTTCTTTCTTCCTTCCTTTCTTTTCTTTCTTTCTTTCTTTCTTCTTTCTTTCTTTCCTTCTTTCTTTCTTCTTTCTTTCTCTTTCTTTCTTTCTTTCTCTTCTTTCTTTTCTTTTTCTTTCTTTTCTTTCTTTCTTTCTTCCTTCCTTTCTTTTCTTTCTTTCTTTCTTTTCTTTCTTTCTCTTTCTTTTTTTCTTTCTTCCTTCCTTTCTTTCTTTTCTTTCTTTCTTTCTTTCCTTTCTTTCTTTCTTTCCTTCTTCTTTTCTTTCTTTCTTTCTTTCTTTCTTTCTTTCTTTCTTTCTTTCTTTCTTTTCTTTCTTTTCTTCCTTCCTTTCTTTTTCTTTCTTTCTTTCTTTCTTCCTTTTTCTTTTCTTTCTTCTTCTTTTCTTCTTTCTTTCTTTCTTTCTTTCTTTCTTCTTCCTTTCTTTCTCTTTCTTTTCTTTCTTTCTTCTTCTTTCTTTCTTTCTTTCTTTCTTCTTCCTTTCTTTTCTTCTTTCTTCTTCCTTTCTTTCTTTTCTTTCTTTCTTTCCTTTCTTTCTTTCTTCCTTCCTTTCTTTTCTTTCTTTCTTCCCTTTTTTCTTTCTTTTCTTTCTTTCTTCCTTCCTTTCTTTTCTTTCTTTCTTTCTTTCTTTCTTCTTTCTTCTTCTTTTCTTTCTTTCTTTCTTTTCTTTCTTTCTTTTTCTTTCTTTCTTCCTTCCTTCTTTTCTTTCTTTCTTTCTTTTCCTTTCTTTCTTTTTTCTTCTTCTTTCCTTTCTTTCTTTTCTTTCATTTCTTCCTTTTTCATTTTACCCGTTCTCATTCTTCAATACATGATCACCGTAATAGCTGCTGCTCTTTGAGACAGAGAGGTTTAAGGTATAGTCAATGGATATGCTTAACTTGATTTACACTGTCTTTCTATCATCCAGGGTCAGGTAAATCACAGGTCCCGGTCGGTGTCAATGGCTGCGAAGCCTCGCAAAGAAAGCAATGGGGACACTGACATGGTGACCACTGCCACAGCTGCTTGCGCCTATGACAGTTTGTATCGTAAGTACCCAGGCAAAGATCCTGGTCTAGCAATAAACAAACGAAAGAAAATATTGAAAAGAAGAGAGAGAGAGAGAGAGAGAGAGAGAGAGAGAGAGAGAGAGAGAGAGAGAGAGAGAGACAGCTGGGCAGACAGACAGCTAGACAGACAGGCAGACACACAGAGACAGAGACACCTAGAGACACAGACAGGCACACAGGAAGACGGAACATGGAGACAGAGATAGGATGATAGAAAAAAAAAAAAAAGAAAAAAAGGAGCGAGTGACAGAAAGAGTGACGAACAGAAAGAAATAGAGAGTGAGAGAGCGTGTACTCCTTTGAGAGAAAGAAGAAGGGGAGGGATGAGGAGATAGAGACAAGAACAAGAGAGAGAGAGAGAGAGAGAGAGAGAGAGAGAGACAGGGGACAGAGAAGAGGAGACAGAGCGAGAGAGAGAGAGAGAGGCACAGACAGACAGACAGAGTGAGAGAGAGAGAGACAGAGACAGAAAGACAGACAGAAGGCAGACAGACAGACGGACAGAGACAGAACTGGAGTGGTATATGTGGAGGCATTGAGAATTCAGCCAAGATTTCAAGCAGCTCACTTGCGTAACTTCCAAACTGCGCGGCTTTGGGGCCCATTGATTTGGGGCCGTGGTCGGTGTAGGCTGTAAAGATACCTCTACCTGAAAGCTTTGAAGGAGAGGTTTTTTTAATGCGATCGCATAATCAGCTTCTACACTTTCTGTTTTTCTTTCAATCTGTCTGTCTTCAGGTCTGTCTTTCTTCGTCCATTTACTTCTTATTCTCTCCAGCTGCTTCTGAACTAAAAGGACAGAGTTATTTCCTCCTCCTCCTCCTCCTCTTCCTCCTACTCCTCTCTTTCTACTTCTTCTTCTTCTGTTTGGTTAATTCCTTTTTTGTACTCTGCCTCCAGCACCTAATCCTTCTCCCTCCACAGAGAGAGAGAGAGAGAGAGAGAGAGAGAGAGAGAGAGAGAGAGAGAGAGAGACAGAGACAGAGAGAGAGAGAGATGTCAGAACTGATTACTTTTACTAAATCAATGATTGAAATGTTTGGCACAGCTACTTCTTCCAGTCTCCCCTGGCTAATCTATGTAAATGAGACTTAAAAACTGTAAAGAAATAAAAGGCACACAAGATCATGGTGTGCATAATACAGGCACAAAGATGTCATCCTGACAAGCAGCATCCACACGTACATACAACTCAGATGAACAGCAAAAGTAGTGGGGATAATGTGGTGTGGTTGGAGGAGGAGAGAGAAAGGTGGGGTGACGGTAGTGGGGACAAGAGAGAGAGAGAGAGAGAAGAGAGAGAGAGAGAGAGAGAGACAGAGAGAGAGAGACAGAGAGAGAGAGAGACGACAGACAGACAGACAGACAGACAGACAGACAGATAAAGAGAGACCGAGAGAAAGACAGAGAGAGAGAGAGAGACGGACACATCGACAGAAACAGACATACAGGCAGGCGGATGGACAGAGAGAGGTACTGGTCGTTCGGTCAACACTTCAAGTGGTTCTTCCTTCTTGTTTAAGTGATGATGATCGATACAGGCGAAATGTTACTCCCAATCGATCAGGCCAGGAGGGACTTTCAGATTATCCCCATTGATCATTGTCATATTTCTTCACCTTTTTTTCTTGTTCTCTCTTCTTTTTCTTAAATTCATTCATTTATTC
>CM065721.1:12534298-12536798 GCA_033310375.1 Conus canariensis
GGACAAGAAAGAGAGAGAGAGAGGGAGGGAAAATAAAGAGAGAGAGAGAGAGAGAGAGAGAAGAGAAACGGGAGGGATAGAGAGCGAAGAGGGAGGGAAATAAAGAGAGAGAGAGGAGGAGGGAAATAAAGACAGAGAGAGAGGAGAGAGAGAGAGAGAGAGCAGGGACGGAAATGAGAGAGACAGAGGGAGAGAGAGAGAGAGAGGAGGCAGACAGATAGACAGATAGAGAGCGAGAGAGAGAGAGACAGAGAGAAAGACAGACAGAGAGAGACGGACACACAGACAGAAACAGACATACAGGCAGGCAGGCGGATGGACAGAGAGAGGTACTGGTCGTTCGGTCAACACCTCAAATGGTTCTTCTTCCTTCTTATTTAAGTGATGATGATCGATACAGGCGAAATGTTACTCCCAATCGATCAGGCCAGGAGGGACTTTCAGATTATCCCCATTGATCATTGTCATATTTCTTCACCTTTTTTTCTTGTTCTCTCTTCTTTTTCTTAAATTCATTCATTTATTCCTTCTGATAACTTCTTTCTTTAACAACTCTTTCTTTCGCTTCAGCTCTTCCTTATTATTACTTTGTTTTGTTTTACGATTTTCTTTTACTTTCTTTTTCGTTCGTCCCTTCTTCTTCTTCTTGAATTATTCTCATTTTTTTGTTTTTCTTGCTCTTTTATTTCTTCTTCCTGATCTTGTTCTTATGACTTTTCTCTTTCTTGCTCTTGTTTCTCCTGTTGGTTTGGCTGCGGCTGATGCTACTGCTGCTCCTGTTGTTGTTGTTGCTGCTGCTGCTGTTGTTGTTGTCTTCTTCTTCTGCATTTGTTCCGTATGCCCTCTTTTGTCTTTACTTGTCTTCTTCTTCCCTCCAACACTTGTTGATAGCTTTCTTTTTTTTTTTTTTGGACATAGAGTGGACAATGCCATGGTCTGTTACCTTCAAGGTACTATTGAAGATGGTAAGCAGTTTCAAAACCTGTTTCCTTTTGGACACCGTTGAACACGGCGAATAATGCCGTGATGCGTTTCCTTTGGCATACCATTGAACACAGAGAATGGGTATAGCTTGGTTCCATTTGGTATGCTACTGAAAGTTGTAAACACTCATAGTTGTTTTTTTTTTTTTTTTTTTTTTTGGTTAACTTGGGGACGCCATTGAACATAATAAACATAGTTGTTGTTTCCCTTCAGATGCCACTGAGCATTGAAAACATTCATTGTTTGTTACGTTTGAGACATCATTGAATAGATTGAACAATATTAAAGTCTTTTCCCTTATACCATTGAAAACAATGTAATAATCTGTTTCCCTTTGGGATACAATTGCAGTCAGTAAACAATGTCTGAGTCTGTTCGTTCCCACTCATAACGGCAGAACATAGAATTATAAAAACAAATGAGCAAGAGGCAGCATTACCCATGTCACCTGAAGAAAAATTTAAAACGAACAATGTGATCGAAAAGAAACGACAGAGACCAAGAACGATCAACAGCATTATGTCGTGGACTTTGGAACTGCTATTGACATGGAGAGTCCAATGCAGACCATTAGCTCGTCAGCAAAGATGGGAGACTGTGTGGATACACTGAACATTTCTGACAGGCTGTCTGTCTGCTCGCATGTTATATATATATATATATATATTCAACATTCCAAAGAGAGTGAATGGGTTCATTTAGACCAACAATTAGTGGAATATGCGTGAATGCTTTTTCTCTGTATATTCAGCCGTCTGAGCAAGAACATTAATAAAGCAGGACACGGAAGAGAAGAAGGAATATAGGTTTAAAAACAACAACAACAGATAATCCAAGGGAAAAGCAATTTCCAGTTTGTATTTTCAATGTATCATTTAACTCTTCCGTTTCCTATACATCTAGACTCTTTCCTCGACTATTTTTTCAGTCTTGCTGTCCTTAACCCCCTTCTCTTTTTCCCCATCTTTCATCGCCCCTGTCCTCTCTCCTTCCCTCTCTCCTTTGCTTCCAAACACCCCCATTTTCTTTGATATATGCTTCTTCCCAACTCTTTCTTTTCTACCCCCCCCCCCCCCCTCACACCTTCCCTGTCCCATGTCCTCTCCCTCCTCTCCCCTGGCATCGACATATCTTTGTTTGGCCTTTCTCCGGGGCCGGAATAGCTCAATTGGTAGAGCGCCGGACTCGTGATCCTGTGGTTGCGGGTTCGAATTTCGGTACAGGGGGATTTTTCCCTCGGAGTTAACATTGGTTCTGACTCCATTCCCCATACAGTCCTTCGAATGAGACTATCAACCGAGGTTCCGTGTGTGAACACACGCACAACATCTTGCACACACGTCAAATCCCATCACCAACTTTCGGAAGAGAAGGCCAGTTTGGCCGTTGGTATGGATGACACGTTACACATAGCATGCACGTTCCCCGAAGATGGAGTATGGCTGCCTTAATGGCGGAATAAAAAAAAACGGTCATACAGACAAAACTCCACTGCCTGTCTATACAGGCAGTGTCC
>CM065721.1:12539298-12546798 GCA_033310375.1 Conus canariensis
TCTCCGCCATCTTCTCACCTTTTCCTACCACAACCCATCATCTCCTCCCATGTTCTCCGCCATCTTCTCACCTTTTCCTACCACAACCCATCATCTCCTCCCATGTTCTCCGCCATCTTCTCACCTTTTCCTGCCACAACCCATCATCTCCTCCCATGTTCTCCGCCATCTTCTCACCTTTTCCTACCACAACCCATCATCTCCTCCCATGTTCTCCGCCATCTTCTCACCTTTTCCTGCCACAACCCATCATCTCCTCCCATGTTCTCCGCCATCTTCTCACCTTTTCCTACCACAACCCATCATCTCCTCCCATGTTCTCCCCATCTTCTCACCTTTTCCTGCCACAACCCATCATCTCCTCCCATGTTCTCCGCCATCTTCTCACCTTTTCGTACCACAACCCATCATCTCCTCCCATGTTCTCCGCCATCTTCTCACCTTTTCCTACCACAACCCATCATCTCCTCCCATGTTCTCGCCATCTTCTCACCTTTTCCTGCCACAACCCATCATCTCCTCCCATGTTCTCCGCCATCTTCTCACCTTTTCCTGCCACAACCCATCATCTCCTCCCATGTTCTCCGCCATCTTCTCACCTTTTCCTACCACAACCCATCATCTCCTCCCATGTTCTCCGCCATCTTCTCACCTTTTCCTGCCACAACCCATCATCTCCTCCCATGTTCTCCGCCATCTTCTCACCTTTTTCTACCACAACCCATCATCTCCTTCCATGTTCTCCGCCACCTTCTCACCTTTTCCTGCCACAACCCATCATCTCCTCCCATGTTCTCCGCCACCTTCTCACCTTTTCCTGCCACAACCCATCATCTCCTCCCATGTTCTCCGCCATCTTCTCACCTTTTCCTGCCACAACCCATCATCTCCTCCCATGTTCTCCGCCATCTTCTCACCTTTTTCTACCACAACCCATCATCTCCTCCCATGTTCTCCGCCATCTTCTCACCTTTTCCTGCCACAACCCATCATCTCCTCCCATGTTCTCCGCCATCTTCTCACCTTTTTCTACCACAACCCATCATCTCCTCCCATGTTCTCCGCCATCTTCTCACCTTTTCCTGCCACAACCCATCATCTCCTCCCATGTTCTCCGCCATCTTCTCACCTTTTTCTACCACAACCCATCATCTCCTCCCATGTTCTCCGCCATCTTCTCACCTTTTCCTGCCACAACCCATCATCTCCTCCCATGTTCTCCGCCATCTTCTCACCTTTTCCTATCACAACCCATCATCTCCTCCCATGTTCTCCGCCACCTTCTCACCTTTTCCTATCACAACCCATCATCTCCTCCCATGTTCTCCGCCATCTTCTCACCTTTTCTCGTCACAACCCATCATCTCCTCCCATGTTCTCCGCCACCTTCTCACCTTTTCCTGCCACAACCCATCATCTCCTCCCATGTTCTCCGCCGTCTTCTCACCTTTTCTCGTCATAACCCATCATCTCCTCCCTCCCTTTTTTTCTGTGGTGATGGCAGTGGCTCACGTTTTGAAGTGAACATTTTTTTTTTCAATTCACAACTTCCAATGTTTGTGCTGTGCGCTTTGTCAGTTGGCCAAACGTAAGGTTTGAATAAAAATTTTAATGAACCAAAATATTTCTGTATTTATTGATGTTTTGAGGCTTTGTTTTTTTTTTAATCTTACAAAGTGAAAATCAGTATCTGAATATAAGGGGGAGAGAGAGAGAGAGAGAGAGAGAGAGAGAGAGAGAGAGAGAGAGAGAGAGAGAGACAGACAGACAGACAGACAGACAGACAGACAGAGTCAGAGGGTGGGAGGGTTGGGGGGTGGGTTGGGAGTGAATAGGCCAGGAAGAAGGTGTGGGATGCATTGATCTTTAGCCTACTCGTAAAGTAACCCCGTTCCGCTGGTGCTTTTTGAGTTTACAGCCAGGATTCTGATTGATGCAGGCATAAAACTGCTACATCCAGTAATTTTCCTGAAGGAGAATTGAATGCTCCCTCAAATCACCTCATTGAATTTTTTTTTCTTTTTCTTCTTCTTCTTCTTCTTCTTCTTCTTCTTCTTCTTCTTCTCCTCCTCCTCCTCCTCTTCCTCCTGTTGTTCTCTTCCTTCTTCCTTTTTGTTATTGATGGTGTGCGGTGCGTGTTTTGCTGTCTGACTCTCGCTCTCAAAAGTTTGGATGCGTGTAATAATTATTCCCTACGCACAGCCACACCAAACGCACATGGATAGCCAGGCAACACACGAGTTAGATTTTTTTTTTCTTTATAATTATGCTGCCTGAACCATCAAACATACATTCATGTGAATTGGTACAAATCAATACATGTCACTACATAGCATATATATCAAGATATCAATACATAGGAACTTCAATCATCAGATATCAGCATATCATAGTACATATCTTGATATCACTCACAGATCTCGCCGGCGCCGTCCACAGTGTCTCACATATGCAGTCAACACACTCGGTTCTACAGTACCCAAGCCACAGTCTACAACACTAAAAGAAGACAAAGAAGGATAACCAAGGTCCCCACATGATAAGCACAGCCGTTCACAAAACACAAGCGATGAAGAAGAAACAGGGTCTCCACACAACAAGCACATAATAAATCACGTCAAACTATCAGAAGAAGAACTGCAAATTCACAAGGCACAGTAATCCATAGCAGAAGAACCGCAGATTCACAAAGCACAGCAATCCACAGAAGACAAACCGCAGATTCATAAAGCACAGTAATCCACAGAAGAACCGCAGATTCATAAAGCACAGCAATCCATAGAAGAAGAACCGCAGATTCATAAAGCACAGTAAACCATAGAAGAACTGCAGATTCACAAAGCACAGCAACCAATATTGAATCCCCGGAGAACACGATTTCAGCAAAGTCCATAGAACACAATAAACTTCGATTCAACGTATTGTTGATCTAAAACAAAAATTAATTAGCTTCTCCGTGTATTGATATTACAATGTTCACATCAATAAATTCAGCCCACCGACACACACGAGGTGGTACAATTAGAGCACATAAATATTCTTGCAGGAGTTTTAAGTCACTCTCGGCGACACAGCATTCACAACATTTCTATAACAAATAAATTTCCTGGTGCATATTTCGCTGGTACCGTCATCAGAAGTATCGCACATACACAGTGAACATCAACGTACTACTGACTTGAAAGTCAGCCTCTCCACATAGTAACACTACGGAGAAAACGACGATTAAAACAAAATAAAGTAGGCTGGACACCAAAGCCTCGGCCGTTAGTTCTTGCTCTCCTCTTCCGTCAGAATTTTTATCATGTTCTTATGTCATTTCAAGTTGACGTCATAATTTACGTTGACGTCACAATTTTGTTCTTCTCCTCCTATTCTCTTCTTCCTTCCGTGTATTTCTCCTCGTTCTGCCACCTTGCTTGTTTTCTTCCTTTTCTTTCTTCCTTCCTTTATTTCTTTCTTTCGTTCTCTTTTTTTATTGCTTTTTTAATATAATGAACAATTATATCGTCTGTTTGATGTGGAAAGCCATTGAATATAGTGCACAATGCCATATTGTGTTTCCTCTGAGAAAATATTAAATGTAATGAATGATGTCCTAGTCTGCATCTTCTTACGGCTGTTCAGCATAGTGATTGGTGTCATAGTGAGTTTCTGCTGGGAAGCCATTGAACGTAGTGAACAATATTATAGTCTGTTTTTGCTGGGAGGCCTTTAAACACAGTAACAAATCTCATAGTGTTTCCACTGGGACAGCATTTATCATTGTGTACAATGTCATCGTCTGTTTCTCTGGGAAACCATTGAACATAGTGAGGAGCAATGTCACGGTCCGTTTTCCGTGGAAAACCATTGTCATAGCCTTTCTCATCTAGAATGTCATCGGAAATAGTGAACAATGTGATAGCAAGGAGAACGCATTGAACATTGTGTACAGTCTCATCGTCCGTTTCTATGCGAAACCATTGAAAATAGTAAACATGTCATAGCTTAATTGAAAATGAAATGAGGCAGGGAACAGTAAACAATATTGTTTATTGTTTACTGTTCCCTGCCTCATTTCATTTCCAATTTTGTTTCAATTAAATCGAGGTTATTTGTATTTGTTTCTGTCCGTCTTTGTGTTTGTCTTTTGATCTCCCTTGCATCCTTGGGTGGATCCTCAGGCGTCGGCTCCAAGATTGTCCCCTACATTTTATACTGTTTGCATAATGTCTTTAAGTTTTTCAGCAACTTTTTTCCTCCCCCACTTTCATTTTGTTTCATCTACTACTCTTCGCTGGCTGCTTTGGGGGTGCTGGTGGATTCCTTTTTGAACCCTTGGTGGTGAGAACACCACAGTATTGTGGACTGTGGTGTGTCTCTGTTTGACGCCAGGAGCACAGACACAATCAGCCGTGTCTCCCTGATGAGTCCGACCCAGCGGACGAAAGGCCTAGGAGCAGGCAATACAAATAGATCTGCCTTCGAGAGGGATTACGATGGTTCTCTTATGCAGCTGGTGAAGAGTATTCATGTTTATGATATATTTTCTTAATTTTATGTTCCCATTTTCTTCATCTTCAACCCCCCCCCCCCCCCCCCCCCCCCTTAAGTTCAAATCTTTGCCAAGTCATATTGTGATGGGGTGTGGGGGTGGGGTGGGGTGCCTGCGCTTGCCTGCGCTTGTCTTTCCCCCACTATTAGATTGTTTGTATTTGTCTGACTTTATTCAAGTTTAAAAGGCTGTGCCAGGCTTGAATAAAAGTTACTCTGAGTTAGGTTTTCTTATGTCACAGCTTGTTTCCTATGAAAAAAAATCATTGGACATAATGAACAATGTCATAGCCTGTTTCCATTGAGAACTCCTTGAACATTGCGAACGATGCCATAGTCTGCCTCCTTCGGAATATCACTGAATAAAGAACTATGAAACTGGTGATGAGGTGACATACGCCCTGGTGAATTAGAAGCAGAAAACCTCACGAAGAAGACGGCAAGCAACGAGGATCCAGAGGACGAAAACAGTGCTTTTCAGAGAAGACATCGGGAGCGAACTGTCGACCATAATCTTCTCGGCAAATGGTGCTGAACTCTTTGAACATGGAACATGGAACGCATTTCTCCACAACGTTTCTCCTAGCATGTCGGATTTGTTGCCAAGAATTGAAAAGAAGGGGAACGAATCAGCAAGCTGAAGTTCAAAAGGGTAGTAGGGAGGCTTGAATTCTGTTTTCAGCTTTCAAGTCTTTCGAGCAAAAAAAAAAAAAAAAGGGCGAGAAAAGAAAAAAAAAAAAAAAAAAAGGGGGGGGGGGGGGGGGGGGGGGGGGGCAGAGGGAGGTGCATAAAATTTATATTGACAGTCGGTAGAACCATCAGAAAAAAAAATAGGAGAGAGAGAGAGAGAGGAGAGACAGAGAGAAGAGAGGAGAGGGGGGAAGAGAAGAGAGTAGGGAGAGAAGACAGACAGAGAGAGAGAGAGAGAGAGAGAGAGAGAGAGAGAGAGAGAGAGACGGACAGACAGACAGACAGAGGTTTGGGGAGGGTGGGAGAGAGAGGAGTGGAAAGAATGGTTTAGGAGGGGGTTGAATACCCTGATCTCTCAACCAACTGGTAAAGTATCGCGGCTCCACTTCCAAACTGCATGGCTTTGGGGTCCATTCAATTTATAGCCGGGAGAGGCCCCTGGCCGGTGTAGACAGTAGAAGAACTACCTCAACCCCTAGATGTTTTACCAGCGGAGAATTTTAAGCTGTCTTAACTTACCTCCTAGAAAATGCCTCTTTTTTCTTCTTGTGTCCCTTTTCCTCTTTATTTGTTCTTTGTTGTTGTCGTCATCGTTGTCGTCGTCGTCGTTGTTGTTGTTATTGTTGCTGTTCTTGTTCTTGTTTATGTTGGTCTTGTCGTTCTTGTTGTTATTATAGTTGTTAATCTTCTTCTTCTTCTTCTTCTTCTTCTTCTTCTTCTCTCTCCTCCTCCTCCTTCCTCTCCTCCTCCTTTCTTCTTCTTCTTCTTCTTCTTCTTCTTGGACCTGTGAAGGCAAAAGATGGCACACTTCTGTCAAGAGGCGAGTAAAAGCTTGTACGATGGGCCGAGCACTTCAAAGAAGTTCTTAACAGACCCGAGCCACCAACACCAGCAGAGGCGGAAGACCCATCCCTCCTGCTCGCAATCAACACCGATGACTTCACTGAAGAGGAGATCAGAACAGCCATCAAGACATTAAGGAACAATAAGTCCCCTGGGTTCGACGGAATAACAGCGGAAATGCTTAAAGGTGGCGGTGACTGTATGTCTCTTAGATGTGCAGTCTCTGTAACCAGGTTTGGAACTCCGGCATCGTCCCAGAGGATTGGAAGAATGGCGAAGTCGTCTGTATTCCCCAAAAGGCAACCTCTCAGAGTGCGACAACTGGAAAGGAGTTACTCTACTGTCAATACCAGGGAAAGTGTACTGCCAGGTCATCCTCAACAGACTGCGCGATGTAGTGGACAATGAGCGCAGGGAACAACAAGCAGGCTTCCGCCCGAAACGATCCTGTGTGGAACAGATCTTCACACTAAGACAGATCATCGAGAAGTATGGAGAGAACCAAGTACCCCTGGTCATCAGCTTCATTGACTTCACCAAAGCATTTGACAGTGTCCACAGACCATCATTGTGGGAAATCATGAAAACCTACAGCATCCCAGAGAAAGTTGTGTTGGCCATAGAGCAGATTTACATAACCTCCAAGTGCAGAATCAGGACGGAAGATGGCTACAGTCACTGGTTTGAAGTCGTCACCTGGGTAAGGCAAGGTTGTATCCTCTCCCCCCCCCCCCCCCCTCCTCTTTTCACTTGCCATTGACTGGGTTTTGAAACACGCAACCCAAGGGATGGAATCAAGTGGACAGAAGGAAACAGCCTCTCAGATCTGGATTTTACCGATGACATTGCTGCTCTTGCAAGCACCACTCAAGATCTGCAGGTGCTTGTAGACAATATCAGCAAGTTTGCAAGAAACATTAGCCTCATTATCAGTGCCAAAAAGACCAAAAACATGCTTACCGGTAAATACTAAGGGCCAACAGACGTTCTCATCGACCAAAAACAAGTGGAAGAAGTAGAGAACTCACACACCTAGGCAGCTTCATCAACAACGCCAGTGACCTCGACCATGAACTGAAGTGTCGTATAGGGAAGGCAACATCAGCATTCAATCAGATGAACAAAATATGGAACAGCAAGAAATTCTCCCTTGGAATCAAACTGAAATTTTATAACTCCAGTGCGATTTCAACGCTGTTATATGGCTGTGAAACCTGGCAACTGAAGACCACCAGGAGAAGAAATTCGACGCTTTTGATGCTAAGTGCCTACGTAAGATCTTGGGCATCAAATGTTCAGACTTTATACCAAATGAAGACATCAGGGAGAGGCCCAAACAGCTCCCGTGTCAACCATCGTCTGCAGACGGCGCCTCCACTGGGTGGGTCATGTCTTGAGATTACCCTCTTCAAGACCTGCAAACCAGGCCAT
>CM065721.1:12566798-12571798 GCA_033310375.1 Conus canariensis
GACGTTACAAAGAGACATTATAAATCGTTACATAAAAGCCTGTGTTAGTATATGTATTTGCATATACATCAACACTCACACACCCCTCCCCCCACCCTGCACACACACACACGCACACACCCACACACACACGCACGCACACACATACACCCCCACCCACCCCCACCCCCACCCACCCCACACACACATACACACACGCATATAAACATGACATAAACATTAAATCCATAAGACATAAAACATTACATAGATTATAAAAACAATACATAAAAACACAAAACTCACCTGCACCAATGCCCAAACACTAAAACAGGACATATCTCAGTTACATCAGCAGGACATGTCTCAGTTACATCAGCAGGACATGTCTCAGTTACATCAACAGGACATGTCTCAGTGACAAATCTGTGACTTATAACATGCAGAGAGAGAGCCTGTGTGATGATGTTTTATCAACAATGTATGGTGAGGATGTAGAGAAGCTGGTTGTTGACAAACGTGACACATGGTGTACTGGTTGTTATGAACGCGCCCCGTCATTCTCTTCTTCATCTGATAATTTTGCCTTTCCTCTCTGTCCTAGTAACGATACTTACTTTCACAGAACTGCTGCAGCTGAGCAGCGCAGGATGATCAGGAAGACCAGTGTCAACAGATCTCCAACTGCCGCCACCATCCCCTGTCCATACTGTGATAGGTCTTTCCGGGCGCAGATCGGCCTGACCAGCCATCTACGCACTCACCCTCGATCCCAGGATGACTAGATGGTCTTCGTCGTCTCGACGGACAAAGAACACAGTAACGATAACTTTATTTCTAAACAAACCTCACTTTTGCCCCGTGGCATGCAGGGAGAAGGCGTTTCTGACGACACCTGTTGCTCGTCCCCTTATATCTATGGCCCATGGCCATTATCGTTCGGAAATGCCCCTCGAGGGAAAGATATCGTTTCATCACCTCTGAGTTTGGCGCTTTTGTACCTGAGAGTGATGGTAGTAGTGATAGTGGTAGAGGTTTTGGCCGCGACTATTGGCCCTAATAAGGATGCAAATAATATGCAGACACCTTTTCCTTTTTCTTCCATGCCTTGGACTATTGATGGTTTGCAATCCAAACTTTCTTCTTCTAATTTTCTTCCGTTTGCTTGTTCATTACATTTTGTCTGTTTAGTGGAAACTTGTGGTCAGAATGTAAACGATATTTTCCCCCCTCCGACCATTGTGTGTTCTGTCTGCCTGCCACAAAATTAACGGGTCCGGGGAAACCCTCGGGTGGTGTCATCCGTTTAATCAAAAAACAAAATATCTGCTCTTGCATTCGTCAGTTTAATGTTCAAACACACACACACACACACACACACACACACACGCACACGCGCACACGCGCACACACGCACGCCGCCGCGCGCGCGGCGCACACACACACACACACACACACACACACACCACCACACCACATGCACGCACGCACCACGCGCGCGCGCGCACACACACACACACCACACCCCACCACACACATCATGCACATGAAAATATGGCAGCTGTTGCTACAGGAATGGACAGTGTTTTACTGCCACCAATTTCACGAGCAGCGGGAGACTGTTTCATCATGTATTACGCCATTAGGAGCCATGAGCTAAACAGGGAAGATGTAATCATCGAAGGCAAACATGTCCGGTATCATTCACGGTACAGGAAGAGCCTGGCTTGGTGTTTGCCGTGGCGTGAACAGGTGTTTGGGTTGTCTTGTGGAGATGTTGTGTTGTGCTTCTTGTCTGTGGCATTCCCTTCCTTTCACTGTCTGTGTGGGGCCTCTGCGACGTGTGAGGGAATTAATTCATGGGCTGTTAGATAAGCAGGGAGTAATTTGGATCGTGTGCAGCACGCCCGGAAGAATTATGCTGAAAGGAGACTTTCTCTGTGTTTGTCTTTCACTTCTGACCTCTCTCTCTGTGTCTCTTTGTCTCTCTGTCTCTGTCTCTGTCTGTCTGTCTGTCTGTCTCTCTCTCTCTCTCTCTCTCTCTCTCTCTCTCTCTCTCTCTCTCTTTCTCTGTCATCTGTCTGTCTGTCTGCCTGTCTCTCTTTCTGTCATCTGTCTGTCTGTCTGTGTCATGTGCACAGTTATGTTGATTATAATGTGCACATGTTGTTTTGTGTATAACTATTGGTTTTGAGACAGCAGGTTGACTGGCCTTGTGGTTTTAAGTGAAAAGTGTCATGTGAATGCACATCGCTATTCTGTTGGCTGTGGCCTGTGTGAGTACTGGTTAGGCGCACTGCGCGCGCTATTGAATTTACCTTTAGGATTTGATAATCACTTGCTCCATGCCAGCCGGAGAAGTCGGAGGGCCTGATCGTTTGTTGGACTGAGGCCAGAGCGAGGTTGCGTCGCGGCAGAGGTATTTAAGTATCCATGTTTAATTAGGGAGAAGTGAAATATATAAGCGAAAGTAAGGAAGACGTTTGTATTTAAAAGAAAAGAAAATAATAAGAACAAGTGTGGTTAAAGTTGTAACAATTCTTTTATTTAAGAATGGGAAAAGAAAAGTAACATTCAGAATAAAAGCTTATGCATAGGGGAAAGGTTACTGTTTCACATCTTCATGTTGAGGTGAGTTCCCCTTTAGTAATTATGGAAACTGTACGTGGTTCCGAGTGTGTTGACAGATTGGCTGTCTCACACGGGCCACGGACTTAGGGCCTTGGAGTGGTCCCAGAGGTGCTGGACCAAGTCCCCAGCCCAGGTCGGGTAGCGGGCTACTTCTCCGTAACGAGCCCCAGACCCTGAAGAAGGCGGGTTTGTATAAGGCGACGCCCTATTCAGCCCGGAGATGGCTGTCCCCGTGTGTCTTCCCCAAGTATAAAAGAGTGACCAGAGAGTAAAAATTATATATGTCTTCCTGGAAAGGAATTTTGAAAGTGGAAGTATTTGACGAGAAATCTGTAAGGGCGTGACAGAGTGGAACTGAAGTTCCGATTTTTTTTCCTAGAAGGGGATGATAATTGATTAAGTCACGAGTGGGGAAGGATACCCCAGAACTTCCGTCCTAGAGACAGTGATATTTTTTTTGTATTTTGGGCTGGATGGTAAATGATTTTTATGTGTCTCTTCCCGGCGTGAAGGAAAGATGTTGATGTATGCCCCTGATGTTTTCGGATGACGTGAAACATACTCCCCTTGTGCTGGTGATAGAAACTAATTCATCCCCATTATATTTATGAATTCATTGATTGTAGGGGAAGCAGTTGTTCTTTTTCCTCCTTCGTGCAGTGGAGGTATAAACGAAATTACTCAAGTGTTGGTGTTTGATTAATAATATTTGTACTCTCGTAGAAGGAGGGGAAACAAACTTTTCTTGTGATGTGTTTATTATTTGGCGTTCCTTGGGTGAGAGGAGTGATTGCGTGTACGTGCGGAGTGTACTTTGGGCAGAGGTGCATGTGTGTGTACGACCCCTAGAGTATGACAGTCTGTCTGTCTGTCTGTCTGTCTGTCTGTCTGTCTGTCTGTCTGTCTGTCTCTCTCTCTCTCTCTCTCTCTCTCTCTCTCTCTCTCTCTCTCTCTCTCTATCGCTCTCTTCCACCTCATCCTTCATCCACACAATATCGTCAGTGAAATTGAGCTTTGATCATCACGCATCATAAGCACATTTCGAAGAAAAGCTGAGATCCAATTGTATGGTCATGAACAACGTGATTTTTTAACATTGGGATCTTGCTCCAGAGATATTTTAGCGCGCGCGCGCACACACACACACACACACACACACACACACACGCGCGCGCGCGCGCACACGCACACGCACGCGCGCGTGCACGCACGCACGCACGCATACACCCAGGCACGCACGCACGCACGCACACACGCGTACACACACACACACACACATACACACGCGCACACGCACGCGCGCGTGCACGCACGCACGCACGCATACACCCAGGCACGCACGCACGCAGGCACACACGCGTACACATACACACACACACACACACACACACACACACACACACACACACACACACACACACCATTTTTTCATATTGCCTGAATTACCTTATCTTGCATGAATTTTCAATTTGAACTTTTCATCTCCGTTCACCTTTCACTTCACACACAACACACACACACACACACACTCACACACACACACACACACACACACACACACACACACACACACACACACACACACACACACATTTACTTGTGAGAGTGACACACAGATGGAGAGGGAGAGATGGTGATGAATCAACAGGGAGGACCAGAATTTCCGATTTTGCAGATTTGTCCTGTATCTAACCCCAAAGAGGGAGGGTACAACCAAACTATCATTAAACAAAAACATTTACCCTCTGATGTTCTTTGTTGTTGTTGTTGGTGGTGGTGGTGGTGGTGGTTTTGTTGTTTTTTTTCTCTCCTTTTTTTCTTGTCTTTCTATTTTGGTTTTTCGATTGTAACAATTATGTACTAATGATTCATTTACTTTTTACTGGTCATCAACAGTTTGTTTACTATAACTCGAAATCAGTAGGTTAATTTACGTTTTTTCAGAATACACCAATAACAATATTTCACCGGCAGAACACAACCAATAATTGCTACATCCTGTATCTGTTTTTGTGGTGTATGGCCTTCCTTCCCCTATCCACCTAGATCCCTACCCCCCCCCCCCCCTCTCCATTGATCCCCTCCCCGATCCCGCCCACCCCTTTTTGTTATATTCCTTTTCTTGCCCTACGGTAAGATGTTCATATGCTCAAAATAGAAGCACCGGTGTCATCACCAGAAGTGTTTTAATGTCAGGAGCAGACGGGAGGTAACTCTGCCAAATGGCATCACCCCTCTAGCAGCGCATGGCACCGTGTGCAGCGAACTGTACCTGTAGGGTGCAGACAGCAGGATGGATTTAGCATTTCTCACTGTCAATGCAACCAAGTCTACTTCAAAAATTCTCTCTCTCTCTCTCTCTCTCTCTCTCTCTCTCTCTCTCTCTCTCT
>CM065721.1:12579298-12581798 GCA_033310375.1 Conus canariensis
CTATCTATCTATCGAGCTGTGTGTGTGCGCGCGCGCGCGCGCGCGCGCGGTGTGTGTGTGTGTGTGTGTGTGTGTGTGGTGTGTGGTGAGGTGTGAGAGAGAGAGAGAGAGAGAGAGAGAGAGAGAGAGAGAGAGAGAGAGAGAGAGAGGGAGAAAAGGGAGAGAGAGCGAGAGATGCATCTCTACATACAATCGCAGAGAGAGAGAGAGAGAGAGAGAGAGAGAGAGAGAGAGAGAGAGAGAGAGAGAGAGAGAGGAGAGCGAGCGAGAGAGAGAGGTTAACTGTTTTCCTTCCATTCGGGTACAGCTCGTATGCTCCCCTGTACTCCCCTCTCGCAGTTTTCCCAAATGCAGATATCTACAGAACGCACATTGAAAGCTACAGCGACTACTGGTACAACCAAACACTGTGGATGGTGAGAGCATGTCTATGACAAGCATCATTCAGTGCCAGTCTGACATGGAGCCAAAAGAAGCGGCGTGAGGTAATGCCACTGAAGCAGTGCAAAAATGAATAGCAAAATGAATAAATCTATAAATGAGGAATAAATGAATAAATAGAACAGATAAGTAGATAAATCGAATAAACGAAAGAAAAACATACGATAAAGATAGCGACGCACGAATCTGTTGACCTCACATGGCATCTTTAAAACGACAGTATGATTATGCAGATACAGCAACAAAAACTAAATTCGACTTTATGACTGTTGCTACTATTAACCACCGCCACTACCATCAGCACCACCACCACCAGCACCACCACCACCAGCACCATCACCACCACCATCCTCCTCCCCCTCCTCCTCCTCCTCCTTCTTCTTCTTCTTCTTCTTCTTCTTTCTTCATTATAATCATCATCATTGTCTTCATCATCATCATCATCATCATCATCATCATCATCATCATCATCATCATCTTCATCATCTCATCTTCTTCTTCTTCCTCCTCCTCCTCCTCCTCCTCACATCATCATCTTCATCATCATCTTCATCATCATTCGTCATGTCTTTCTCCTCCTCCTCCTCCTCCTCCTCCTCCTCCTCATCATCATCATCATCATCTCTCTCATCTTCATTACTTTCATCCATCATCTGTCATCATCATTGTCTTTCTCCTCCTCTCCACCTCCTCCTCACTCTCCCTGCTCATTCCCTCCTCCCTCCATCATGTCTTCGTCATCGTTCTTTGACTTTGGACATCCAGTTCACTGTACTCTCTGTCTGTCGTCCCATCACTGTCCAACGAACGCAGCCTGACAGTGACGATCTCTTCCCTGCGATCATTAAAACCACTCACATCGTACTCACACATGCGCACACATATACATTAATAAGCAAGCCAAAACACTCAAGTGCGCACAAATAGTATATAAGCCAACGTCTGCATGCTTAGAAATACGGATGTCCATCTGCATAGAATATTTGCTCTGAGAGAGAGAGAGAGAGAGAGAGAGAGAGAGAGAGAGAGAGAGAGAGAGAGAGAGAGAGATCTTTAATACCCAGAGATGTTTTTTTTTTGCCTTGGCCTGGTATCAGATTCTGTCCTCGTCCTGCATGTTTCATTCACAATGACAAATCGACATAAAAAAAATCGACGAGAGAGAGAGAGAGAGAGAGAGAGAGAGAGAGAGAGAGAGAGAGAGAGAGAGAGAGAGAACTCAGAACTGAGAACTCAGATTGTTTACTTCATAGTAAGGCCATTGCCCCTTATGAAGGGGGGTATGGAGAACATAACATCAATATGAGAATTATAGAGAACACAAGAAAAACTGCTAGGACTACTCTGTCACAAAGTGAGAGAGAGAGAGAGAGAGAGAGAGAGAGAGAGAGAGAGAGAGAGAGAGAATGTGAAGGACGGGCGAACAGACACTGAACCATAAAAGAAGAAGGAACAGAGTGAAAGACGAACAGAAAAAAACACAAAAAAAACAAGGCCAGAAATTACTGGCATTATATGATCCATTCGCCCATTCCTTGTTTTTCTTTTGAACGGTAGATTCGCTTTTTTTTTTTCTTTGACAGTCAAACCTTCCCCCCGGGGACCCATACGTCAGTGGGATCCTGCGCGCAGCAGGAATACAGGGGGGTCTGACACTTTCTGCCTGGCTGACTTTGATCCTGCTGTGTGACAGGATAAAGAAAAGGAGAGAAAATCGTCTTCTGCTGGACGAGTCCCCTGTGCCGTCATCTGATGACCTGGTTTTTACACCGTCCTTTTCAGCTGGGTTAAGAAAGAAAATAGATCAGTTTGTCGTTTTCTGTTTTAAACGCGGCAACAGATCGGTTTTTCCTTTTTGAATGTGTTAAAATGTGGAAGGAGACCAGTTTGTCTTTTGCCATTTTTTTAAAAAGTGCTAACAGATTATTTGATCCTTCTTAGCTGTTTTGAAAGAGGAAACAGATATGTTTGCCCTTCTCCACTGTGTTAAAAGTAGAAACACACCAGTTGTTCTCTTCTCCGTTAAGTGCGAGCAGACCCGTTTGCCCTTCTGCTTGTT
>CM065721.1:12586798-12591798 GCA_033310375.1 Conus canariensis
GGATTTTAGAACATTCCTCACCACTATTAATGCTGCTAAATCTGTTTTAAGATCTCTCTCCTTCCCTTCAGCCCTCTCTCATTCGCTGTCTCTCCCTTCCCTTTCTGTCTGTCAACAAACCTGTATGTATGCCTGGCAGACAAAGGAATCGCAGGAATAGCCAACAGGTCGACGCTCTCTCACACATACACTTCCAGACGAGAATAATATATAAAAAAAAAAAAAAGACAAATCAAGAACACTAACCATCAAAACACGTTTCTTTTCTTACTTTCTTTCTATCTGTCTGTACATGTATGGATATGTCTTTCTGTCTGGTACTTTTTCTTTCTCTTTGTGTATCTGTTTCTTTCTTTCTGCATGAGTTAAGTACTGTCTCTGTATCACTTAAATCTGTTTGAGTGTTAAGAGGAGGGACAGAGGGCTTAAGGAGAGGCCGTGTGCATTTCTGAGGGCGAAAAGGCTGTGTGTGTGTGTGTGTGTGTGTGTGTGTGTGTGTGTGTGTGAATAATGCATTTCTGAGTATATAGGTGAGAGAGAGAGAGAGAGAGAGAGAGAGAGAGAGAGGACAGACAGAGAGAGAGAGAGAGAGGAAGCATGGGGAAAGATGATCAGGTAATGAATGTTCGGGAAAGGGCGTTGAAAAGCGAGAAGAACGGGAAGGGAGGCGGAAGATAATTAGAATACAAGGAAGCACTTGAGTCAAGCTTGGAAGCTCATTTGTTGTCTAATATTCGACAGATCTCAGTGCAGAACTTGATAAATGTGTCACTGGCTCATAAGAATTAAGGAGTGCTGATGACCTCCGATAATAGATAACATTATATTACTACGTGTTTCTTCACTCGATTAGATTTCTCTCTCTCTCTCTCTCTCTCTCTCTCTCTCTCTCTCTCTCTCTCTCTCTCTCTCTCTCTCTCTCTCTCAATGTATGTATTTTTGAGAATGTGTCTGGGGACGGTGAGAGAGAGAGAGAGAGAGAGAGAGAGAGAGAGAGAGAGAGAGAGAGAGAGAGAGAGAGAGAGAGAGAGAGAGAGAGAGAGAGAAGAGAAATGCATGTGAAAAGGGGTTTATGTAATCAATAGCTGGGGATGGGGGTCGGGCGAGAAGTAAGGGAAGGGGAACAGATGATAGGATTACAAGAACACCATTTGATTCCAGCGTGGAAGCTCATTTGTTTTCTAATATTGATCAGGTCACGGCTTCCGAAGCTGATGAATGTGTAGCTGGCCTGTAGAAAATAACCCGCGCTGATGACATCTGGTGATAGGAAATGTTTTATTGATGTGGGGTTGTTTATCCTTTCTATTATGTTTGGATTTCTCTCTCTCTCTCTCTCTCTCTCTCTCTCTCTCTCTCTCACACACACACACACACACACACACACACACACACACACACACACACACACACACACACGCACGCACGCACGCACGCACGCACGCACGCACACCCTCTCTCTCTCTCTCTCTCCTTCCCTCTCTCTCTGGCTGGCTGGCTCTCTCTCTCTCTCTCTCTCTCTCTCTCTCTCTCTTACTCTCTCTCTCTCTCTCCCCGTCTCTCTCTGTCTCTATCTATCTATTTATCTACCTAGCTATCTATCTATCACACATATTACATACAAGAGTTTACAAGGATACTTACATACAATGGTTAAGTACATGTAAATGGGTGGGGGTGGGGGGGGGTATGATTTTAAGATTACTTATTGATATTAGTTATTATGTATTAGAGAGAGAGCCAGAGACTGAGAGACACCAGCGAGAACATAGAAGGACAAAAATCCTCAATTGCCAATTAGCTTTACGGCTCTAGATTCAGTGTTGTGAAAAGGAGGTAAGTATATCGCAAAGACGAATGGAACCAAGCCGAATATGTAGCAGCGAGTCTGGAATCAAGGCTGAAAACACAACCGCACTGCAAGAGCGACATATCTATCCTGTATGTGGTCAGACCGTCACACAAATACAGTTGACCCTTTCTTACTATCTTTTGAAGTGTGTCTTCTTCGTCGCGTAGATCACCTGTCAATCTATTGAGCTATTCCAAAATGAGTTCAGACGCAATTCAAATACAGTTTACCGTTTTGTGACATCGTTTAAAGCTTGACTTTTAAAAAAAAAATCTAATTATTTCTCTCTCTCTCTCTCTCTCTCTCTCTCTCTCTCTCTATATATATATATATATATATATATATATACTTTTGTTTGTTTGTTTTGTTTTGTATATATGTATATTATATTTCGAGGGGCGGGGGGTATGCTACGTTCATTAGAGAGAGAGAGAGAGAGAGAGAGAGAGAGAGAGAGAGAGAGAGAGAGAGAGAGAGAGAGAGGAGAGATGAGAGTGAATCCAACAAAGAGAACCAGATCCGTTGATTTTGTATGAGTACCCATTACTAAATCCAAAAGAGTGGGGAAACTTAAAAATTAATTACTAATTAGTAAACCAAGCCATTTATATCTTTTTTCGATTGCAACAACCATATGCTGGTTCGTTGACTTTTTCAGACAAATCTTGATTAAAACAATGTTGATGAATAATACAAGAAAAGCAGCGTAATAGCTGCTCTAGAGAACAAACCAAAAAACGACATTCTCTGAGGCCACAAATGAACAACACGCATCCTGTATCATTTTCTTTTGTTTCGTGAATGCCTGTCTACTTCAATCCAGTTTTTTTCTTACCTCCCCACCTCCCACCGTCACCCTCCCCTCCTCTCCCCGTCTTTCCTTACTCTTTCCACACACACCCTCCCCATCTCTTTCCATTCTTGCCATCCATCGTCTTCCCGGTCGAGCCATTTAATTCTATTCCTCCCCCCCCCCTCTCTCTCTCTCTCTCTCTCTCTCTCTCTCTCTCTCTCTCTTAACCTGTTCAAGGATGTTCCTGTGCTGAAAATAGAAGCACCCCTGTCATCACCAGGAGCGTTTTGATGTCAAAAGCAACGGGAGGTAACTCTGCCAAACTGCATCATCCCTACAGCACTGCATAGCACTGCGTGCAGCCAACTGTTCTTGTGTGCATTCTAAATCTGCCTACACACGCACACACACACACACTCCCTCTCTCTCTCTCTCTCTCTCTCTCTCTCTCTCTCTCTCTCTCTCTCTCTCCCTCCCTCCTCACAAATTTGCATATGTGGCAGAGACACAAAAATCAATTATATCAAGGCTCTAATAGATGGCAACATAACTATGAAAAAAAAATCATAATCATATCAACGATACCAAATTTTAATAAAAAAAATTTCCCTTCTGTCTCATCTCTCTCTCTCTCTCTCTCTCTCTCTCTCTCTCTCTCTCTCTCTCTCTCTCTCTCTCTCAGGGAAAAAACAAAATACTATCGCGAGTTATTAACTTCCAAACAAAATCCAAAACTGGTTTGGCAAGCAATAAACCAGCTTAACAATAACAGTTCTTCTTCAAAATCAACTGTTATCAAAGGTATTTCTGCTGAACAACTTAACACTCACTTCTGTACCATTCCAGTTCCAGTTGTTACTACTGATCATTCAAGCTCTAATGAACTTAAAGAACTCCATCAATTTTGTCACGACAGAAAAATCACGTCTGAACTACACGTTCCACTCATAACTGTGCACGAGGTGTATCAGTACCTACTTCATCTCAAACAGTCAGGAACACGTGGACTAGATGGCATAGATTGCAAAATTCTGAAACTCTCGGCTCCAGTTATAACTGACACGTTAACGTATATCTTTAATTTGTGTATAGATAAAAGCTATTTTCCTAATGCGTTCAAAAAAGCAAAAGTTATACCCATTCATAAATCTGGTAATAATACTGATCCTTCAAACTACAGACCAATATCAATCTTATCTATCCTTTCCAAACCTCTAGAAAAACATTTAAATAAACACATCCTTCATCACTTCAACAAGTACGATTTGCTCCATCCCGGACAGTCTGGTTTCAGACAGAAACATTCCTGCCATTCTGCATTAATCAATCTTGTAGATGTGTGGCTTAATAATATTAATAACAACAGATATTGTGGTGTCTTATTCGTTGATTTTAAAAAAAGCATTCGATGTCATTGACCACAATCTCCTTATTCGAAAACTGGAGGTATACGGTCTTTCAAAATCCGCCCTTATCCTTCTAAAATCATACATCACAAAACGACAACAATGCGTCTTATCGGGGACGACTGTCTCTTCTATAACAACTCTTAAGTATGGCGTTCCACAAGGCTCCATTTTAGGCCCGCTACTCTTCTCAATCTACATTAATGACCTACCCCTACATGTGAGATCTAGATGCGACCTCTTTGCAGATGACACCACAATTCTCACCAGCCATAATGATCCTTCCAGTCTTTCAAAACATTTGCAAGAGAGTACCAACGACCTTGTAAAATGGACCGAACTAAATCACATGTCACTTCACCCTCAAAAAACAAAACTGATGTACATTACAACTAGGCAAAAAAGACAAAAGCTCACCAATGATTTCCCTCCTATACACCTCAATAATGTACTTGTGGAACAAGTCACTCATCATAAAGTATTAGGACTAATAATTGACAATAGTCTCAGCTGGAATCCCCACATAACTTTACTATGCAAAAGGCTTTCCCAGAAAGTCTATCAGCTCACCAAAATCAAACACTTTCTTGACCTTTATTCACGAAAACTTTTTTTCCATGCTCATATTCAGTCTTATGTTGATTATGCATCGACTATATGGGATTCTGCAAGTGCAAACACACTAAAACCATTGTTCAGCCTACATAAACGAGCGCTCAAATTAATCCTTCTGAAGAAAACAAGCCTCGAAAGCTCTGATTATAAACATCTTCACATTCTTCCATTCAGCCAGAGACTAAAATACAACAAAGGGCTAATGATGCACAAGATTCTGACCGGGAATGCTCCAACAACTTTAATGAGACGATTCTCAAAAGTATCATCGAGAAACTCCCACAAACTCCATATCCTAATCCCCAGAATTGACCTATTTAAATCAAGTCTAACG
>CM065721.1:12596798-12601798 GCA_033310375.1 Conus canariensis
TTCTAGCTCTTTTTGCAAAGTCGGTTTCTGAATTAAGATTTGTTTCCTTTTGTGAAAATGTTTCATAAGCAGAAGTTTTAAGGATAAATTTCGCAGCTGAGGCTTTTCTTTGTTCATTGAGGGGTAGAATACCTGCTTCTGTGTAAGTTCCTAAAATTGACGCGTGTATTGGTACACCCAGAGCAAGTTTGTAAGCTTTGGAATCTATGCTCTGCAGTTTCTTTAACAAGTGCGCTGGAGCGCAGAAAAAAAAACCTCCTGGCCATACGTCAGCCGTGAACGTACAAGGGAGGTAGCGAGAGATATTAGTGCCTTTGTGTCCTGTCCCCAGTGCTGTCTGCTTATTACCTTCAAAAAGTTAAGACTTTTTCTAGCTTTGTTTGTTATGTAGTCGATGTGGTAATTCCACGAAAGTTTTGAAGTGAGGTAGACGCCAAGAAATTTGACAATTTGAGTATATTTTATGACCGCACCATTAATCGTGAATTCAGGTAATTTATTAGGGTCATAGCCTGAATTAAACAGCATGATTTTTGTTTTTTCCAATGATAATGTTAGTCCATTTTCTATCATAAAGTTGTTTATTTTATTAAGTTCACGTTGATACACTTTCTTTGTATAGTTCAAAGCCCTGACTGGAGTTTTACATTTCATTGTCACCGTCATCCACAAACAAATATCATCAGCAAATTGAGCTAAAGTGGTATCTTTGGACAGGTCTTTCGGAAGATCAGCTAAAAAGATGTTAAACAAAATTGGAGAAATAACCGATCCTTGAGGCAGACCCATACTTAGCTGTCTGGGGTTTGAATATGAATTTCCAAGCTTTACCTGTATAAACCTATTAGATAGAAAGCTGGCAATGTAACTGTACGTGTTACCCGTTATGCCTATGTGTTTAAGTTTATAGAGAAGGCGAGTGTGCCAAACTTGATCGTAAGCTTTTCGGACATCAAAAAATGTCGCTAGTATATTTTTTCGCCTTGCGAACTGCTGCTTTACTTGGGTCGTTAATTTAACAAGATGTTCAGTTGTAGATCTGCCTTTTCGAAATCCAGCTTGGTTGACAGGTATTACTTTATATTTTTCGCAGTAATGAACTAGTCTATTTAAAACGATCTTTTCCATTAGTTTGCATGTGTGGGATGTTAAGGCGATTGGACGATAGCTGTTTTTATCTGCTCTGGGCTTTCCTTGTTTGTGTATTGGAATAATGATTGAGTGCTTCCGGACAAGAGGGTATTACCATCAGACCAGCATTTCTGTAAAAGAAAACGAAGAAATTCTATAACATTATCTGGCAAGTGTCCCAGCATTTCATTTGAGATTCCGTCTAAACCAACGGATGTTTTCTTCTTAAGACTTGAATTACATTCTTTTACTTCGTACAGTGTTATATCAGCATTTATATACGATCCATTTATATTATTTGTTTCTCTATGTGTTCTATTTTTTTTCTTGATTTTCTCTATATATCCTGCCTTTCTCTGAGAGTCCAGTATTTCTACTATAATTTGCAAACATTTCAGCAAATTCTTCAGCTTTTTCTAGATTTGTAGGTATATCTGTGTTGTCCAATTTGATAGGACACTGTGGCAAGTTAATTCCATTCTTCATAGTTTTTAGTTTTTCCCAGACTTTTTGCATGTCCTTGTGATTTGATACCTCATTTATGCAAAAAATAGACCAATATTGCCTTTTTGCTTGTGCATTAACCATATTGGCTTTGTTTTTTGCTTTTTTCATCTCTAAAAGATTTGGGACAGACTTATCTCTTAAATATATTCTAAATTTTGATATCTTTTCCTCCTTTGCTTCTTCACAAGCTTGATTCCACCAAATATTACCCGAATGCTTGTGAGATCTTACTGACTTGCACCGCGGGATAGATTCATTTGCAGCATCTAGGACTGCATTTGTAAATAAAGTATATAAGCTATTGACATCTTTGTTGTTTGCGTCATTAACTTCAAATGTAGAAAGTAAACTTGAAAATTTATCCCAATTTGCAAGTCTATAGTTATACTTGGGTACTTTGTCCTTGGTTGGATCTGTTGATTGAGATTTTTTAGTTTCAAAACAAGTGACAATAGGTAAATGATCACTATGTAGGTTGTCATCAAGTGTATTCCAGCTACAGACCGGTGCCACATCTGGGGACACTAAAGTTAGATCGATGGCACTCGCTCTATGACTAGGATTATCAGGAATACGAGTTATTCGACCATCATTAAGGAGATAGAAGGAAGCATCAACAATATTTTCAACGAAACGATTACTTGTAATTGATTGACAGTCCTTCTCCCAAAATGGTGAATGTGCATTGAAATCTCCTGCAATGAGGAATTTTTTACCTTGGTCCGTCTGGAGTGTTCGAATCCACTCTGTGTTAGAATCATTTGGACCCTGTGGTAGGTAAACAGATATGACAGTTAAGAGTGAAGAGTTCAACTGAACTGTCACGGCACAAGAATTAAGATTGGGAATATTTGTGGAATAGGGTTAGGGCATGAAGTGTACTTTACCCCTTCATGAATATATATAGCTGTACTGATTTTCCCATTGGTATCTATCTTCTGATGTATAGGGGGAAAATAATAGTTTTTTTTTTAATTTAGGTAACTTGTCTCTTTTAACGTTTAGAGACTGAAGAGCTAAAAGTTGGTATTCATGGTGCGCCAGGTGTTGCACGAGGTGATCCAAGTTCGTACTGATGGAGCGACAGTTCCACTGGAATACGCTGAAGTTACTTTCCGCAGACATCAACTAAATCTTTCACAATCTGATAAGTTAACAGGAAATAAAATAATAATGATGATTATGATAACGTCACTATTATCTAAGGGAAAAAAATTGCATGTGCAGTCAAAAATTAGCCGACAAAAAACACAGCAGTTATTTGCGCGCAACGCAGTCTAAGGGCACAGAGGTAAGTGAATTCGCAAGTGTGCATATGCATGTGACAATTCTTCGAATACTGGCCAGTCTCCTAGAACGTCAAATGGGTTGAACCAGCTGCGGTCGAGGTAGGGTGGACGTAGGAAGGGTCGGGCATTGCGGGCTGGCTTCCTGGGCGTTTCCCACAGAAGATCCCTGACGTGTCGCCCCACGTTCCCTGCCAGCAGACTGGTCCCCCTCTGTGACAGGTGGCAGTTGTCCTTGAGATGGTAAGGCCTTATGTTATGATGATCGACGAGCGTGATGTTGTTCACGTCGAACAGCTCGGAGGTGAGGATGGCATTAAATAACTGTCGATTTACCTCCATCTTCAGGTCTTTCACAGTGGCAACTTTACTGACGACGAATCTGGTGTTAGGATTCTTTCTTGATGCGTCTTTAAGTGATTTAACGAAGGTGTTGCACAGCTTATTTGGCTCTGTTGTCTTCAGGTCGTTAATCCCGCAGTGGATAACCACAGCATCAAGATGAGGTTCTTTTGTAGCTATCTCCTGCAAGTGATCTTGAGTTATTTTCAAAGTGTTGCTTCTTGTTTTGAAGGTTTGAAGTGATAAGACCGACCAAGGCGTGTTTCTTGTACTCCGTTCATAACAGAGTCGTGAAGGATAAGTACATTCGGTAGATTGGAACTAGTATTCGATTTCTTTTTGGAATCTACAAGATGACGAGATTTGTACTTGACGTCATCTCTTGACGTGTCAGCCTTGGAGGGTTTGGCGTCATTTGTCTTGGAAACGCTAGGGCAGGACACCTTTTTTTTAGTCCCACCTTTCTTCGGTGTTTTTTCTGCAGCAGACGTCTTGTGCTGTGCAGGATGACTCGCAACGCCTGACGACAATCGACTTCCCGCCACTTCAGCGTAGGTGGGTCCAGCTGGAAGGCAGGAGTCTGTTTGTGTTTCCGTGGTCGTCATGGAAACTTTCGGCTTGGCGATGTTCTGAATCATGCCGTTTTGAAACTCCACTGCTTTTTCTAGGGAGGATATTCGGCAGCAAAGATTTAAAATGACTTGCCGCAAGTCAGGCGTTGCGTCGGATGTTGCGCACAGCACAGGTGTCGAGATGACGCCGCTGCACACTGACGCGTTCGAAGACTCCACTGTCGTTGGTGTAGGATCAGTGGACGGCTTCTCGGTTCGTGGGTTGCATTGATGGCTCTCCGAACGATCGGACGTGTTTGCGTTCGAAGCTGACCATCGTTGAGAAGCCCGAGTTATTCTTTTGCACGCAGGAGTGCCGTTACTTCTGGATTTCATGTCTTGATCCACTTGCGAAAACTTTTACTTCGCGAGAAAAGTTAACTGCTGGCAGTCTCCGCCATTTTGTGTGTGTGTGTGTGTGTGTGTGTGTGCGCGCGTGCGTGTGTGTGTGTGTGTGTGTGTGTGTGTGTGTGTGTGTGTGTGTGTGTGTATGAAATAGAGAGAGAGAGTATAAAACACTGAAAACCTCAAACGTAAATTAGCTTTCCTGCTCCCGTGCAATGGTGATTAAAAAGGTATGTCAGTATATGACAAAAAGAATAAAACAAAGCCGCATGTATAGCAGAGTGTTTGGGATCAAGACTTTAAACAGAAACACAATGAAAACGCGCTATGCCTGTCTTCAGATATACTGAAAATAGGGTTTATCTTTCTCGTTTAAAATGTATCGCAAAGATCACCAGTCAATATGTCCACGTATATTTCCTTTTATCTTACCTTTATTTGTCACCGTCTGTTTATCTATCTAGTTTTCTGTTGTCTATCTGTCTATGTATCAATCAATATGCCTATTTCATTGGAAAGGGGAAAGGCTATTGCATTCTTCAGAGAGAGAGAGAGAGAGAGAGAGAGAGAGAGAGTTGAAAATGGGAGTGAATCTGACAAGAAGAACCATAATTGCCGATTTTTCATGATTACCTTCTACTGAATCCATATGAATGGGGAACACCTACACCATCAATAAGCATACCATGACATCTACCTCAGTGTGTGTGTGTGTGTGTGTGTGTGTGTGTGTGTGTGTGTGTGTGTGTGTGTTGTTGTTGTTGTTGTTGTTCTTCTT
>CM065721.1:12624298-12626798 GCA_033310375.1 Conus canariensis
CGCAGAGAATATAAATAGCTAGTATAAGAGAAGAAAAAAAGAACGAAACGCTCGTTTATTGAATAATGTGTTTAATTCAGTGAATGATTCCAATGACTTCTGGCATGATCTACAGAAGGTGTCATCAAAGGTGTCTTGTTTACACACTGCCATTACTATTAATGAGTGGCATGAGCGTTGAAAAAAAAAATCTCTTTGAAAATAAAAGATGTTGACCGTACAGTCGAAATAGAAATGGTAACTGATTCGCAAGCTGCAGATGAAATCAGTTTTCCGGATAACCCAGTCTTAACAAAGAAGAACTTTTATTAGCTACAAAGAAGCTGAAAACCTGCAATTCTGCTGGTACAGACGGCTTAATTGGAGAAAATTTTTAAACAATGGCGAGATAATCGTCGAATTTCTTCCTGTTTCAATTCTCTTTTTGACAGAGGAATATACCCTGAAGACTGAATGGAATGCATCATAGTACCATTGTTTATAATAAGGTAAAGTTAACGATCCTGGTAACCACAGGGGAGTGTCACTTTGTGACAGGCAGCAAGCCATACAGTTCTGATATAAACTGCAGCTTACAGATAAAGTCAATCAGTATAATGTAACTGGCGAATAGCAGGCTGGTTTCAAGAAATGATCCGCTACTGTGGACCACATGTTTACAGAAACAGCAATGATCAACACCGAAAGAATGGTATGAAAGGGAATCTGTCTCAGTGCAAGAAAAAGAATGTATTCTATGGTGAAAGCAAACATAGAGTCTGGCAACGAACTCACAGACTGCATTTTGTGCTCACAGGGTGTGACACAGGGAGATGTTTGTAGTCCAGTGTTGTTTTCTTTATTGAATAACTGAATTGGCTTTTTAAAAATCTATTGAAAAGAGACGACACGGAGTGACATTGTCACCTGAAATTCTCAAATCATTTATCTTGTCACTAGCTGCTGATATTACTCTGTTATCAGAAACTCCAGCTGGACGCTATTCCCAGTTAAACAGCAGCCATAGTACAGCGGCAAAGTTCAACTTAAGATGGATATGGAAAAGAGCAGCATTGTGGTGTTTAGAAGAGAGGGATACTTGGCAGAAAGGGAGGGAGGTTTTTGAATGGCGAAGCAACGGGTGTTGTGAATTGTTACAAATATCTTGGCACCTACTTCACTATCCATCTTAGTTTTTAACCTGCCTGTCTGGACCTTGCAGCTAGACCAAAACATGCATTACTATGTATAATACATTGAGAAATCTGCATGTGCTTAATAATGATTCTTTGGTTGTGTTATCTAAACTTGTTGATGCGCAAGTTGAACTGTTGCTCAGTGTGGAGCAGAGTTACGGGGTATGGATAAAGCTCTTATTGGAATAGAAAAAGTTTGCGTGTTTGCTGTAAAAAGACTCTTGGGAGTGCCACCTAAAACGCTGAATGATCTTGTATATGGAGATACAGGCCGACTTTCTTTGTACATCAGCTCACACTTACGATGTGAATGAGGACAGATTACCACGTAAGGCATATACAATGTCGGTTAGTTTAGAATTACGAGGTAAGAAATGTTAGCCATCTGTTATTCGTGATTTTATTTAAGTATGAAAATGGGATCGGGTTCGTTTGAATAAATCGAGACATTGAAAATAAAGAACTTGGTCACAAGTTGACTGATAACGGACGGAAAATTTTTGAGGAAGACGGTCAAACCAGTGACAGGTATGCTTTATATAGAACGTTTAAATCGTCTAGGAACTGTGAAGCATCTATTTTGCTTGACATTGATAAACATTTGAAGTACTTTATGACAAGAATGAGTTCGGAATAGCTGACATATTCGCACAGAAGTATCAGAGTTGATGAAGATGTTATAATGTGCCAATTGTATTAAATTTGCCAAATAAGATGAACAACATTTTTTCGTTGCTGTCCTGCTTTCCAAAATTTGCGAAATGATTCTATCCACAAAAAAAGATGTCTAAAGAAAATTATATGTCTGTTTAAATGTTGTACTGCTAATGGTAAATCAAAACGAGGTAATGTTGAAAAATGTTTGCATATATTTGTATAAAGCATTTAAAAGATGCACTGTCTTACTGCATTAAAGTCGTGTTGGATTACGCAGTCGGTATGAAATAATGCTCAGTTGTCATGTACTGTTATATAATCATTCATTGTTCATTCCAAAGAGTATTGTCAGTGTGTTGCACCCTCTTCAGAAGGGGCCATGGCCTTTATGAATACACTTCCGCGTCCGCTTCCACGAGAGTAGGGCTACGGGATAAAACGCCTCAGCCTATGAACTTATCCATGCATTCCAATAAGTGAGAGACTTGGCAAGACCATTTCTTTTTCATCGACGAGGATAACAGATGAGAACTACTAACTTTTTTTTTTACACCCAGTGTTCTCGCCGATTCACAAGATGAAAAATGTCAGACGCGCAGCATACAAAGAAAAGATAAAAATCAGGTAGATTGCCAGGCAATCAGAGCGGAGAATGATTACGTGGGAGT
>CM065721.1:12631798-12651798 GCA_033310375.1 Conus canariensis
AAACAACAAACAAGCCTACAGAATATATATTTTTAAAAAATCTATATAGAAATAGACTTGGCTATCAAACAAAGTTGCCTTGTTCTTCAATACCTCAGACTAGTTTAGTTCTATTTTATACTATCAATTATTTCCGGTCTCCCCTGTCATTTTTGAACATAAAGGTAAACTGAGTTTTCAGTTCGGCGATACAATGAACTATTTTCAGTTAAAAAAAGAAAATAGTTGATGGTATGCTAATGTAAAAAATGGGCTATCTGTATACACAAACAAAACAAGTGAATATTCTGCTGATGTAAAAAGATTGGCTTTTTGTGTATACAGTTAATTTTCAGGGGAAATGTGTATTCTTGCAATAGTCCTACGTTTATTTGTGTGTGTGTGTGTGTGTGTGTGTGTGTGTGTGTGTGTGTGTGTGTGTGTGTGTGTGTGTGTGTGTGTGTGTGTGTGTTGTGTGTGTGTGTGTGTGTGTAACAGGTTCGCCTTCAAGGCAACTGGATGCGGAATAATCAATCTTTAGACAGGATCTAGGAGAGATTACGGGTTATAACAACATCAGACCACGTTCTTTACTCTGCAATCTCCTCCATCTTTCTGTCTGTCTGTCTGTCTGTCTGTCTGTCTGTGTGTCTCATGCACAGAGAGAGAGATAGACAGACAGACAAACAGAGAGAGAGAGAGAGAGAGAGAGAGAGAGAGGATGAAGAGAGAGCAACACGACTTTGCAAAGACCCGAACGTGAACTCATCCTGCCAATGATGGACATCAGACACAGTTAGGTCTACATGCCTGTACAGCAGAGGAATGCCAGCAAATCAGAACGGGTGATCAAAGATCTGGCTCTTTGAAACGCGCGGCATTCATCGTGCCTCGCTGAAAAGCAAGCTAACTGCTGGTAGCCAGAGAAGACACTTCAAAACACGTTGCACACAAGAACTCTAAGAAAGATCACATCAGTTCACTAAGCACGATTCTTGGACGTCATCAAATCAAATCACTCACTAGTAAACGTTAGAGACTTCAAAGGAATTTGTTCGTTTGTAAAGATACCGGCACACCAAAAAAATTCAGCACAGCATTAACTGTGATTCTCAAAGGCAATGGAATTAGCAGGAGCTATGGAAAACCTTGTCAAACAAATCAAAGCGAGCTTGGGTGGATACAAGAGAGAGAGAGAGAGAGAGAGAGAGAGAGAGAGAGAGAGAGAGAGAGGAGAGAGAGAGAGAGAGAGAGCAAAGGAAGACAATTCTGGACTATATCAACCACAAGCAACGACTGGCAGAAATATGGAACACGTCAAAATGAAGTACGGAACACATCTAGGAGACGTACTGAACATATCAGAAAGAGCCACATAGGTCACTGCGAGAACATCAACTAACAAGCAAAAAATGACACCAGACATAAGCTAATAAAAGAGACACTACAGCAGTCATCAAGAACTCAGAGACAGGAACTGAGGAAGACATCAACTAATTGACAACAATGACGTCAAACATCAACTACTCGGCCGTTAAATACGACAGACATTTATTAATCAGCAAAGGGAATGACATACATGAACTAATCAGCAAAATCTATGACACTCATTTACTGCTTACCAAGATCTAGTAAACGTCCAAATCTGAATAAGTGGTAACAAGAAGTATCTACATATCAGAAGAATCAGCAAGAGCAATGAAGTCATACCGTGTAGAGATAAGTGGTTACAAAGGCAGGCATGAGCAGAGGAACTGGCCATCGCAATATCCTTCCAGAAATTAATCAGTGGTCATCCTTCCGGAAATCAATGAGAGATCACAAAGAAACCGCTGTAAAGACAAGAAGAAAGCAAGAGTGATAACGTCCTTCTGGACGTCATCAGCAGTAACAAAGAAAGACTTCAAAGCCCCACAGCAAGGAAGCGGCGAAAGACGTTAATGACCCCAGCATCTACAGAATACGCTGACTGCAGGCCCAGCAGCAGAGAATCCCAGAAGACTTCAAGGCCAAGGAATCAGCGGGAACCTCGACTGTCGATGACAGGTGCCTTGTCTGAGCTGACATCCTCAGAGACCTCAGAACGACCTGTCGTTATTATCTGTCACAGTTGTTCGTTTGCCCCCGCTCCGTTTTTGGTTGGTCTCTGAAGCAAGTGAATCATTGATTCTGTTCGTTTAGAATGTTGTGTGTTTGTTCTTTTGTCCTGTTTTATTCTTTTTGTCTGTTTTTTTTACCCATCTGTTGTTGTTTGTCTCTCTCTTTCTCTCTCTGTCCGTCTATTGTCTGTATCTGTCTGTCAGTCTGTATGTTGATCTGCCTGTCGATCTGTTTGTCAGTCTGTCTGTCTGTCTGTCTCTCTCTCTCTGTCTGCTCCCCCCCCCCCACACACACACACTTATACACAAAGTCACATATACATAACACACTCCCACACACTGCATCTATCTCTCTATCTATCTACCAACTATTATTCTATCTCGATAGAATAGATAGACATATACACACATACATACATAGACATAAATAGATAGATAAATATTCCAGGTGACAAGTATGTATTTTCATCTTTTCTAGGAATGAGGAATCAAATTACTTCAGAAATGATGGGCCTTCAGAACACGACACGTAGGTCAGTTTTAGACGGAAACAGTCATGCGCATATAAAACCAACGTGTGTGTGTGTGTGTGTGTGTGTGTGTGTGTGTGTGTGTGTGTGTGTGTGTGTGTGTGTGTGTGTGTGTGTGTGTGTGTGTGAAAGAGAGAAAAAGAGCGAGAAAGCGAGAGTGAGAGAGAAAAGGAAAGAAAGAGAGACAGAGAGACAGAGAGACAGACATAGAGAGAAAAAGAGAAGAAGAGAGAGAGAGTGAAAGAAATAGAGAGAGAGAGAGGCACAGAGAGAGGTACAGAAGGGAGGGGGGGGGGGAGCAGGATGGACCAAAGCGAGTTCTGAGAATAGTGGAAGAAGAAATGCTTTGGAATGTGTCTGGGCGGAATAGGAGAAGAGATGATAGGTCAGAGGTCAGCCGGACAAGAGCAAAAGAAGGAAACCTCACTCATGACGTCAGCTCCACACAGCAAATCAGACCCACACACACAAAAAAGATTTTCAATTTGACGAAAGTTAGGGGGGGGGGGGGGGGGGGGGGGAATCCGCACACATGAAGCAGAAGAAACGCATTAAGATTTAAAAACGACAGTGAAAAACCAACAACAAAGGAACAGAAACCCTTTGTACTTTTTTCAAGAATTTGAAAGAGACCGAACACGAAAAAAGGGAAGAAAATGATAATTCTCGTGCACTTTTGGATGACATGGTAATATGCTGTTTGATCTGTGAGTGAAAAAAGGGAAGAACAACATCTCTATCTTTGATAAATCGGTACAGGTCTTTTGTTTCCTTTCATTCTCTCTCTCTCTCTCTCTCTCCTCTCTCTCTCTCGCTCGCTCGCTCTCTCGCTCTCTGGAGGAAGTGACGTCAGCTGGTATTTGGAGAGACCTTTCCATCGGCTGTCCACCCTCTTCCTGTCTCTCCTCCCTCGGGATGTCCACGGAGAGGAGGGGGGGGGGGGGGGTAGTGTGCTCGGAATGTGTTATGAGGAAGGTGCAAATACCATGTATGCGAGCGGAATTTCATTTGAGATATTTTACACACACACACACACACACACACACACACACACACACACACACACACACACACACACAACACACACACGCTAGCGTGGTCGGAATGTGTTATGAGGAAGGTGCAAATACTTTATATGGAAGCGGAATTTAATTTGAGATCTTTTACACACACATACACGCACGCATGCACGCATGCAAGCAAGCAAGCAAGCAAGCACACACACACACACACACACACACACACACACACACACACACACACACACACACGCACGCACGCACGCATACACATACATGTGTGTGTGTGATGTTCATTACAATAATTATTGAAATTTTAAACACTAGTTTTGGTAGAATCATGACCCTTTGAATGTGTTAGTTACTTCAATGTTTTGGTGTGCGTTTGCTTCATACTGCTTACATACATGATTTTGTTTGTTTGTTTGTTCTTTATGATTACGATTATTTTTGTGAGGGCAGGATGAAAAAAAGCTGTTAAGATTATTCTTTAACCCTCAATAAAGATAATTTTGACTTGTCTTGACTTCACACACACACACACACACACACACACACACACACACACACACACACACACACACACACACACACACACACGTGTTTGTGTGTATGTGAGAGAGAGACAGAGACAGAGAGAGACAGACAGACAGACAGAGAGGGAGAGAGTGACAGACACAGAGACTGAGATACAGAGTCAGAGAGAGACAGAGAGAGAGAGACAGAGACAAAGAGGTGGGGAAGAGGAATAGAATATATCAACTTACTGTAAAGGGTACGATTCTGCCCAACCTTTGAGAACAGAGAGTTGTAGTGGTTAACCCCTTAAACGCAGGATAGAATCGCAGTGAGGGGCAACCTAGCTGGTAGGTTGGAATGCCAGTTAAGAGGCTGGTCACTCAGCAGACAATTTGCCCACGGCTGGTCTGGGCAGACTGGTTTTGAAGAGACGGCCATTGGATTTCAGCCACATCGTAATTGGTGTCGCCTTTGCTGAGGAGCTCTTGAGAGCCTCCCTTTGACCATGGCTGGTCTGGATGGTTTGGTCTGGGAGGCTGAGTAGAGAAAGTTTAGATCCGCCCTCTTGGCCAGCAATCTTATTTTGCCCGCAAACCCCACTTTTCACATGATCAAATTTCCTCAGCCAAAAAAAATAGCTAAAAACCTACAAAATTAAACAAATCTAATCGCGGGCGAAATAATTTTCCTACTCTAGAACCGCACATTTAAACTGTCTCTCTGATTAATCTTCTATCTCAAGCACCACCAACAAATCAGAACAAACAACTGGTTTTCCGTCTTGGTTAGTTATTTTTACACATACTGAATTTATAGGCCCTTCAACTAATTCTTTAAATTGGCTGTTTTCACCAAATGTATATGACTGATAATCGCAAAACCCCACCTTAGTTGACGGGAGTGCTCTTAGAACCGTAGATGGATTGCCATTATACAAATTAGTGTTTGTTTTTAATTCACTTAAATGGACATACAACCTTGGGTTAATTAGAAAATCGGATGGTCTACTACCTGCATACTCATAAAGGCCGCTTTCTAAGTACTTATGGGTGTTAACGCTATACGTTTCACCGCTATCATAAAAGCCCAAGATTCGCGCTAGCCCTTTAGGGAAAGTGTATTCTCTTCTTTCTTCTGGAAGGTGTATAGTAATTATAAGATTAGCCTCATTAATTTTTAACTTAATGCTAAAATTGCTAAATACTTCTTTTAAAGAACAAAAGTTGTAGTAACCATCAGGTATTTTTAACTGCTTTAATAAATTACCTTGCCCGTCCTTAACATTCACCCAGTTATTCTTAGCTTTTTCAGATATATTAATCCACCTAACTTTAAAAACAATTTCTCTAAGAGCAACCCTATTATTACCGCGCCTATTGTCAATTGGATACTTTAAGAACACACGCGTGCTTTGCTTGGTTATATAAAGGAACATCCTTTTAAAATCCTTTTTAAAAAAATCTATTTAAAAATGGAACCTTTTAAATATAATGAAAGTGCCACTTACGATGTAGGAGGGGTTTATGAGCCCAAATCTTTGGACTTTAGTAGCCTAACCATCGCAGTGGATGAATCATATGGCTTTCTAGTTAGACTTGTAAACCCACTACTAGATATTTAAATCCTCCAATAAAGAGTGATAGAGTGCCATCAGCATGGTCATCCAACCCTATGGCTTTTTACCAGAATCAGTTAAATTTTGCTATTTACTGCTCAACCACCGGCTGCGGTGTTTCATATGCAAACCATTTATACCACCCCAATCTCTTAGTAAGGTCAGTATATAACTTTCATGTTTATTACCAGTATAGGCGCATACTAACTGAACTACAACTACCCCTCCCCAACGACAACGCGTTTAATCCATTTAACAGCCCAATGGACAAGAATGCATATGAAAGAATCTGCAACGAATTTAACATTAACCCTTCAAATAACTTTAGACAAAAGTTAGACCGCAATCACGGGTTAGGTACATTGTATTTGTGGGGCACGCATAGAGAATATAATTTTGACTACTGGCCCGGCCACACCTCTTTTAAGCCAAACTCTCAAGTTAGATTGGGATCAATAGAACAAAAACACCCCAATGCTTGGGCAACATTTATCTTAGATGAAAGTAAAGGCCTAACAATGCCAGGAGTGCAAAGACTTAATGACTCCATACGCACGTACGTTTGGTGCCTATTAGGAGCGCAAGCACAGACCAAGTCTAGCATAGTGGATCAATCTACAGGCTTTGACGCCAGAAAACAATTTCTAGCCAATTTAGAAGATGCTATTAACTCTGCTGTTGATTTGCCTTCCAGCATACAAAGGTACCAAAACGTTCTTTCACATGCTAGGTCAAAGGTTGACTTTGTTGTAGGCCATGGATTATACATGCTGACTTCTGACCTTAGACTACAGATTGGCATGATACAGAATTATAATAATGAAATCCTCATAGCTGGAGACGATCAAAACTTAGGACACAATCAAGGCTTAAACACAAGGCCCGCGCCAGCCATTTTAAAAAAAGTATCTAGCCCTGAAAGCGACCCCCCACCAGTTATAAGCAGCCCACAGCCAGAAAGCGGTCCAACACCGCCTGTTGATGTACCTCACCCCGACAGACACACTAGCGAAAAGACAGCCCTTGTGTTTTTAACTTTTACTGGATTAGCCATACTTTATTTCACTAAAAATTAACCCAGCAGCCAGCACTCCTAACGTCCACAGATGGTCGGCCATATAACCAGCCACTTTGCCTATGGTAGACAAAACCCAACTAACAACACTGCCTATTATGCCAGGCAGAGCATCAAGCGCTTTAACAGCTAACTTCTTTAATAAGTTTGCTAGATGGCGCAATTGTTTTCTAATCCAACTTTTACCAGGCTGAGGCGTTGGAGGCGCTACTGGCCCCGCCGGCGCACTGCTAGTTAATGCATAAACCAGTGTAGAGATAGCAAACCCAACGGCTGTTAATATACTAACTATTGTAATCCCCTGCTCTCTGAACAGAGCCCTTATTCTTTCTGCTAACGCAGTATTTTCATGAAGGATTCTGTTTATAGCTTCTCTGATTCTGCCTGTTTGGTATGCTATTTTTTCTCTGTTAGTAGACAACGCCGCTAACCTGTTTTTTCTTTCTATCATTAAATCCTGTATTTTCGCCTGTATTCTAGCCTTTTCTTCTAACCCTAAATTGTTATCATCTGCATCAGCCAGTTTATTTTTTTCTTCTCTTATTTCTCTATCTAGCTCACCAAGTTTTGACAAGTTGTTTTTTAGCTCGCCATTTATTCTCCGTAGAGCATCATCAAGACCCCTGAGTTCACGCAGAGAGGCTTTAAGATTCCTGTGTACACTCTCAGGCAATGGAGGATCATCAATTGTTTTTAAAGCTGCTTCTTCTTCAGGACTCAGCTCACGTTCTCTTTGACTAGGCACTTGAGAATCGGCAATTGTTTTTAACTGCGTCTCCTCATTAAAACTCGTCTCAATTTCTGCTATTGCCTCATCTGTTCTTTGACTTAATTCTTGAATAGAGATCATTTCTATTTCAGATCGTGTTGGCAGCCTTTGCCCCAAGTTCTGTAAAGCTCTAACGGCCTCAGGCCTTAGATTGCCAATAAAGTTTAACCGCCTTTGGTCAGAAATAGGGAGCTCTCTAAGAATTGTGCTCCTGCTTAAAAACTGGGTCGGGTCTGGTTTTGTAGTAAGTCGTACAAGCTTTCCTTTACTAGTTCTTACATACAAATGATTATTTTCATCTGTTAAAAATTGGAAACATCAAGTACTTCTGGCTGCTCTCGCCCTATACTGCCATATAACGATTCAATTCTATCTAACAATCGTATTTGGCCTAATCCTGCTCCTTGGCCTGCTGCCGCTCCTTCAAGTTCTTCTTGCAATGAAGGACCCGGTTCTTCATTAGAATCAATCGCGTCAAAATCATCTTCTTCTTCTTCAATAGAATCAATCGCGCCAAAATCTTCATCAGTCATATTTATATATTTATTATTTTTTGTTTTATAAAAATGAACCCATACGGCTGCGACCTTGATCCATTCAGAAAAGCGAAGGAGCCTCACGGCATAAAAGGCATAAGGCAGACTGTGCGTGTTGTAAATAATCCATCAACAATTGATCCCAATGAAATGTTAACAGTAAGATTTAGCGACCTCGGGCCTGACGATGTTATAATGCCAGGCACTGCTAAGCTATTATTCAAAATAGATATTGAGTCGGCGGATCCTAATGCTACTGTTGTTGCTAACCTGGGCAGGGCCATCATTAAAAATATGGTAATTAAACTGGAAGGTAGAGAAGTCTTCTCACTGAGTAGCGCAGACATTTTTAATCTCTATTCTGATCTGTGACTGCCTAGAACAGAAAGAAAAGACAAAATCTTTCAGGGGATCCAGAGCCCAAACGGTCTTAAGCACAGGCTTAATGCTGCAGATGCAAAGGAAGACGAGGGAGACCAGGCAATAGCGCGAGCATTTAAGAACAGATTTTGCATCCCTCTAGATTTTGAACTGTTAAAAACCCATCAGCCATATTACCAAGGCGCACTAAGAGACAAACTTACTTACGAACTGACATTCAATGACAGCGGGTCTGTTATTTTATCAGATGATCCTCAAGCCAAGTACACTGTCAGTAACATCTCTCTTAATTTTGATGTTGTTACTAACCCTGAACTGGCTAGAATAATCTTAAACCAGTATAAAAGTAGGGCGGTTGTTTACTTTGAAAGAGTTTTACACCACAGTCTAGCGATTAAAAACAAGCAAGACGCCGTCTGGGAAATAGCTATAAGCAATTCTTTAAGGTCCCTAAAGGGGGTTCTCTTGCTATTTACTAAACCCCCGACCCCTTTTCAGAGGGAATCTGAGGTGTTTTACAACCCAAAAATTGAGCAGTTGTCTTGCACAGTAGATGGCAAGCCTTTTCAGTTGTATTCAGCTGGACTTTTACCTGACCAACACTTTGATGAAATAAGAAAATTGTTTGCTGGAGGCAGACAGACAAGCCCCACAGCCGATCATGTGTGTAAAAAACTTCACCTTCACGATGTAAGACTCGAAGATTATCTAACAGACAAATATGGACTATGGCTGGATTTTAGATCCACGTATGACAACAGACTGCACGGGAGTGGAAGAAGGGTAGGGTCAGATGGCATACTCATACAGATTAATAAGGAAGAGGAGGAGAATGGCCAGATACAAATGCACGTTTTTGTGGTTTATGACGCCCAGCTGAACATTGAAGAAAATAGACTGAAAGAAATAGCCTAATAAAACAGATGGATAGTTTGAACTTTTTGCCTAAAGACCCGCACTGTTCGCTTATTTGTGGGATTACTGGGTGTGGGAAAACTGTCTTCGTACTTGATTTGTTACAAACAGTCTACAGGTTTCATTACGAGTACATTGTTATATTCTGCACAACCATTAACCACAACAAGTCTTACAAAGAAAGGCAGTTTGTTTGGACAGACGAGAATATATTTCTAGTTGATCCTACTGACAAGCTAAGCGACTGTTTAGAACATTACTATAGGCTATTTGAGGGAACCGAAACGCTGTTTATTATTGATGACTGTTCAGCCGAGCAAGACATTGTTAAAAAAAGAAGGACTCTGTCTAAGCTGGCCTTTAGCGGAAGACACGCATTAGTTTCTGTTTGGCTCTTAACTCAAAAATACAATGCCGTCTTAAAAGACTTTAGATCGCAGTTAAAATCAGTCATCTTATTCTATACTAAGGACAGGGATAGTTTTGAAGAGTGTTTAAGTGAAAACTATATAATCAGGGACAAGGATGAACTAAAAAAAAAAAAAGAGCAGCTAGAAAAATCTAAGCACGCTAAACTATGCTTACGGACTGACCCGCCAGTTCAATACGTTTGCACATTATAGATTGTTTATTACAGATTGCTCATTATAGATTGCTTATTATAGATTGTTTATTATAGATTGTTTATTACAGATTGTTTATTACAGATTATTTATTACAGGTTGTTTAATAATAAATTGTTTATATTAAAAAGAATGTCTCGAGGGCCAGAATCAAAAGCGGAGTTAGCTCCTAAATGCGTTGCAGTAGAGCTAAAAGATCTAGCAGATACAACTGACTTTGATCTAATAGGAGTGGCAGGAAATGTTTATGGATTTGAGTACACCGACGATGGCGTTTACAAACGAATAGAAATTGAAGATAAAAAACGACAGCAATATCCTACCCTGGAAGAGATAAGAAATCTAAGGGCAAACGATTTTGGCAAACACGAATACATACTTCATAAACGAGAGAATGCCTGGGCATTGCTTCCTGACATTAACTGGAATTTAAAGTTTGAACTACGAAGCCCCTATGTATACTTTGATAAGAAATACAATTTTAGAAAAGCTTTGAATGAAGGACGCCTTCTTGCTAGCCTAGTCCCAGGATTACAACAGAAAAAGCAGATTGAAATAACTAAGCAGGGCTCTGAATACATGCTGCGGAGAAAGAAGTCCTTAGCTGAAGTGGGGGGTGACACCGTCGGCTTAGAATTTAACCCAAAACTAGAATCACTGCCTAGAAAAATGACGATGCTTTTTCGCTTATTTATTACTCCAAGGGAGTCTGATCCTAGTTTGCCAGAGCATACGTTAATCAGAGGTGTACAAATAAAGTCTGAAAACTTGGGCGGCCCTCTTAGGCTTGTTATTGTTATTACTAAAAACGGGGATGAAATAAACACTTCTGTATCTTCTGACAAAGTTACTGTGATGGTTGACAAAGACAAACTAACAGTGCTTGATTTTATTTTCATTAAGTATGTTGATTTTATTGCGTTTTACTCTGTTGATGAAGTGCTGCCAGAAGGGTTAATAAGAAGATATGTACAAGATTAAAAAATAATCTTGTTTTAAAATGGAAGACGGTCAGCAGTTTAGATTAAAGCACATGACTGAGCTTGAAGAAGAAATAGAAAGTGACTTGAACAAGTATAGGGTTACTAGAAAGAAATATGCTAAAGCTTTAAATGTCCTTTCTTATATAATCACCGGCTCATCGGTTGTATCCAGCTTAAGCACTGGGTCTAGTGTTGCTCTTTTAGCTACTGGAGTTGGGACACCGATATCCATAGCTTTTGGGAGTGTTGGTTTGGGTTTAGGTGCCGTGTCCACGATTGTAAGTGCTGTTTTAAAGAAGCTAACACCCAAATTACAAAAGCACACTGCCATTGTAGCTCTAGCAACAGCAAAACTTCATTCATTAAGGCTGATTATAAGCGATACATTGCTGGATGGAAAAGTAACAGACGAAGAATTTAAACGAGCCATGGCTGACGGTGATGATTACAGACGCCAAAAGATCGATCTTCAAAAGAAATGGAGAAAGACTTTTACTTCACAACAGGTAGACGCTGAGGCAATCAGAAAGAACATTGCAAAGCAGAACCCTGCAAACCCAAAAACGAGCCTGGTTTAATTATTGTATTACCTATATATTTGATCTTTAAAATGACGACCAAAGTAGTTACAGAGTTTAAAAATATATGCTGCGCCTTAGAGTTAATGATGGAGCGGGGGGCTAATGAAGAAGAGTTAAGAAACAAATTTGACGAATTAATTACGGATCTTTTTGAGCACACAGATATTCGCGAAAGTGTAACTAACGTAATCAGTAAAATGCCAGGTTCTTGGCCCAACCCAGTTATAAAGTGTATTGCAATTTTAGTTAATATTATGGCTCCTGATGACGCTGAATTGTCTATTTTTACTAACTCTGAAGGAGCAGCTATTCAATTTAACTAAATTTTAGTATTTATTTTTTTGTATTACCTCAAATTAGTAAATATTAGCTAAATTTTAGTTGTTTTTTTTTGTATTACCTATATATTGGCCTTAAAAAATGATGGCCACAAAGGCGTTGGATGCTAAACCAGTGGGCAATATGTTCAGTGAACTAGCCATGGACATCATTAAGCCCTCAAGCGTTCAAGAAAGCGTAACACATGCTATCTCTAAAATCCCAGAGTCTCTTCAATTTAACCCGCCAGTAAAAGTGTTGTTGGCCATTCAGATTGAATATATAATCCCCGATGATAATAGTATACTAGTCTGGGTTTCAACTAGACAGAAAGAAGTAATGAGTTATTACGACTTTAATTCTGACTGGGCCGATTACATGCTTACACAGTTTAACCATGCAAGCGAAGAAGCGAAATTGCGCGGCTCCGGCTGGTCTGAAGGAACAGTCCTTGAAATCAGACTAAGACAAGCCAAATACTCTCCTATAGCTGGCAATTCTTACCTTCCTCTCCCAAGAGAGTTAGAGTTAAAACGAGCAGTCTTAAATATACATAATTCGGATAACTTATGTTTCATGTGGTGTATTTTGACACATTTACATCACGTTAAAAATCATGCAAACAGAGTTTCTAATTATAGGCAGTATATAAATGAGCTGAACTTAAATAACATAACCTTTCCAGTGAGCGTAGAAAGTATCGCCCAGTTTGAAGAGCAAAACAAACCAATAACCGTAAGCGTATACACCTGGAATTCAGTAGACAATCTAGCCCCTCTGAGGATTTCTCCCAACGCCCCTACTTTAGGCGATCCACTTGAGAATCATGTAGATCTGATTCTGTTTGCAGACGGTTCCAAGAGCCATTATGTATTAATCAGATCGATTAGCAGACTTCTGGCTTATACTACAAAGGACAAATTTAAACAGGAGCTTTGTAGAAGGTGTATGGTCAGAATCCCATCTATAGAGGCAGCTGCTGAACATAAGAAACATTGTAAAAGTTTTGTAGACTGTAAAATCAAACTTCTTACACCCAAACCAGGGTCTAAAGTTAGTTTTAAGAATGTACACAAAATGCAGATGAGCCCATACGTAGTCTATGCTGACTTTGAATCAATCTTGCCACAGTACTATGGCCCTCAAGAACGGACACAACAAAAAACAACCTTATTGTCCCGTCATCAGATCTGTTCTTATGCATTTGTTGCTGTTAGGTCAGATGGCGGACACACACAGCCGGAGATTTACAGAGGCCCCGACGCAGCCGATCGATTTTTGGAGCAGATGAAACACCTTCGCAATCAATTCTCCAATCAGCTGAACCTTTCAGACATTAAGATGACCCCCGAAGATGAAGAACGCTATAAATCAGCCACCCACTGCTGGATATGTGGCTCGGAGCTAACACATAATAGTAAAGACGCGACGGCGGCGGAGGCAAACTCAACAGTGAGAGACCACGATCACATTACTGGAAAATTCAGAGGGCGGCACACAACAGCTGCAGTCTTTATCTCAAGGTTGACCCAAAAAAATGGAAACTGCCAATCTTCTTTCATAACTTGCGGGGCTACGATTCTCACTTTATCATGCAAGCAATAACTTCTGAATGTAAGAGGATTAGCTGTATTGCACAGTCATCAGAAAAGTACATGACCTTTACTGTAGACTGTTTATCCTTCTATGACTCTGCCCAGCATCTGATGGAGAGCTTAGATAAATTGACAGAATCTTTACACGACTGTCCAATCACTAAAACATATTTCGACCCATCTTTAGTCCGTAAAGGCGTCTATCCTTATGAATACATGGACTCGTGGGAGAGGTTTGACGAGCCGGCGCTGCCACATAAAGACGATTTTTACAGCCGGCTTAGAGGCGAAGGCATATCTGACGCCGACTATGAATACGCACAGAAAACCTGGACAAAATTACACTGCAAAAACGATGGGCGACTATCACGATCAATATTTATTGGCCGACGTGTGTTTATTGGCAGACGTCTTTCAGAATTACAGATCCACTTGCATGAAACACTACGGCCTGGATTCGTCACAGTACATCTCTGCCCCGGGCCTCTCCTGGGACGCATTCTTGAAGTCTACAAACATTCAGATCGACCTAATATCTGATCTGGATACACTTCAGATGATTGAAGACGGGCTAAGGGGAGGCATTAGCATGGCCTGTCATCCTTACCGCAGAGCCAACAACAAGTATTTAGACGATTATGATCCAACTAAACCATCCAACTATCTGATGTACTTAGACGCCAACAATCTGTATGGGTGGGCTATGAGCCAGACACTGCCATTAAGAAACTTTAAAATGATAAACGGGCCTCATGAGGTTATTGCCGTGTTGAGTATGCTATCACAGCTTACACCCGATAATCCAATAGGACTAATCTTAGAAGTAGACTTAGATTATCCTGTAGAGTTGCACGACCCTCATAATGATTATCCTCTAGCTGCAGAAAAATTAAAGATGAGTCCCACAGAACCGCCCAAACTCGTGCCTAATCTTCGGCACAAGAGAAAGTACGTTTGTCATTACCGGCTGTTACAGTTTTACTTAAGGCACGGACTGAAACTAAGAGCTGTTCACAGAATAATAGAATTTGAACAAGAGCCTTTCATGAGCCCATACATCATGAAGAACACTGATCTTAGGACTGCGGCCACAGATGCATCAGAAAAAGACTTTTTTAAACTAATGAACAACAGCTGTTTTGGTAAGACGATGGAGAACGTACACAATCGTAAAGATGTAAGATTAGTTACAAAAGAAAAACAAGCAATTAAGCTGGTCTCTAAACCCAACTACCAAGACTTTAGACGGTTTAGTGATAGCCTGGTTGGCGTTATGATGAAGAAACAGAATGTAAAGTTGGACAAGCCGGTGTTTATCGGGTTTGCCGTGCTAGAGCTGTCAAAGTTATTAATGCTTGAATTTCTATACGACTACTTTAAGCCGCTATACCCAGAATCAAATGTCGTTTACACAGACACTGATAGTTTTATTTCTAGACATCCCAACTGAAGACTTCTATAAGGATTTAGAGGCGGAGGTAGCTAAAGGAGCTGACGGATGGTACGACACATGCGACTACCCAAAAGATTCTCCTTTACATTCAACCGTTAACAAGAAAGTGATCGGAAAGATGAAGGATGAACTTAATGGGGCGATTATACAAGAATATGTTGGCCTGCGGTCGAAGATGTATAGCGTTGCTACCCAGACTTCTGTAATAAAGAAGGCTAAGGGCGTAAGTAAAGAAGTTGTCAACAAAAAAAAAGCCACGGCAACTACAAGCAGGCTCTCTTTGAAAACAAAGTATTTCATCACCCAAATGTTAATCTGCGCTCTACTCTTCATCAAGTAAACACAACCGCTGTTGATAAGAAGTCACTAGTCTCTAACAATAACAAGCGAACTTACGTTAATCCCGAGCTTTCATACGCTATAGGTCACTGGAGAACTTTACTTGTACTTTACTTGTACTTAACTAGTACTTTACTTAAGAACTTAACTAGTACTTAACTAGTACTTTACTTAAGATCTTAACTAGTACTTAACATGACTTGCACTTAACTTGCGCTTAACTTGCACTTAATTTGCACTTAACTTGTTATAACTGACTTAACCAGTACTTAGCTTGTACTTAACCAGTACTTAGCAACACACATTAAAAAACTAATTTATTAAAAATGGGTCTACAGCAGGAGGTTGTACTTTTTTTGCAGAAGCTGGTTCTTTTACTGTTTTTGTGGGGATTTGTGACTTTGTTGCTAAGTATGGCTTTAGGCGCTTGTATGCTAAAAGTCCCCCACCAACAACAATACTCCCCAGTACATAATAATACATCTTATAGTTTGATTGTGTTGTTGTTGGCGGGGCGGCGGTGCTGGTGCTGTATTACTATCTAATAATTTTTGTTTTGCTGCTTGGTTTGCTTTTTGCAGCCTGTTCCATTCAGCTAGTTTACGGCCGGCCTCAACACGGCCAGCACTTTTAGCTTTAGTAACACTACTCACTTGCGGGACACTCACTTGTGGGACACTCACTTGGGGGACACTCGCCTGTGGGACATTCTGCTCCTGTGGAGTCTTCTTCTCCTGCTCGCTCATTTTTTTTAGTCTGATTAAAATTAATATGATTGAAATTAATATGATTGAAATTAATATGATTGAAAGTAATTAATCCCATGATGAATGGACATAGCAACGTCCCAAATCTATAATACATGTCACATGCTAGAGATTCTAGGGACTTGGTTAAAACCGGATCTTGTGTTAAGTCATATTTTAAATCTTCTTCTGAATCAATCGGCGCTATCTTGCCTACTAACTTAGCATATAAACTAATCATTGTCTGCCCCACTGATCTAACCATTTTTGATCCTAGCTGTGCTTCGTACCTAGCGTAATACTTCTCAACGTCTGATGTAGACAATTGCTGAATCTGTTCAATACTTAGTTCAGTGCCTAAATACTGCCTGGTTTTCCCACATGCAGCCAGAGAGTATAATCTTTCTTTATGACAGAGGTCTGCTGCCTCCTCACACTTTAATAGCTCGTCGCAATCCATTTTTAAACTCTTTTTAAAAACAATAAAAATAATAAAGCCATGAGTTTAACGCTGGTTAATTATGCAGTGCCTATTGTTGGTGTTATAGTTTATTCAACCCTAGCAAAATGTTTGTTAAAAATAAAACCGCCCAACATGGGAAAGATAGAAGATTCGCCGAAACTAGTTACAACCTTATTTTTAGCTCTGGCAACAAAAGATTATCTAATTAAAAAGCACATAGACAGTCTTTCATATTATGATTATTTTAATTATTTTTTTAGTTAATAAAAAAACATGAGCGAAAAAAAGATTATTAATACGATTTACCACTCTGCTGTAATCAGCGGTCTTAGTATAGGATATAGCACGTTAGCAAAAAACATGTTTAAAATGAGGCCGGCTGATCTAGGAAGGTTAGACATTGAGGATGTTGTTAAGGTTATAGCTGTAATAACGGCAGGGATTGCCTCAAAAGACTTTCTTGTTGCACAGGGGATTATCCCAGAAAACATCAATGCATAGAAAGATTGATTTATAAAAAAAGGTTGATTTATAAAAAAAAAGATTCATTTTAAAAAAGATTCATTCATTTATAAAAAGATGTCAGGATTAGTTCTGATGGTGGGCGGAGCTATTGTTAATGCATTGGCTTTCTCTGGCAGCAATTATATGTTTAGTAAATTGCGGTCTGATGAAGAGAGAGAACGCCATAACAAGGCAATGGAAGATTTAGCTAAGGCAAGAGACGCTTACGAGAAAAGGAGAATTGCTCACTTAGACTTTATTAATAAAAAGTTAAGGGAACAAGGACATGCAGAGCACACATTTACAGACGTTGATGATGCAATGAATGAATATTACTTAGTGACAGGAAAGAAGTTTCTAACATCGTCACCTCCAGAACTGTCTGACTTTTATGAACCGTCTGAGGATCAGAAAATGGTAGAAATAGGCTTTATTATAGGTGCTATGGGAGCAATCTTTCTTCTTGCATATTCAATCTAAAAAACATAGTTAAAATGTAATAAAAACAGTCTCTTATGGACAATACAAAGTACAAAATATATTATTCGCCTGGAGGGTATTGGAAAGGAAAGGCCGCTATTGATAAACTGAGTAAAGCTGCTAGGGTGTCTGAATCAGAAGCGAAAGACTGGCTTTCAAAACAAGCAATCTGGCAAATATATCTGCCTGCCCCAAAAAGAATAATAAGGCCTCGATTTGTTAACTCAGTTCCTAATGACACCCACCAGATGGACTTGTTGTATCTTCCGCATGACAAAGTTAGAAGAAAAAAGTTTAAGTATGCTCTTACAGTTGTTGACATGGCTTCAAGGTATAAAGACGCTGAGCCTTTAACAGATAAAAGCTCAACTGCTGTGGCTGTGGCTTTACAACAAATATACATGCGAGGCCCATTAAAGTATCCTAGGATGATTCAGGTTGATGATGGGAAAGAGTTTAAAGGAGCTGTAAACCAACTGTTTTTAAGACATCGGGTTACAGTTAAGAGAGGGATTCCAGGCAACCATCGCTCCCAAGCTCTAGTAGAAAACTTTAATAAGAATCTAGCTGAGCGTCTGTTTACCTATCAATACCACAGAGACCTTATGGACAGGACGCGCAACACAGAATGGGTTAGGAGATTGCCAGCAGTCTTACGCGCCATGAACAATGAAGAATTTAAAGCAACAGGCCTTAAGCCGGTAAACGCAATCAAATTAAAAAAAAATAAGTATTACTGAAGATATTCAAAGTAATCAAAAACTCTTGCCGTTTGGACTAAAAGTAAGATACTTGTATGCGCCTGGAGAGGCAGAGGGCGATGTTAGAATTAGAGCCACAGACCCTATATGGAGCGTAGACGTATATGAAGTTGAAAGAATTATGAAAACAACCCCTCCCGTATATTATTTAAGAGAGACTCTTTCTTCCAAAAAGCCCGCCCCTAAAAGGTCGTTTGTTCGCGAAGAGCTGCAAGTTGTCCCGCCAAACACAGTGCCTGTTAGTTAATCAGAGAGACAGTTTAAATGTGCGGTTCTAGAGTAGGAAAATTATTTCGCCCGCGATTAGATTTGTTTAATTTTGTAGGTTTTTAGCTATTTTTTTTGGCTGAGGAAATTTGATTATGTGAAAAGTGGGGTTTGCGGGCAAAATAAGATTGCTGGCCAAGAGGGCGGATCTAAACTTTCTCTTGAGTATAGGCCGAGGGAACAGCCCTGGGAGACCGTGGAGCCGTGGTTGGTGTTGCCTTTGCTGAGGTGGACTTGAGATTTTAGAGCTCAAACATCTTCAGGTGGGATGCTGGATTTTGCCCTAGGTACAGAGTCTGAAGGGTCTAGTTCCTCTGCACTCCACCAGACCCAGCCACTTACATGGCGGTCGGCCCCGTTGGTTGTCGGGCCGTGGGGGATAGAATGTCTGGTCAAGAGCAGCCCCGCCGGAGCCAGAGTTTAAACACTTCAGACGCTTGTAGTCGTTCTATTGTGACTCAGGCCACAAAAGACTTTCTCGAAAGATCTTGTTCAAAGGGGGTGGAAGGCCCAGCGTTCTGGCTCTGAGATAATTTCTTCACTGAGCAGAGTGTGGTGAAGGCTGTGACGCTGGTTCTGTCATTCAGGTGTTTGTGAATGTAAAGGTATGTTGATGGTTTTTGCCGTTGGTTTGGCTATGTTTTACCTAGAGTGAGGGCAGAGAGAGTACTATCTTCGTGAAACAACTTTAGTAAATGGAAGTTAAAAGTTCTATGTTCTTACATTTTTATTGGACAAACTCCATTGTCTTATTAACTGGAAATGTAATATACCAAATTTCCACAGTCAATTATTCAGGTAACTTTGTAACTAAGCAGGTGCTGGCGCTTGATAAGAATGAAATCAGAAACAGTTATTCAGTATTGTCACAGATTTTATGGTGAGTAATCAACAAATCGATGCCAGAAAACATAGATTACAGACGTTGCTGTCTTTTGTTGTGATTAGTGGATAAAGTTTAACGCGCGCCCTGCAGGTTCCTTGTGTTCGAACACGAGACAAACTGGCTTGTAAACATCGCCCTTGTTGGCTGGCGAGACGGATAGGGTTAAGTCACAGTGATGAAACCGCACGGCGGCCTGTACAAATGATTAAGATACAGCCAGTGAAGGTAGTTTGATTATTCCTCTGTGTGTCTGGGTTGCTATCTGTTACAAACAAGTGTTTTACCTGTTTGTTCGGTTGTTTCATTATGTGAGCGACTGAAGGGTTACGTGGTTACTTGGCTGAGTAATTAGACAGTTGAATGCTGCTCGATTGCTTGTGCTTTCATGTGCCTGTTTTGTACCGAGTAGCCACTGGTCAGTCAGTTTGTTTATTCGGTCGCTGCATCTGTTAGTCAGTGAGTGTTCACTTGTTCAATATATTTACACCCGTGGGTCCATTGCAGGGCTGAAAAGCAACAGCCATTGTTGGGCCGGGGTGTAGGCCTAACAGGTGAAACGCGAGG
>CM065721.1:12654298-12656798 GCA_033310375.1 Conus canariensis
CACACACACACACATACACAAACAGGCAGACAGACAGACTGACAGACACAGAGAGATATAGAGAGACAGACAGACAGACAGACAGTCAGACACACACACACACACACACACACACACACACACACACACACACACACACACACACACACACACACGTTTAGGGGCAGGGAATTGCGGTAGGTGGATACACACACACACACACACACACACACACACACACACACACACACACACACACACACACACACACACACACACACACACACACACACATAGAGTGAGAGAGAGAGAGAGAGAGAGAGAGAGAGAGAGAGAGAGAGACATACACACGCACGCCCACACACACACACGCACGCACGCACGCACGCACACACACACACACACACACACACACACACACACACACACACACACACACACACACACACACACACACACACACACACATACACACACACACGCATTTAGGGGCAGGGAGTTGCGATAGCCTGGGGTATGCGATGGAGTGGATAATTCATTTTTCGACCTATCGCGGAACTAATAATCTGGTTCCTGTTATGAACAGATAATCTGTCAGACAGCCCTGGCTAATAATCTGGATAAACATTTCTTAATAGCTGATTAAGAACAACAAAATATAAAAGAGAACGATATAAAAGACGAGGAACTAAGACGTTCAACGAACCATAATGATTAATTGTCATTACTGATAGTGGATTATTTCGCAATGACGCTTGCAGCAGAGAAACAACATAAACAAGAATCTGAAGATGAAACTGGCCTAACAGAATCAACTGTCGCTTGATCATATGAACTCTTCTTCAAACAAAACAGAAAGACGATCGAGAACATTTCCCGATGGGGGGGGAAAACACCAGGCAAAAATACATGACGATACACACACAGAAAGTCAGGCTGACCCTAGCCCCCCCCCCACCCCCCCCACCCCCAACCCCCCACCCATTTACTGCCTTAATTTGTCACTCACCATTTCTTCTCCGACACCCACTCACTTTCAAAGATCGCACTTCCAGAAAAAAAAAAAGAGAGTGATGGGAATGATAGGAATGGACACCCCTAACGAGACAAAGTGGATGTGAGGTAGAGCAAATAAGACAACACAAGCACCATCAGTTTTGAGCTTTGGGTATACATACATAATGATGCCTGTGAGAAAACATCAGGAGAGACATGGACAGCATCAACAGATGGCTAGCTTGGCTTGGCACCAACAGCATTGATCTCTGTTAGAGGAAAAGCGAGAAAGAAATACGAGTGAAAATGGTTTAGGAGAATGGCACAGAGAGAGAGAGAGAGAGAGAGAGAGAGAGAGAGAGAGAGAGAGAGAGAGTGAAAGAGACAGACAAACAACAGAGATAGAAAAGAGAGGGGGGGGGGGGGCAGAGAAAGCGAAAGTGAGTGAGAGAGAGAGAGAGGGGGGGGGGAGTGGGGAGAGACGAAGAAGAGAGAGAGGTGGAGGGGGGGGGGGGCAAAGACAGTGAGTGAGAGAGAGAGAGGGGAGGGGAGACAGACAGAGAACGGAGAGAGAGAGGGCGATAGAGAGTGAGAGGATAAGAGAGAGAGAGAAGAGAGAGAGAGAGAGAGAGAGACGAGAGGGGGGGAAGAGAGAGAGAGAGAGAAGAGAGGGGTGGGCGAAAGAGAGAGAGAGACAGAAAAGAGAGAGTGAGAGAGAGAGAGAGAAGAGAGACAATGAAGACAGAACAGAGGAGCAGAGAGAAGACAGACGATAGTACGAGACAGACATACAGACAGAAGAGAGACAGAAATACGAAGAGTCAAAGACAGGTAGAGACGGAAGAGAGAGAGAGAGAAGAGAAAAAATGACAAGAAGAGAGAGAGAAGAGAGAGAGAGATGTAGAGAAGAGAGAATAGATAGAATGCTGAGAGAGAGAGATAGCAAGAGAGAAGTAAGAAAAAGAAAAAAAAAGAAAAATAGACTAAACCAGAAAAAAAAAAAAAAACAAAAAATAACCACCAACAACAAAAAATGTGCAGAAGAATGTCAATCATCACACTTTTCGCGTTCTTTCACCCGTTTTATCCAAACGGACTGTGTGTGTGTGTGTGTGTGTGTGTGTGTGTGTGTGTGTGTGTGTGTGTGTGTGTGTGTGTGTGTGTGTGTGTGTGTGTATACGTGAATATGTTCTTTTCCTGCTCTTCTGAAGATCAAACGATGCAGAAAATGGGGTTCGCGCACATGCTTCATTAGCATAAGGTGTTTGCGCGAGCTTGAGCACGTGTTTTCATTTACTTCTCTCTCTCTCTCTCTCTCTCTCTCTCTCTCTCTCTCTCTCTCTCTCTCTCTCTCTCTCTCTCTCTCTCTGTGCATTTGTGCGTACCTGCTTGCAGTCTGCATTCATGTGTACTTGTGTGCGCGTCTACTCTCTCTGTCTCTCTGTCTCTGTCTCTCTGTCTGTCTCTCTGTCTGTCTGTCTCTCTGCCTCTGTCTCTTTCCCTCCCTCTCTCTCTCTCTCTCCCT
>CM065721.1:12661798-12666798 GCA_033310375.1 Conus canariensis
TTGCATTATAGATACTGGAACGTCCTGGACTTATCCCTTCCTAACCCACGCCCCTTCCTAACCCACTCTGTCTTGCATTATAGATACTGGAACGTCCTGGACTTATCCCTTCCTAACCCACGCCCCTTCCTAACCCACTCTGTCTTGCATTATAGATACTGGAACGTCCTGGACTTATCCCTTCCTAACCCACGCCCCTTCCTAACCCACTCTGTCTTGCATTATAGATACTGGAACGTCCTGGACTTATCCCTTCCTAACCCACGCCCCTTCCTAACCCACTCTGTCTTGCATTATAGATACTGGAACGTCCTGGACTTATCCCTTCCTAACCCACGCCCCTTCCTAACCCACTCTGTCTTGCATTATAGATACTGGAACGTCCTGGACTTATCCCTTCCTAACCCACGCCCCTTCCTAACCCACTCTGTCTTGCATTATAGATACTGGAACGTCCTGGACTTATCCCTTCCTAACCCACGCCCCTTCCTAACCCACTCTGTCTTGCATTATAGATACTGGAACGTACTGGACTTATCCCTTCCTAACCCACGCCCCTTCCTAACCCACTCTGTCTTGCATTATAGATACTGGAACGTACTGGACTTATCCCTTCCTAACCCACGCCCCTTCCTAACCCACTCTGTCTTGCATTATAGATACTGGAACGTCTGGACTTATCCCTTCCTAACCCACGCCCCTTCCTAACCCACTCTGTCTTGCATTATAGATACTGGAACGTACTGGACTTATCCCTTCCTAACCCACGCCCCTTCCTAACCCACTCTGTCTTGCATTATAGATACTGGAACGTCCTGGACTTATCCCTTCCTAACCCACGCCCCTTCCTAACCCACTCTGTCTTGCATTATAGATACTGGAACGTCCTGGACTTATCCCTTCCTAACCCACGCCCCTTCCTAACCCATTCTGTCTTGCATTATAGATACTGGAACGTCCTGGACTTATCCCTTCCTAACCCACGCCCCTTCCTAACCCATTCTGTCTTGCATTATAGATACTGGAACGTCCTGGACTTATCCCTTCCTAACCCACGCCCCTTCCTAACCACATTCTGTCTTGCATTATAGATACTGGAACGTACTGGACTTATCCCTTCCTAACCCACGCCCCTTCCTAACCCACTCTGTCTTGCATTATAGATACTGGAACGTACTGGACTTATCCCTTCCTAACCCACGCCCCTTCCTAACCCACTCTGTCTTGCATTATAGATACTGGAACGTCCTGGACTTATCCCTTCCTAACCCACGCCCCTTCCTAACCCACTCTGTCTTGCATTATAGATACTGGAACGTACTGGACTTATCCCTTCCTAACCCACGCCCCTTCCTAACCCACTCTGTCTTGCATTATAGATACTGGAACGTCCTGGACTTATCCCTTCCTAACCGCCCTCCTACCCTCTGTCTTGCATTATAGATACTGGAACGTCCTGGACTTATCCCTTCCTAAACCCCACTCTGTCTTGCATTATAGATACTGGAACGTCCTGGACTTATCCCTTCCTAACCCACTCTGTCTTGCATTATAGATACTGGAACGTCCTGGACTTATCCCTTCCTAACCCACTCTGTCTTGCATTATAGATACTGGAACGTCCTGGACTTATCCCTTCCTAACCCACTCTGTCTTGCATTATAGATACTGGAACGTCCTGGACTTATCCCTTCCTAACCCACTCTGTCTTGCATTATAGATACTGGAACGTCCTGGACTTATCCCTTCCTAACCCACTCTGTCTTGCATTATAGATACTGGAACGTCCTGGACTTATCCCTTCCTAACCCACTCTGTCTTGCATTATAGATACTGGAACGTCCTGGACTTATCCCTTCCTAACCCACTCTGTCTTGCATTATAGATACTGGAACGTCCTGGACTTATCCCTTCCTAACCCACTCTGTCTTGCATTATAGATACTGGAACGTCCTGGACTTATCCCTTCCTAACCCACTCTGTCTTGCATTATAGATACTGGAACGTCCTGGACTTATCCCTTCCTAACCCACTCTGTCTTGCATTATAGATACTGGAACGTCCTGGACTTATCCCTTCCTAACCCACTCTGTCTTGCATTATAGATACTGGAACGTCCTGGACTTATCCCTTCCTAACCCACTCTGTCTTGCATTATAGATACTGGAACGTCCTGGACTTATATCCCAGTTTTCCTAACCCACTCTGTCTTGCATTATAGATACTGGAACGTCCTGGACTGGTCAAGTATTTCCCTCCTGTGTTTGTTTGCACGTGTGAGCCTCAGGGTTGCAGACTGAGTAAACACAACACCTTGACGTTAATGGCCGTACATCTCTGAGATGTGAGAGGCAGTTCTGTCGAACAAAACCGATTGACGTCACGCTGCACGCCTGACAAAGTCCACACTTCTCCGTTCAAAATAGGAGACGGACCCCTCCTTCCATTCTAAATCTAATCGTCTGTCAATTTCGCTCGTTCTGCCTGTCAGTCAATCCCTTCCCAATACCAGGTATAGCTTCAGTCTAATAAAGAGATGGGACAAGCACACACTCACAGACGAACCTCAGGCTGTAAGACTTGGAAATCGTCCTTGGCAGTGAAGAAAACGTAGACCCTGAAGGTTTTTTTTTTTTTTTCCTGAAAGGGAACATTTGTCTTCTCTACTACTGAGATTCTTTGCCTGACAAGTTTTGCTGAGTGACCTAGAAGAAAAGTAAGTGATATCTAATTTCTAAGTCTTTAGACTATTATTGTTTGTATGTGTATTTTATTCTTAGCAGGATACCGCTATGCCCATAATTTGGTGAATGGTTGATCGATATTCTTGATTATCTAAGTGTATAGTAGTAGGCACTTCTAATTAACACTTATTAACTAGTTACCTACAACAGCTTTGTAGTATTTAACTCTAATTAACACTTATGCTTGTCTTAATTGTAGTCAAGTGGTTAATTACTCCACCTGAGTATTTGACTGCAGTGGAGAATTCTTCTTCAATTGATTAGCAATTAAAATGAGGTCAAACCACTTGGTAAAATCCACTTAAACACCGAGTAGGAATCTAAACTGTAGACTGGAAAACAAAAACGTCATACATTTATGTTCGCTCATTTTCAGACCAGCTGAGATCTCACACTTTCCTAAAGTTCAGAGGGCAAGCATGAAAACTCTTCCCTCTAAAGCCAACCACTCACCCTAGAAGCAAGGTTCTGTAACCTCCGCAGATGCTGGGCACCTGTCATGTCCACAACAACAGGACCAGCACAGAATTACCAGCCGCCGTGGCGAAGTGGTTAGCGTCGCAGACTCCCGGCTGGGAGGTCGTGGGTTCGATTCCCATCAGTCATGTGGGATTTTTCTGCTCTGATCGGTTCCTACCCAGAGTTGAGTTTGCTACGGGCTCAGTTGGGAAGACTGGGACCACACAGTCGAGTTTCATCCACTTAATGGATGCGTCTCTGAGAGTGTTGCTCAAATTTCCTGACCAACACTGCAGGTGTCTGTATCTCTCGGGCCTGGTTGACGCCGGGATATATTATGAAAGGAAACGTAGAGTACAGCCCTGCCATGCAGTCTCAGACCGAAATGGAAATCCGTAGCATCATCTTTATCATCCTCATTCTCATCGATCAGTATAAAAAAAAGTCTCAAATTCTGTGGCCCTTCATGCCCTGCTCTGTTGGTAACCTCAGTTTCGATGTCCTCTCCACGTCTGTGGCCTTGGTTTGGTTCCGTCGGGGTCACCGGTATCGGCGAGTCCATGGGGGCTGTCGTTGGACGGACATGGTGGCGCCCTCCGGAAGGAGAGCTCACTCACGCCGGCTCCACGACTAAGCAATTATTGTCGTCAGTAGGGGGCTTAGTAGGTGGTGTCCTGCGTATGTTAGATCAGAACAGGCGCCACTGAACACCACCGAAGTGACTCGGCAGTAGTGCAGTGTCTCCTCCGGTGGGTTGCCTCTTGACGACTTGACATTGACTGCTCCCTGTGGATTGCCGGTGCCGGGGCTGCGGCGGGGCCGACCGGGCTGTGGCTGTGGACGGGGTGTCAGAATGAGCGGCGTGGGTGCAATGCCACTGAGCTGGCACAGAAGATGGGACAGCAAAAAAAAAAAAAAAAAAAAAAAACAACTGGACCAGCACAGAATGAGAATTCACACTGATACTGGACTAGGTGGACAGTTGCCTCACCAGCAGGTCTACGGCAAGTGACGACGTCACAAGCAGGAGAGAGGCCCTTCCGTCTCACTACCCTGGGAGTCAGCAGCTAAAGTGAGAAAAGGCAAGTACCACACGAAGTTCAGAATCCAACACACATCAATGGGACACTTCATGTACTCTCAGTATGAGGAACAAGATGGCATCAGATGCAGACCGTGCGAAGTCAGACAGACTTTTTGTTTGAGTTACGAATATTCAGTTGTATTTCAAATTTGTATCTAAAAATAGAGTTTGTGTACGAAATGCCACATATATCGTTGTTCCTATATTGTTATATCTAAAGTAAAATTTATGTATGGAATTTCGCATTTGTCATTGTTCCTATATCTTTTCGTGTTTGACTCTATAGCTAATTATGTCTGTGCTCAAAGCATAAGCACTTCTACGTGAATTACATTTGAGCCATTCTTCAACAGTTTTAAAGGTCTCGAGAAGAACAGAAAATTTCTTTTGATACCAAGAAAGTTGCTCGTTCCACCACTAACAAGAAAAATGACGGAGGTAACTTTCAATCAAAATTCACCCTACCATTTTCATAGAGACCACACCTCGGGTCAATCCCAACGATGACTACACCTTCCATCCTTACTCCTCACAATGTGCTTAATGACCACATTACTAGTTCGGGAGACTGAGGATGAGACTTGGTATGCTGGGGGGGGGGGGGGATAACAGGACAGGAGGTGATAGGTGAAGACTTGTGGGGATGAGGGGAAGCACGGGGAGCAGAGGGGAGGGGGGGGGAGTAAGGGGAAAGTTGAGAGACAGAAGAACGG
>CM065721.1:12681798-12684298 GCA_033310375.1 Conus canariensis
CGACACCTCGTCCACAGCCACAGCCCGGTCGGCCCCGCCACAGCCCCGGCACCGGCAATCCACAGGGAGCAGTCAATGCCAAGTCGTCAAGAGGCAACCCACCGGAGGAGACACTGCACTGCTGCCGAGTCACTTCGGTGGCGTTCAGTGGCGCCTATTCTGATCCAACATACGCAGGACACCACCTACTAAACCCCCTACTGACGACTATAACTGCTTAGTCGCGGAAACCGGCGTGAGTGAACTCTCCTTCCGGAGGGCGCCACCACGACCGTCCTTTGATATATTTATTGTTATTGAAAGAATGCCTACCACACTGTCTTGGTCAGAAAGCTAGAGAACGGTAACAGTTTAAAACAGTGCTTGCGCACATCTTCGCGCGCGGGGTTTACAGTGAAATGGAGATGTGAACTTGGTCTCTTGACTCGTTGACATAAAGACGGACAACTGGCATGTTTCTGACTATCTTGAATATATACGAAACCATCTTTTGTACTTTTTCAGATTACGTACTCTTGTATGAGCCAAAACTTTGTGACACGAAAAATATTCCTCCTCCTGGACAACATGTTTAAATGCATGATGCTGCACATATTCATTATTACTGTCTCTGAACGTCAGTGTTGTTTGTTACTTGAAATCAGCCTGCCTATGAATATCCAGTTTTCTGTTGTACAATGCTTTGGCTTATAGCGCTAAATTTATTTACTGACACAACTTTGGGAACGTGTGAGCAATGTTGTAGTAAAAGAATTTTGCGTTTCCTGTAGGCATGCACAGTCTAGTCTTATGTAGAATTAAAAAAATAGCTAATATTATTGTATTTCACTATGTTAATATTAACGTATTTCACTATGTTCTGATGCCCGTTGGATATCTTCCTGTTTCTCCATCCGTTTTGTTTGAGGTTCGGAGGGGGACATTCAGGAATCTGTACAGAGCATTTGTACTCACTGCCTGAGTGTAGTTACACTCTTCCCTTGAACCCCACACTTCAGCTCCGTGTGTTAAAATGGGTTCTACAGGGGAGGTGACTATCTCTAAACACAGCGATGATTACATCCTCTTGATCCGTGCCTTGGCTAAACCTCATCATGCCACACACACAACAAACACAACAAATAAATAAAGAGAGAGAGAGAGAGAGAGAGAGAGAGAGAAAGAGAAAGAGAGACAGAGACAGAGAGAAAGACAGAGAGATAGAGGGAGAGACAGAGAGGAGACAGAGACAGAGAGAAAGACAGAGACAGAGAGAAAGACAGACAGAGAGAGAGAGAGAGAAAGAGAGAGAGAGAGAGAGAGAGAGAGAGAGAGGGAGGGAGGGAGAGACATACAGACAGATACACAGATAGATAGACCGACAGAAAGACAGAGAGACAGGCAGATAGACCGACAGACAGATGGACAGACAGACAGACAGACAGACAGACAGGCAAACAAACATGCTGACAGACATACAAGCAAAAGACAGAAGAAAAGATAAAAAGGCAAACATGGCACACAGACACAGAAGCGAACACGTTAACACCATTCTGAAGGAAGTAAAGTAAATGATTCACTTGCTTCGGAGATGAACCCAAACAGAGACAGACAAACGATAATTGTGCCAGATAATAACAACAGGTCGCTCTGAGGTCTCTGAGGAAGTCAGCTAGACAAGCACCTGTCATCAGCAGTCGAGGTTCCCGCTGATTCCCTGACCTTGAAGTCTTCTAGGGTTCTCTGCTGGTGGACCTGCAGTCAGCGTTTCTGTAGGACCTGGTTATCAAGGTCTTCCGTCGCTTCCTTGTTGTGGGGCTTTGAAGTCTTCTTTTCTTTCTGATGATTAATATCTGGAAGGATTTCATTAGTCTTGCTTCCTGCTTTGTTCTGAAATGGTTTCTTTGTTACTATTAGTTAACCTAAGACTAGGAAGGATTTCGTTGCACTAGCCATTTCTCATGCTTTCGAGTCTTTCCTTGTTACTACTTATTAACGCGTGGTAAGATTTTCTTATTCCTGTTGGTTTTCTTGTTTTAACTTTTTTCTTTTGGTTTGTTTGAACTAATCAGGCTTAAGAGTTCGTTGTAGCTTTTGCTGATTATCTAATAGATATTATGGATTTAGCAGACTGATAATTATGTGGTATAGATTTTGCTGATGAATGAATGTCTGCTATAGCACTGGGCGATTTGTTGATGTCTGTTGTAGCGTTTGCCGTTTAATGATGTCTGTTTTTGTATTAGGTGATTAGTTGTTTGTTTTGGTGTTTGCCGATTAGTTGGTGGCTGTTTTAGTCTTTGCCGATTAGTTGATGTCTGTTTTAATCTTTGTCGATTAGTTATGACTGTTTTAATCTTTGTCGATTGGTTATGTCTGTTTTAGTCTTTGTCGATTAGTTATGACTGTTTTCATCTTTGTCGATTAGTTATGTCTGTTTTAGTCTTTGCCGATGAGTTGATGGCTGTTTTAGTCCTTACCCATTAGCTGATATCCATTTTAGTTTCTTGCTGTTCAGATG
>CM065721.1:12701798-12706798 GCA_033310375.1 Conus canariensis
CAAATAATCTTCAATAATCCCCTACCCTAATCAATGAAGGTAGCTGACCGTCAAATGTTCCTGTATTTCCAGCCGTGGTCAGTGAAGCTGGAAGACCATTAAGGACATCCTTATGCATTCCCCTCGCTGTCTGCTTGAAGTTAGGGGATTGACAATATAATCTCCAGGAAGTCAGAGGAATGTATAAAACAGCTCTCATAAATCCTACGCCTTGCTTAATGAATAGGGATTTTAAAGACATTGTCATCATTCCCTAAACCTTGCTGTGTGAGTTAGAACTTTGTCAAAGTCGTTCTCATAGATTCTAGAGATGGCAGGGTGAATCTACAGGCTGTGTAGTCCTTTAAACCCTAAATCCCTGTGCTTAGTGAAGTTCACAGACAGTCAAACAGGCTCTGGAGACCAAATGAACATCAATACCTTTTAATGGTGTAGTGTGTAGATATGTTTTGTTTGATTTGTTCGTGTTCTATCTATCTTTATCTATCTATCTATCTATCTATCTATCTATTAGTCCTACTCCTATATTACCTATCCAGACGAGAGACAGAGAGAGACAGAGAGAAGGAGCAGACAGAGAGACGAGACAGACAAACAGACAGAAACGGGAAAAAGGCAATAGGAAAAAGAGAGAGAGAGATGGCAATATTGATCATTTTACTTTTACGTCCTTGATTTAGTACTCGTTTTACGTTGTTGATATAGAACTGAGCTGCTATGAATCATCAGACAACAGACCATCTACATGAGCAGGATGGTTGTTGAAGAGTAGAAGTTTTGAAATATGTTGTAGACTTAACTTGAAATGATTTTGAAACATAAACAGGAAATTGTGTTTAAAGCACTGCTCAACAGGCAACAGTTTAGTTTGTGGAGTAGGATGCGTGCAGTCCTAAATTTTCCTAGAGTTTAAAGATAGGCAGGCTGCCAGTTTCTAAATAGTCTGATGACGTTAGTTGACAGAAAAAGGACATTTATTCAATATAGAGTTGTAACAATCATGCAGGAAAAAGATGCATGAAGTAGCTTCTAATTCATTTCATCAATATTGTGATCAGTGCTGTCTTGGTGAATCGTCAGCAAATAAGTCACGGTAAAGGCAGATCTTTAATGCAAAAAACACAAACAGAAGTCGACATAGTATTGACCCCTGTGGTACTCCACATGAAGCAGCTTCACAGAAGAAATAAAAAATCATGAGCATATAGACTGAGCACGATTTTGTGAGTAAGTAAACGTCGAAGGACAATGCACAGTTGCTGATAATTCCGTAAACCCTAAGATCTTGGAAAGGTTATTTCATGATTAATTAGATTGAAAGCTTTTGAGAGGTTAAGAAAACTACACCGATTGCTTTGCTGTTGTTGACATTTTGTCGCCATAAATCGGCAATTCAATACAAAATTGTTTCAGAGGAATACTCTTTTCTAAAGCACGACTGGCAAATACTTTCTTTTCAACAAAGATGTTAAATGATACTATAGATTATGTTTAAGAGATTGAGAGACGGACAACAACAATGCAATTGGTCTTTAGATCGCTTACATCCCCGTTTTGATGTAACAGAATTACTTTTTGGTATCTAAATGTCACAGTCGATGATCTTAAGATAACCAAATTCATAAAAGAGATAGCAATGTATAGCCCCAAATCCTTCAATATCTTATGGCTAATGCCAACGAAACCACACTTCTTTCACATGCTATGTAAAACAGAACTTCATGATTTATGAAGGAATGGCGAGAGGAAGAATGAAAACGAAAACAGAACATGAGAGAGAGAGAGAGAGAGAGAGAGGGGAGAGAGAGAGAGAGAGAGAGAGAGAGAGAGAGAGAGAGAGAGTCAACCGCAGAACTTCTTTCCCCATTTGTTGATTCAGTATTGGAGTCATTGTTGCGTTCTCTCTCTCTCTCTCTCTCTCTCTCTCTCTCTCTCTCGCTCTCTCTCGCTCTCTCTCCTCTCTCTCTCGCTCTCTCTCCTCTCTCTCTCTCTCTCTCTCTCTCTCCGGAATGAATGAAGGCACCCTTCACAGACACGGGACAAGAAAACCCTTTTCCTCGCACCCCTCAACGTGATCTCCCTCTTCATCCTGCTCCAAACAGACCTCCTCCAACCTTCTTGTCGATCCGTTTTAACGTCTCTCCCGCACCGCACTCCCTATCCTCCCATGGCTGCCCCCTCCCCCCCCCCCCCCCTCCCCTCCCCCCCCCCGTCATCAGCAAGTCTGATGCCTCACAAAAACAAGAAAGAAGACCGTGTCAAAATGCCCTATCACCCTTTTTTTTCTTTCCCTTTCCCTCCACTCACCCCTCTCATCTTACTCCATACAGTTAAGAGACCATCCAAGGAGTCTGGGAAAAACTGAAGAACTGGTTGGAGCGGATGATGCTTGATTCCAGACCAAACAAGTGGAAGGGCGTGGAGGAAAGGTAGTAGCAGGTGGACGGAGTAGAAGGAAGGATGATCTTCCCATGACGATGGTGGTCAATCGGGGTTCTTGGCAAGAATTCTATCCTCCTTGGTGAACTCCGCTGCGTGGGATCTTCATGGGGGGCAGAGGAAGTCATGAGATTGATGTGTCTAATGCTGCTGATCGAACGGTCTCAGTAATCGATGTAGAATTCCATAACTTAATCTGGGAGCATTGCGCGGGGGCTGCGGGGGGGGGAGGGGAGTAGAGAGATAACGTGGAACCTCAGTGTGATGGTTACCATGTTATGGAGAGATTTGGGGGTGGGGGTGGGTGTGTGAGGTGTGTGTGATGGTTACCTGGTTGTGTGTGGTGTGTGTGTGTGTGTGTGTGGTGTGTGTGTGTGTGTGTGTGTGTGTGTGTGTTGGTCGTGCGTGTGTGTGTGTGTGTGTGTGGTGTGTGTGTTGTGTGTGTGTGTGTTGTCTGTCTGTGTATGTGTGTGCGTGTGTTCAGTGTGTGTGTGGTGTGTGTGTGTGTGTGTGTGTGTCTGTGTGTGTCTGTGTGTGTCTGTGTGTGTCTTGTCTGTGTGTCTGTGTGTTTTATGTTTGTTTTTCATTGAAATTTCATCATCCCATTTCTGCATTCACCTGGAATAACCTTTTATCTTCTGTTCATGTGAAAAATAAACACAAAATAAGCAAGTGTTTGCTCCCACAGTAAACAGTCCCATGTACCTAATTTCCTGACCAATGCTCCTTGAGGTGTCCCTTCACCTAGGAGCCATGCAGACAAGAGGCACACACACACACCACACACACACACAAAAGAAAATTTAAGGGCACCTCAAACCTATGGTATACGCGCGTGCTAGATGAAAGGGACTTGAGGGCAGCATTGGTCTGTTATTTCGTGCCTGCCATTGTTTCACTACAGACAAAAAATAAACTTCCCTTGTTTATTGCTCACTAGATATCACTCCCAGTCTGAGGACGAATTCTCTCATGTTTTCGTGTTTGTATGTTGAGAAATTATTCCTGTCTAAAAACCTCTCTGTCTGTCTCTGTCTCTGTCTCTGCTCTGTCTGTCTGTCTGTCTGTCTGTCTGTCTGTCTGTCTGTCTCTCTCTCTCTCTCTCTCTCTCTCTCTCTCTCTGTTGCTGTCTCTGTGTCTCCCTGTCGCTGTCTATCTGTCTGTCCGTCTGTCTTTGTCTCTGTCTCTGTCTGTCTTCTGTCTGTCTGTCTGTCTGTCTGTCTCTGTCTCTCTCTCTCTCTCTCCTCTCTCTCTCTCTCTCTCTCTCTCCCAGAGTGAATAAAGGCAGCTTCCATGGACACGGAACAAGCAAACCCTTTTTCAGACATCCCTCAATCTGACCTCTCACCATCCTGCTTTAGAAAGAAACCCGTCCTCCAAACTCCTTGTCCGTCTGTTCTAACATTTTTCCCTCACTCAACATTCTCCCCAGGCATCCCCCACCCCCATCCTCCACCCCCACCCCCGTCATCTGCAAGCTAATTCCTTACCAAAAAAAAAAAGAAAGAAAGAAGGCTGTGTCAAAATGCCCCCACCCCCTTTCTTTCCCCCTTCTCTCCACTCACCCTCCCCATCTTACCCCATCAAGTTAGGGGACCATCAAAAAAGTCGTGGGAAATCGGAAGGATCCGCTGGCTGGAGCACAATGGAGACCGTGGTCCAGACGAGACAAGCTGAGGGAGGGTGGGGGGAGGGGAGAGAGGCAGAGAGAGAAGTGTGGGACAAGGTGGGGGGGGGAGGGAGGGTAGGGGGAGAAATGATGATTCTCCCCTGACGATGGCAGTCAACAGGTTTGGTTGGTCAGAACTCCAAATCCCTCTGGTGAATCTCGTCACTGTGTGATCTTGAAAGAGAACAGAGAAGCAGGAGACTGATGTTTCTGACGCTGCTGATCGAATGGTCTCAGTCATCGGATGTAAAAACTCGGTTTGACTAGAATGGAAAACAGTTCTGGTAAAAAAAAAAAAAAAAGCTGGACATGTGTGACAGTTATCGTGCTGTGTGTGTGTGTGTGTGTGTGTGTGTGTGTGTGTGTGTGTGTGTGTGTGTGAGAGAGAAAAAGTGTGTGTGTGTGTGTGTTGTGTGTGTGTGTGTGTGTGTGTGTGAGAGAGAGAGATGGGTGAGTGTGTGTGTGTGTGTGTGTGTGTGTGTGTGTGTGTGTGTGTTGTGTGTGTTGTGTGTGTGTGTGTGTGTGTGTGTGTGTGGTTGTTGTGTTCCTTTGTGTTTGTTTCTTGTTCCATAGTAATTCCATCAACTCGTTTCTGTTAAAACTTTAATACAACACATCAGTGTAATACGCTGTAAGTTCCTGAAAACGAATCGCTCACACAGTGACATCACATACATCTAATATCCTGTTTAATGCTGCTGGAGGTGTCAGTTCACCTAGAAGCCATGCTGACAAGAGGCACACATGAAGAAAATAAAGGAAACCTCCAACCTATGGTACACGCACGTGCTAGATGAAAGCGTATTGCAAACAGCATTGGTCTGTTGTGTTGTGCCTATCACTGTTTCACTACATAAAAAACCGAACTCCCTTGTCTATTGCTCTCTGGTGA
>CM065721.1:12711798-12714298 GCA_033310375.1 Conus canariensis
AAGTCTTACACAAGGAAGTCTGGAAGTGTCAAAGAGGTCCTCACAAATACCACAACCTTGCTCGATAATGTAAGAGAACTGTCACAGTAGTCTTCAAAACTCCTAAGACCGAGCGTGGCGAAGTTTTGAATGTGTCTACAAAGTTGTGAAAAATTCAACAGGCACACTCAACAGATTTGGAGGTCTGCAGAAGTAGTCTTCATGAAACCCACATCCTTGCTTAATGGAACTGGGACATTTTCAGAAAGCACTCATAAATCCCCCGATTCTACTTGATGAAGTTAAGAAAGTGCCAAAGACATTCTCAGATCAATAACCACTACCACCACCCTCCCTCCTTCCCACCCCAAACCCCTACACCAAATCTTGCTCAGTGAAGTTAAGGAACCGTCAAATAAGACCTTGTGATATCCCAGCGTTGCTCCTGTAAGTTAAGAAATTTTACAGAAGTGCCTATGATCCTAAAGCCTTTCGTGTTAAAGTTAGAAACTAGGAAAATCGTACATATACTTCCCACGGATTTGATAATCGTCATAAAGACCACATCTCATGGCTTTGCGTGTGAAATCAGGGACAGTCAGAACAATCCCCAGAAATGACAGAATCTTGCTGAGTAAATTTAGAGGCCTGTTAAAGAAGCCTGAATCAGCCTTGTTCAGTGAAGTTAGCACACTGTCAAAGAAGTTCTCATAAATCCCCCGACCTTGCTCAGTTAAAGGAAACTTTACATGAGGCAACTAACGATAAACAGTAACTTAAAAAAAGAAAAAAAAACGGAAACTCTTGCTCACGCCCATGACTCTAAACGAATATTGCTTACGACAACACTGAGAAGCCTGTGCGAGTCTTGAATAAATGTTAATATATTTTTCATATTGTTGGTATTGTGTGCCAGGTGCAGCGTACACGGGCAAGATTGTACTATCCATTTTTTTTTTTTTTTGCGAGGCGATTTAATATCATAACAGAATTTGGTGTTATGGGCATGTGATTATTTTATTATGAGATCAAGAGTGACTTAACTCCTGTGTTATTCACTGTTCACTATTCCCTGCCTTAGTAACGTTTCCTTTCCTACCATTCACATTGAGGTTACCTGCATTTGTTTCAGGTCGTCTCTGTGACCTGTTTCACGATCATTTAAGATTTTTTTAAAAAGGCCGAACCTGCTTTGAATAAATGTTACGTAGTGTTAATTCATTTCTCCAGCTGTTGTTGTTGTGTGCATGTGTCGGCTGCAGGGTATATGGGTAAATTTGGGCATCTTTTTGAAGGGGATCTCTTCTTGTTTTTGTGTGTGTGTGTCTTTCATTTAACGTCTATTCACTATTCGTGATATTAGACCAAAAAAAAAAAAAAAAAGGTGAATGTATACGGAAGTAATTGCGAGCGTGCACGTAATGTGTGCATGTGTATATGTATGGGTGTGCATGCACGCGAATATATGTGCGTGTGTGTGCGTGTGTGTGTGTGTGTGTGTGTGTGTGTGTGTGTGTGTGTGTGTGTGTGTGTGTGTGTGTGTTTGTTCTGTGTACTTGGTGTCCCAAGAGCGCTTGTTCGGAGTTATGCGCGTAGATACTTCATCATAGAAGCAAGAGTCACTCTACGTGTCTATTGCTTGCTTAATTAAATTCAGTCGGTGGATGATCATGCGACTTCAGTTTACCTTAGTGATGGCACAGAATGTCAAAGACGTCCCCGTAAATTCACCTCATCCTGCTCAGGGAGGTTATGATCATGTCAAAATGATCCTCATCTATGCCACAGCGTACACGTTAAGTGACGATAGCGAACAGAAACCAAAAAAAAAAAAACAATAATAGAATCAAAATTCTACAGCCTCACTCAAAGAAGGTCCCGGAATGTCAGCTCGTGGAGAACAAAGAAACAGCAATGCCTTTTAATGCTAGAACGAGGTAGAGAGTCTTCGATTCATTTTTCACATTCTTGCTATCAAAAGAAACTTTTCGCTGCACCATGTGTGAACAAACAGTTCCGTATACAGCTCTCTCTGTCTGTCTGTCTGTCTGTCTGTCTGTCTGTCTGTCTGTCTCTCTCTCTCTCTCTCTCTCTCTCTCTCTCTCTCTCACACATACACACACACACACATACTCTCTCTCTCTCCTCTCCTCTCTCTCTCTCTCTCTCTCTCCTCTCTCTCTCTCTCTCTCTCTCTCTCCAAAGAAAGTCAATAACAGCAGTCTTTATAGATATGGTGGAAGAAATCCTTTTCAGAACACCTCTCAATCTGACCTCTCCACATCCTGCTCAAAGAAAACTGTCCTCCCAGCTCATCTGTACCAGCATCTTCCCTCTATTCAAGGATCTCCCCCATGTTAGCTCCATCATCTGCAAGTCTAATTCCTTACGAAAAATAAGTTTTAAAAAATTCTGTATGAAAACATATGCTCTTTGTCAAACTTCCCCTTCTTTCCTCCATCCCCTCCCTCCATCCCCCCCCCCCCCCCCCCCGCCCCCCAACAGATTTCCCCATCTTACT
>CM065721.1:12756798-12761798 GCA_033310375.1 Conus canariensis
GGCCTGTGTACCTACAGCCAGAAAAGAGCACGTGGACAGCGAAGAAGAGTTCATGGTGTGGAGAGGGGGTGAGGGGGGGGGAGGGGCGTGCGGACGGGATTGAAACGGTAAGAAAGAAGGTTAGGCTATGGCAGAGACTGGGGAGGTGGAGGATGGAATAGGGAAGGTTAGTGTGTGTGTGTGTGTGTGTGTGTGTGTGTGTGTGTGTGTGTGTGGTGTGTGTGTGTGTGTGTGATGTGTGTTATTTTGTTGAGGAGATGATTATTGAACAGCTAGACTTAATATGAATGACTTGTTATTTCAAGAACTAAAAGGAGTAGCTGTACAACTTTTTGAAATATATTATAGTAACCTCTCAGAGATATGGATGTAAATGTAACACTGAAAATATGTTCCTGCTTAACGTTTTGAAGTGTGAATGTATGGAAGTTGATTCCACAGTTATGAATTTAGTGGTAGCAAATACCAAATAAAGTTCTGTTCCATCAGACTCTGTTTTTATCCAGCGCTGGACGACAAGGACTGAGTACTTTGGTCATATTGGACTGTTTTATTTGTGTACATACGTTCAGGCATCGTTTGAAATCAGTTCATCAACATAAAGGGCCAGTCAATGATGACGTAGCCTAGCATCTCTCTCTCTCTTCTCTCTCTCTCTCTCTCTCTCTCTCTCTCCAACATGATTCCCTTGCACTTGGCAGGCAACAAACTCATTTTCCAGGGGCGAAATTATTGCTGAGACTTGAGGGTTTTTTTCATCAGCACATCTGTCAAGAAATTCCCTTCTAAGTATGGGAACGCAGCACTTCAAGAAATGAGTACGTTCTGTTTGTCAAAATGCAGTAGGCCTCAGGTTGATTACAATAAAACTACCCAATCTAGCTATTTAAGTTCAAGATCATTGTGTCGTTTATCATTCAAGTGTCCATCCCACCTTAAGAGAGATATGAACAGAGAGAGAGAGATGCGAGAGAGAGAGAGAGAGAGAGAGAGAGAGAGAAGAGAGAGGAGAGGAGAGAGAGAGAGAGAGAGAGAGAGAGAGAAGAGCAATCTCTGCCAAAGTTGAACAGTTCCTGAATCTGTCCTTTGAGTCAGTTCATGAGTGAAAACAAAACTGTATTCCGTCAGGGGAAGTAATAGTGGTTACCGTCTAAAAGAGTAACTTCCTGGGCACTTTTTTTCTACAGACATGAAAAATGGATGTGTCAATATTTTATGTCTGTAAATTATATGAATATACTATTTCAAAATGTGTTACTTTATACACAGATATAAATTCGCAAACAGTAACTTCATCGTGTCAATATGCAATGAAACACTGGCAGTGATCTTACCAGCAGATCCAGATCAGTCTTTTGATTGTAACCACTTCATGAATCCTTCCCAGAATTCCACTCTTTCTTCCATAGGCCACACTTGTCTTTCCAACACGTTTCACCAAAATCGATTCAGAATTGTTGGCATAATTTTGCCGACAGACACAAACAATACTGGACGGAGTTAAAAACGTAATCTGCAAAATGGAGGTTAGATGACAAATGACAGTCAACGCTTGTCGTTCCTTTCAGGTTTGTTGTTGTCTCCCCTGCCCAGTCTTTTCTATACTGCTGATCACCTTGACAACCGGCAGGTGAACTTTGACTCTCTGGCTACCAATCACATGATCCAGCAAATCACGCCGCTAAAGACATATTCTAATGCTTATAAATAAAAGAGATGGAGATATAAAAAAAACGAAGTTTAGAGAATCTCATTGAGCTTTTCGTTTAAAATCCAGTTCATTTTACAAACAAGACAAATATTGTCTATAAGGTCTATACATCAAAAAGGAAGTCCCTTTTAATAATGCCCGACCATTATTTTTCCCATGCACCGAAACAGCTACATCGTGTGATTGGCAAAAAGTGCCGTCGAAATTTTCACTGCGCTCTCAATGCAATTGTTTGTGCCGACATGTTTCGTACAACACTCACTCCCTTCTCCCGCTGCAAAGATGTACGTGACGAACAGCAAGCTGAAAGAACGCAGTGTGACACAGAAAACCAAACAATGACAGCAGTCGATTATGAAGAAATGAGTTTGGTCAAACTGTGTGATGTATGCAAAACTGATATGGCAGTTGTACCCCCCAGAGAAGAACACTAATCAACAACAAAGCTTCTAGCTCATCTCAAAGATGTTTCATATGCAGAGAGATTAAGGACTCTGAGACAGCCATGTATGCAGCATGGAATACAGAGGCCTCGCGGACGTAGACAATTGCGTATATAGCTGTTACGGTGTTTTGCCCACAAACTCTGTCTGTTCTGGCCACGACAGCACGCCTTCGACCAAATTTACTGGAACTCCAGAAGCAGCCAGTGATTTTAATCAATCTAACTTGTATTCTACAGGATTTCCATGCTCTCAGACTTTTCTGCCTTTTACAAGCGAGATTAAAATACAGAGAGAGAGAGAGAGAGAGAGAGAGAGAGAGAGAGAGGTTGGTGGAAAGGTGAGAGTGGGTGTGAGTGGGGATATGAGATGGGTCCGTGGTGGCGAGAGGGTTTGAGGAGAGATTGACGGATAAAATTTAATATGCAGAGACTGCAGAAACAAGAATGAGAGCAAGGATAGCAACAGAATAAACAAAAACAAGATGGGTAAAACAGAAGAGGAAGAAGAATAAGAGCAAGAAATAAAGACAAAGAAGAAAAATAAAAGGAAAAAGATGATGTTGAATACAATGACGACAACGACGACGACGACGACGAAGATGATGATGATAATGATGATGATGATGATGATGATGATGATGATAATGATGATGATGATGATGGTGGTGGTGGTTGTGGTGGTGGTGATGGTGATGTTGCTGCTGCTGCTGCTGCTGCTGCTGCTGCTGCTGCTGCTGCTGATGATGATGATGATGATGATAATGATGTTTGAGAGAAAGAAGAAGAGAAGGGAAACAATTCAACATAAAACAGTCCCCGGAGACATGTTGGATGAGGGTAGTTTTTCTTTCAACTCTTCCTCCCCATCAAATTCAAAAACTTCACTGACCCCAAAGCCATGCAATTTGGAAAGTAAAGAAAGGGAGGTACTTGACTTGCTGACCGAGGGAATGACACCATCTGCTCTCTCTCTCTCTCTCTCTCTCTCTCTCTCTCTCTCTCTCTCTCTCTCTCTCTCTCTCTCTCTCTCTCTCTCTCTCTCTCTCTCTCAGAAAGACAAAAATATTTCATGTTAGATCTCCAGCCAGTAAGCATTAGAAGTGTGCATGTACACGCATGACCTGGTCACGCATAAAAAATATAATCACGAAACGAAAGTGGATTCGATCTAGCATGTTTATCGCTCTTGCTCTGTGGACCTGGCAATAAACCATCCTGACTGAAGGTCTTATAAAGTTCGTCTTTTCCATGCATAATGTATGTACATGGCAAACCGTTATGTCCTCTTTTCATTGAGCGGGGGTGTACGATTGCTGTTGCACTTGACATAGTGCCTCTTCTTGGAGATGTTTTCTCATCTAACAGGCATTCCTATCAATGGAAAAATCGTTTTTGAATCAAGTGTGTGTGTGTGTGTGTGTGTGTGTGTGTGTGTGTGTGGTGTGTGTGTGTGTGTGTGTGTGTGTGTGTGTGTTTAATTTTTTTCAATAATTGCCAGTAAATATCGCACTGAAGTGAAAACAAAGAAGCAAAGCACAGTTCATCTTCTATTTGAAGCCAAAAGGGACATGCTCGTTCTCTCTCTCTCTCTCTCTCTCTCTCTCCTCTCTCTCTCTCTCTTTGGGAGGTAGGAAAGGAGGAGTGAAGGAGGAAAAGAGAGAGTGCAGGAGGGAAAGAGAGAAGGTGTGAATGAACGAGGGAGGGGATGGGGAAGAAGGATGTAGGCGGACTAGGGGGGGGGGGGATGGAATGGGCGGAAAAAGTCCATCCGCAGGCAGGATGCTAAGAAATGGGAGTGGGGGGGGGGGGGAAGGGGCGGGGGGTCTTAATCCAGCCAGACGACCTTTGCACTGCACAGCAGCGGGTGAACCCAGTGGAAACCAGGCTTCCCTCTCCTCTCATCAGTATATCGTCTCAGATCTTCAGTCAGCTCCCAAACTTCATTTCCTGCTTGTGCGACCTGTGTACCTACAGCCAGAAAAGCACCGTGGACAGCGAAGAAGAGTTCATGGTATGAGAGAGGGGGAGAGGGCCGTGCGGACGGGATTGAAAGGGTCAAAAAAAAAAATGGCAAGGCTATGGCAGAAACAGGGGAGGACGCAGATTGAAGGTAGGCACTGTTAGGAATGCTAGGATGGGTTCGTTGAAGTATCCTAGCACATTTGAAATGTTACACGTTTATTGTTTTATTGGGTTTGGGTTTTTTTTTTGCGGAGAAGATTATTGAACAACTACACTTAATATCAATGACTGGTTATTTGAGAACTAAAGGGTGTAGCTGTCCAGCCTTATGAAATAGATCTTGTGTAACCTCTTCGTGATGTGGGTGCAAGTGTAACTGAAAAATATATTTCTGGTTCCAGTTCTGAAGTATCTGATCTGTGGAAGTGGAGTTCACAGTTTTCAATTTTGTGGTAGCAGATACCAAATAGATCATGTTCCGTCAGACTCTCTTTTTTCACACACATGGACACATGAGGACTGGGTATTATCAGAGCATTTTTGGTAATATTTAACTGCTTGGGTTTGTGTACATACTTTTAGGCGTTGTTTGAAATCAGTTCTTGAGCATCAAAAGGCTAAGTGAATGATGATCTGGCCAAGGCATCTCTCTCTCTTTCTCTGTCTGTCTGTCTGTCTCTCTTCTCTCTCTCTCTCTCTCTCTCTCTCTCTCTCTCTCTCTCTCTCTCTCTCTCTCTCTCCAATATGCTTCCCTTGCACTGGCAGCGAAAAAGACGCCCATTCCAGCAGCAAAAAATATTGCCAGGACTTTAGGGCTTCTCATCCAGCACACCTATTGAGAAGTTCCGTTCTAATTCTAAAAGTATGCTGACTGCAGCACTT
>CM065721.1:12774298-12781798 GCA_033310375.1 Conus canariensis
TCTAAAATACTTGTTCAGGACCTGTTTCAGTTTCCTAGAGCTCAAGACAATTAGGCTGATAAGTTCAGTATTTCTGTGAACATGGATGACCTGTTTCCGTCTCATAGAACTCAATCACAATGTCTCGGCCCCTTTTGTTTCTCTCGTTGAGCAGGGCAGAGCTTTGATTGAACAAAGTGATAGTTTTGTGCAATGCAAACAAGACTGTTCTGTTATCACAGAATTTGTCTACTGAGCCTATTTGTTTTGCCAGGAAGGTCAGTTCTGCCACGGCACCAGCACCAGTAATTCCACAGGGAGCAGTCAATATGAAGTCATCATGAGGTAGCCTTCCACACGAGACACGGCTTTCTGTTTCAGTTCCAGTTTCAGTTTCATCAAAGTGTCACTACCTGCAAACTAGTCCATATACTCTACACCGTATCTGCTAGGTTTCTAGACCACGCTGCACACGACTTAAAGCTGATGTTTAAATGAATTAATGACTGAGACGAGAGAATTTAAGAAGAGGGTCTCATGGCTACGACTTAGCAGATGTCTGACCAGTGCATTAGCCCAGAACGCTGGTCAGACCTTGGGCATCTAACATTGTCTGTACCATTATTATCATACTATCTGGTTGTGGTGAGAGTACATGTGGTGTGTGTGTGTGTGTGTGTGTGTGTGTGTGTGTGTGTGTGTGTGTGTGTGTGAGAGAGAGAGAGCATATGCGCGCGCGCGCGCGCGCGCGCGCGCGCGCGCGCGCGTGTGTGTGTGTGTGTGTGTGTGTGTGTGTGTGTGTGTGTGTGTGTGTGTGTGTGTGTGTGTGTGATCTGTGTGCTTGTGTGAGAATGGTCCTGCAAGCACGTAAGTGCTTCACTCTACACATACGCATGAATGTGTGCCTGTGTATATTGACAATCACGCATACACACGCGCTCGCGAGCGCGCGCGAACGCGCTTGTGTGTGTGTGTCTGTGTGTGTGTGTGTGTGTGTGTGTGTGTGTGTGTGTGTGTGTGTGTGTGTGTGTGTTTGTGTAAATGTGTCTGTGTGTGAGTGTGTGCATTTGTGTTTGTGTGCGTGCGCGCGCGCGCGCGCGTGTGTGTGTGTGTGTGGTGTGTGTGTGTTTTGTGTGTGTGTTTGTGTGTATGCGTGTGTATATGTGTGTATGAGTATGTGTATATGTGTGTTTGTTTCTGTGTTTGTGCATGAAGATGTGTGTGTATGAATGTGTGTGGTGTGTGTGTGTGTGTGTGTGTGTGTGTGTGTGTGTGTGTGTGTGTGTGTGTGTGTGTGTGTGTGTGTGTGTGTGTGTTAGAAAACGAATGTACAGAAGATTACATGGTAAGTACATGTCAGTGACAATGAGAACAACAATAACAAGAACAACAGCAACAACAGCAGCAGCAGCGACGACAACAACAACAGCAAACAACATCAACAACAACAGCAACAACAAAAACAAAAACAACAACAACAACAACACACCACACACACACACACACACACACACACACACACACACACCACACACACCACCACACACACACACACACACACACACACACACACACACACACACACACACACACACACACACACACACACACACACACACGCACACTTACAAACGGAAGCACACTAATGCATACACACCCACATCTATGCTCTCTCCACTTTTCACACGAACATCGCTTCCTTGGTGCACTCACCAGTTCATATATGTTTGCAATAGAAACAAGTGGTCCTGAGAGAGTCAAGGTCGTATCTCAATTGACGTGTGTTTGATCATTTGTGTCTGCCATTGGAAAGGCTCAGAATGAGTCTGGCTCCATCTCTAGGAATCTTCACAATGCTGGCCTTGAGATTATTCCAATATTTGGTTGGTGATGTTTCTTACTCTTCCTTTAAGTCTGGATGTGCAGCTACTTTTTCTCTTGATGTTCAGCTCTGAAAGATGGTCTAGTGTATGATGGCTTTGGTCCTGTTTTTTGAGGTGATTCTTTAGATTTTGTATCACATCAGAATGGATGGTCAAGCTGTAATCCAGTGGTTATCGTTGCCTTGCCTGCCAGTATGTCTGCCCTTTCATTTTTTTTTGACGCCTGCATGTCCTGGGCGGTGCACCAACATGAAATCTCTCCAATGGAAGGTCGCACATTACTTCATGCCAAGCAGGGTTTCTCATTCTACTTTGAACTTATTCGGAGCAGGTTCATGGAGTCAGTCAGTATCATGGCTTATTGAGTTCTAAGCTAATCTGTGGATGAGAGCCAGTGGAATGCTTGTGGCAATGCTTCTACCTCCATTGTTAAATTTCGAGTTGTGAAACTGTATGCACCATTGTCTTCCTGAATAATTTGGCCTTTTTGCTTCACTGTGTATCCCCAGTGTGACGTACGTTTGTTGACGGAATCGTCGGTGTGTATAACAATTACTTCTTTTGTGCCGAGGTTTTCTAAAGCATCTGAATTTCTGCGTTATTTTTGCCTCCTGAGTATTCTTGACAGTGTCTTTCAAGCTCTGGAGCGATGGCAATTTGGTAGAGGTGTTTCAAGTTGTCTGCATTTTTTCCCCATTCTTCCATTTCTTTGAGTTTTGAAAATTGCCACAGAGGCCGTATATTGTCTTCTGCTTGACCATCCATGATTTTCCACGTCATAGACTGCCACATGTAATGGGTCTGAGGGATTTCCAAATGCTGTAACATATGCCTTCGCCTGTTCTAGCTTGTGTGAGACCTGCACTCAAGAGAGAGGTCAAACAAGTTTTGCGTGGTCTCAATTGGTGTGTGAGACACTCCACTGTTGCCAAGTCATGTGGAGAAGTTAAGTGATGCCTGTTGTGATCAATCAAATACAGGACACTAACTTCTGAGCCCACTGACACTAAGAAGCAAGAGGCGGGGAGGGAAAGGGGAAGAGAGAGAGGGAGAGAGAGAGAGAGAGAGAGAGAGAGAGAGAGAGAGACAGACGACAGACAGACAGACAGCCAGACAGACAGACAGACAGACAGAGAAGACAGAGACAGAGACAGACAGACAGACAGATGGAAAGACACACAAAGAAAGAGAGACAAAGAGAGACAGACACAAAGAGACAGACGGTGGAGACAGAGACAAAGAGAGACAATGAAACAGACAGACAGACTCACAGACAGTCAGACAAGCAGAGAAAAGCACAAGATGAGAACACAGACGTTTCCAAATTGAGCAGACACTGATCCCTTCTCCCAATCCCTTTACAGGCCAGTGTGTTTACCTGCCAGTGTTGATCCTATGTGTTCAGTTAAGGACATACACTTGGGGGTCAGACTGGTCAACGTGAGGGAACAATAAGACCAGGACAAGGGGGACTGATAAGAGAATAAGACAATACGAAAGTCAAAGGTAGAAGTGGAGAAGGACAAGACCACATAAAAACTGAAATGGAGAACTATACAGGAAAGAAACAAAGGAGGTTTTGGTAATGAATAGTACAATGAAAAATACAATTAACAGGAAAAAAGTTTAAGTAAAGCAGGAGGGAAAGGAGGTGGAGAAGGAGGGGGAGCAATATATAAAAAAAGAAGAAGAAGAAGAAGAAGAAGAAGAAGAAGAAGAAGAAGAAGAAGAAAGAAAGAAAGAAAGAAGAAAGAAAGACAGAAAGACAGAAAGACAGAAAGATAGATAGAAAAGAGAAGAATGTGTTAGAGAATGAGCAAACAACAAGAAGAAGAATGAAAAAGAATTTACAACGTGGTGATTTGAACCAGCATCAAACTTTCCCATGGGAACATCTTCTGAGTGGTGTAGCGCTATACTGTCTACACCGATCAGATCCCTTTTTCTACGCTTTAAACTCAATAGATAACAAACGCCGTGCAGTTTGGAAGTTGAGCAAGGAACACTTTACGAGTTGGCACAGTGATTAATGACCCCCTGCCCTCCGTCCTACCACATTGTCTTCCTCCCCGTACCATCACCTTCATTCTCCTACTCACCTTCTTCCTCTTTCCTCCCCTTTATCCTTATGTTCGTATCTCTTTCTTTTCTCCTCTCTTCCGCTCCTCTTCTTTCAATTCAGGGAAATAAATTCAACATGCCAGCAGAAAGTCTCTGAGAAATGGGTTCCATGTATAAAGAGTTTCTCGCCTTTTGCTGGTAAGGTTATCTCCCCTAATTGATTCTGCGTGTCAGGAGTGTTTCCTGAGTCCGTGAAATAACACTGTTCTCTGCTCTCTGACATTTGCAAGTCCCTGTCTCTTTTCGTTATCCAGGTATTTTGTTCTTGTTCTCACTGGACTGCACACATGTCGAATCTTGCCTGTCTGGTTTATTTATTCTATGCTCGGTGGTCTCCCAAGGGAAACAGACTATAACGTTGTTTGCTCTGTTTGGTGGTATCCCAAAGAAAACAGATAAAAGCATTGTTCATTCCATTCAGTGGTATCCCAAAATAAACAGACAATAGCATTGTTCACTCCATTTCAGTGGTATCCCAAAGAAAACAGACAATAGCATTGTTTATTCCGTTCAATGGTATTCCGACGTAAACAGACAAATAGCATTGTTCATTCTGGTCAGTAATCTTCCTAAGGAAACAGACTATAGCAGTGTTCACTCTGGTGAGTGGTATTCTAAAGGAAAACACAACTACAGCACTGTTCAGTCTGTTCACCGATATTCCAAAGAAACAGACTATAGCATTGTTCACACCGATAGGCAGTGTTCCAAATGGAACAGACTATAGCATTGTACACTCTATTTAGTCATATCCTAAGGTAAGCGAAGTGTAGTACTTTTTACTCTGTTTAGTGATATGCCAAAGCAAACTGTAGCACTGTTCACTCTGTTCAATGGCATCCCAGTGATGACTATAGCCTCCATAGCAAAGACCACTCTATTCAATCAAATATCGAAGAAAACAGAGTAAAGCATTTTTCATAAAGTTTGATGGCATCCAAAAGGAAACAGGCATTAATACTGTTCGCTATATTCAGTTGTATCCCAAGATGAACAACCTGTAATACTGTTCATTATGTTTAGTTATAGCCCAAATAGAAACACAGCATGACATCGTTTGCAATGTTTGTTAGTATCCATAAGGGAACAGACCAAGATATCATTCCATGACTTTTTAAGGACCATGATATCGTTCACTTCCTTCACTGGTATCCTAGAGGGGGAAACCATTTACAGTATTCATTATGTTAAGTGGTATAGTAGAGGAACAGGCGTCACATTCTTTACCGTGATCAGTGGTGTTGCAAAGGGAACAGACCATCACATTGTTCATCGTGTTCAGTGCATTTCAAAGCGAAAACATACTATGACCTTGTTCACTCTGTTTAATGGCATTCCTAAGGAAAAAGACTATAACCTTGTTTTTGCTATTTAATGGCATCCCCAACGAAAAAAAAAACAACAGACTATGACCTTGTTCACTCTGGTCAATGGTATCCCAAAGGAAAAAAACAGACTATGACCTTGTTCACTCTGGTCAATGGTATCCCGAAGGGAAAACAGACTATGACACTGATACCTCAACTCAATGGTTTTCAAAAGACAACGGACTATAATGCTGTTCACTGTCTTGAAAGAAGACGACAACGAAAGAGACGAGGGAAGGAGAGAAATTCAAAGATTGGGGACAAGAGGACGCAGACAAAAATAGAAAGAAAGAAGAAGAGGACAGAAGCATGAGGGGAAGGAGAGAAAGAAAAAAAAACATTGGGGGGAGGGGGGGTAGGCAAAGATATAGATAGAGCTGGTAAGAAGAAAATATTAAAGAAGAAGAAGAGAAGGAGGAGGAGGAGGAGGAGTGCGGAAGCAGCGGCAGCAGCAGCAGTAGTAGCAGGAGAAGAAACGAAGGAGAAGGAGGAGGGAGGGAGGAGGAGCGAAGGAGGAGGAGGGAAGGAGAAGGAGGAGAAGGGAGCAAACGTAAAAAACAAAAACAGAAGACGTGAAAGAAATACAAAGAAGAAGAAGGAGGAGGGAGTGGACAGAGAAAGAAGAAGAAGAAGAAGAAGAAGAAGAAGAAGAAGAAGAAGAAGAAGAAGAAGAAGAACGAGGAGGAGGAGGAGGAGGAGGAGGAGGAGGAGGAGAAGAAGAAGAAGAAGAAGAAGAAGAAGAAGAAGAAGAAGAAGAAGAAGAAGAGGGTGAGAAGGATGTACAAGAACTTGCATAAGAGTAAATCCAAACGGTCTGGAGCTTCCTCCTAACATAATACATAGGGAGCGGCATTTTGCCTCCACCGACCATCATCTTCCCGAATTCAATGGGCCTCAAAGCCATACAGTTTAGAAGCCATAAAGAAGAGCTCCTTTACGTGTTGACAGAATGACTGGTCCTACCCATGTTTCTTCTTCTTCTCTTTCTTCTTCTCTTTCTCTTCTTCTTCTTCTTCTTCTTCTCTCCTCTCTCTCTTCTCTTCTCTCTCTCTCCTCTCTCTCTCTCTCTCTCCTCTCTCTCTCGGCTTTTTGATCTGTATATAAATTGGTTATACTTTAATTTTTCTTACTGCACTGATGTACTGATTTACTTTAATCTTTTTTTTTTTTTTACTGCACTATGCATAATAAATGCCTACTTCATTTCCTCGGGTAGGATGCGAAGAATGATTCTTATGTTTGTAATGTTCCTTTTAACATCCGTGCAGTTATGCTCTCTCTCTCTCTCTCTCTCTCTCTCTCTCTCTCTCTCTCTCTCTCTCTCTCTCTCTCTCTCTCTCTCTCTCTCTCTCTCTCTCCAAACATACACATTCACTCTCTCTGTCTCTCGCTGTATCTCTGTCTCTGTCTCTCTCTAAGATACATTCTCTCTCTCTCTCTCTCTCTCTCTCTCTCTCTCTCTCTCTCTCCTCTCTCTCTCTCTCTCTCTCTTCAGCGGATCCCCTTCTATCTGTCTCTGATTCACAAAAATCATTTGAGGAAGGCGCTGAGAATTGGGTTCTATATACAACGAGTATCCCCACTCTCCAACCTTTGACTCCCAATCCAAAGTCATCCCCCTCCCCCCCCCCCCCTCAGTCCATGACATTCCACTAGATTGTTTCTCTCTGACGCTCCCTGCTCCACGTCATCTTTGACTGTCCAGGCAGTTCCACAGTCTCATCCAGCCAGAACAACTAGACGATTAACTTTTGCACGTTCAAGGGTTATATGCGAAACCTCTCTGTCTCTGAGAAGAACCAAGCTAATAATTATTAAGAAGACAGAAAAAGAAGAAGCAAAACGACAAAGGAGAAAGAAAGGGGGGGGGGGAACGAGGTAGGAGGAGGAGAAGGTGAAAGAGGAGGAGGAGGAAGAGGAATAGGAGGACGGGGAGGAGGAGGAACAGGAGGACGAGAAGAAGAAGAAGAAGAAGAAGAAGAAGAAGAAGAAGAAGAAGAAGAAGAAGAAGAAAATGAAGTAACAGTGAAAGTTGAAAAAGAAGGAGAAGGAAGAGAAAGACAAAATTCAACATACTGTTTATAAATCAAAGAAAATGAAAAGAGCTGCCTTGACATTTTCAATCCTTAGGCCTAATGGGATATTGGAGG
>CM065721.1:12786798-12789298 GCA_033310375.1 Conus canariensis
GTCTTCAACGATTACTTATGGTAGTCACAAAGCAAGCAATTATATTCGTGTACACAATTATCAATGAAGAACAAAGTGGACAATGAGATATGTGTTAAGTACACTCTTCTCTCCTTTGGTGTCAATAATTAACTATTGGCAGGCCACTTAGCGGGTAATGAATTATGTCTAAAGGTGAGCCTTCTCCCCTTAGCTATCAATAATAATATTTGAGGTGTAATAGCAAACACACGGGTATACATGTGCGCTTTCACACACATGCCTTCAAGAGTACACATGCGCGCGGGCGCGCGCACACGCACACACACACACACACACACACACACACACACACACACACACACACACACACACACACACACACACACAGATGCAAATACATACACACACGCTCATAAGCAGGAACCTAAACATAATTATGCCGATTAGTTTTCCACAAAAGACGTTGCGGAAAACCGAATGTCTGAAAAAATTACCTCTGAAAGAAAGGACAGACACACAGGTAGACAGACAGGCAGAAATAGACAGAAATGAGAGGATGTGAGTGAATATTAAACATAGGAAAGAGAGAGTTTAAGAGACAAAATAGGGGAAGAAGAAGAAGAAGAAGAAGAAGAAGAAGAAGAAGAAGAAGAAGAGGAGGAGGAGAGAAGGAGGAGGAGGAGAAGAAGAAGATGATGATGACGATGATATGATGATGATGATGATGAATGATGATATACTGATGAAGAAGAAAAAAAAACAATAAATAAACAATTAAAACGACGAGAAGAAAAGAAGAAAATACGAAAGGAAATTAAGTAAGAATAATAAAAAAAAAGAAAGACAGAGAGAAAGAAAGGAAGAAAGAAACGAATGTAGGGTTTGAAGAAGAAGATTCATCAGATTTAATGGACACACGCAGCCTCTACATCAGGAGACCAGGACCAGGAAGGTGATCTCTTTCTCGTGGCTTTGGAATCGGGACAAACGGCTGGGCCTCCAGGGATTATCTTGACAGTGTGTGCTGTGCTGAAACAAAAACAAAAAAACATTGAGAAAAAAAAGCATTCACACACAGAAATTCTCTCTCTCTCTCCTCTCTCTCTCTCTCTCTCTCTCTCTCTCTCTCGACTGGTTCCCTGTCAAATAGAAAAACAAACAAACAAATCAGATACAAAGCGCCCACTCCCATCTTTCAAGTGACGTTGCCTCCCTTTGTAAGCCAAGCTGCATCCATCACAGCCTTTCTGCCCCCCCCCCCTCCTCCCCCCCCCGCTCCCCACCACACCCACACACACGCACGCACCACGCACGCACGCACGCACGCACGCACGCACGCACACACACAACCACACACAACACACATACACACACACAGAGGGAACAGAAGCAATTCTGTGGAGACTGAACGAACAGACAAATGAAACATGAACAGAAGAGGACGCCCATGTGCTCGTTACTCTGTTGTGACGGTGTGTGAGGTGAGGAAGAATAGAATGGAGTGGACGGGAGGGGTTCTGAATCACCAGAACCTGCTGCGTTGACACTTTGGTATGATGAATGTATTGTATCCCTTTGTTGTCATAACACATCTGTTTCTGTGGCTGTACAGACGCCCCCCCCCCCCCCACACACACACACAAAGGCACACGTGTTGGCATAGGGCGAAGCCACCATGTCTGTCTGTCTGTCTATTTGTCTATCACAGTATGGATTTGTACAAACGTTCAGGTAGAGAGATCTCTCTAATGCTGCAATTTCCGTAGCGTACATGCAGCTCGCGTTATTGGGGTTTATGGCTTCACCCAAAAGGTCAGAATCTGGACTACCAATCAGGGACAAGGGAGTGGGGAAGGGGGGGGGGCGGAGCAGAGGGGTGAGCATGGGGTAGCGCAAGCAAGCCCCAGTCAGTACTTCTAAGCTGGAACTTTAGAACGGCGGATTTCCGGGACATCGTTTTTACCTGATAGGTCACACTGCCAAAAAAGACGTCAGAGATGAGTGTTTAGCTCCCCCTGACCTTTGGTGGTAAATTTTTGATCTCTTGTATACTTCGTTTGACCTCTATTGACCTCTCACAATTCGTCTTTTAACTGTCCCAGACAGTAGTTTTTCTATGAGTAGCATGTGACAGCGTAAGTCATAGCTGTAGCATGGGACAGCGTAAATCATAGCTGTAGCATGTGACAGCGTAAATCATAGCTGTAGCATGGGACAGCGTAAATCTAGCTGTAGCAGGAGACAGCGCAGATCATAGCTGCAGCATGTGACAGCGTAAAATCATAGCTGTAGCATGTGACAGCGTAAATCATAGCTGTAGCATCAGACAGGGTAACATAGCTGCAGGAACAGGTATAGCTGTAGCAGGAGACAGCGTAAATCATACCTGTAGCACTGAGACAGCGTAAATCACAGCCGTAGCATTGAGACAGCGTAAATCATAGCTGTAGCATGGGACAGCGTGAATCATAGTTGTAGCAGGAGACAGCGTAAATCATAGCTGTAGCAGGAGACAGCG
>CM065721.1:12791798-12806798 GCA_033310375.1 Conus canariensis
GAGTAAGACACGAGAGAGAGAGACAGACAGACAGAGAGAGAGACAGAGAGACACAGAGAGAGAAATCAGAACTGAGAAGTCAGAAAAAAGCGTTTTCAATCAAGGATTTAGATGCTGGACATAGCCTGTTATTCCAATCTGTCCATGAGAAAATACGAATCCAAACATGTTATTAGCATAAATCTAAGACACCGTCAATACAAGAATTCCAGTAGTTTTAAGTAGCATTGACTACCCGGGTTCCGGCTAGTTGAGAGACTAGGGGGCAGAGGGAGGGAGGGAGGGAGAGAAGGGGGGGGAGAGAGAGAGGGAGAGAGAAGAGAGACAGGCAGATAGACAGACAGACAGAAACAGAGACAGACAGACAGACAGACAGACAGACAGACACAGACAGACAGACAGACATTAAAAAAGGCTGGGCAGAGAAAGTTGTCAGAAAGAGAGAGTGAAAGCAGTTGATCGATAGACAGACAGACAGACAGACACAGGTAAAGATAGAGGCCGAGAAAGATGTGCAAAAGAGAGAATCAGAAATAGGGGGGGGGGGGGAGGGGGGCAGCGAGATGGAGAGAGGACACAACTGGGGTGGGGGTGGGGTGAGGGGTTCGAGTGAAATCAAAAAAAGATACGTTGCTGGGGTCAGGACGTTCACAGAGTTTACAGACAACTTTCGTGGACACACACATATACCCACGCGTCTCGTGTATGACAGGTCTTTAGAAACCACAGAGTGAGTGTGTTTGACCGTGTTTTACCATGACTCCCTGCTGGCACAGGCTGGAGGCTGACGGAAACATGAAAAGGTTTCCCAAAAGAGTGCCATGAAGAAGTTGGTCACTACAGACTCTAGGGATAGGTTGCCCATGCCGACCATTCTGCGCATGTTTAATGCTCTGTCTGGACAATGGCACGTTTCCTGCAAGCGCTTAAAACGTTCTGTTCCCGTCCCCAGAGACTTATGTTCTTTACTGTGGGAAATAAGATGACGATGACTGCTGTCGGATTCTACTCATTATGTCTGTGTGTATATATATGAGATTTCATCGGCAGTATGTGTTCAAGAATAATAAAAGAACTGTCTGAGAGGTCGTTTCAACATCACGTTATTTTTGTCTTTGGTCGTTCAGTGGGGGGGGGATTATCGTGATAATCAACTGCATGTGAGTTAACCTCTTGAAACAGCTTTCTTCTTGCCAAAGCTTAGCAAAGCACTTGTTTCAGGGCAACAATCGATTGATGTCTGAAAGAAAAAAAGTGGAGGGGTAGTGCAATCTTTGGGAAAGGTTGAGAAGTAAACGTTTGAAGCGTGAATCTTCCTCAGTACTGGGGGGGGGGGGGTTGTTTTTTTTATATTTTTTTTGACTTTTTTTTGTTTGTTTTTTTTTTGGCCAATTAACATGGGTGTGACAGTTGAGGTTACCGCTGCAGTCTGTTGATGACAGTACACTGCAGTCTGTGATGACAGTACACTGCAGTCTGTGATGACAATACACTGCAGTCTGTGATGACAATACACTGCAGTCTGTGATGACAGTACACTGCAGTCTGTGATGACAGTACACTGCAGTCTGTGATGACAAATACACTGCAGTCTGTGATGACAGTACACTGCAGTCTGTGATGACAATACACTGCAGTCTGTGATGACAATACACTGCAGTCTGTGATGACAATACACTGCACAGACAAAAGGCGTGTGAAACACTGGTGTCGAGAAAGTAAAGACAGGCACTTTTTTTGGCAGAGATTTGGGTCAGTATAGGTGCCATTCCTTCCTTCCATTTTTCTGTGTCCCTGAACGTACACTACACTCCTCTGCCCTTCACTGCGCCTTCTCTCCTTCCCCATACCTGCTGACCTTCAGAAAATATACGTTTGACTCTACTTGAGCTTTCGACTTACTTGAACATCACATGAAATCTCTCTCTCTCTCTCTCTCTCTCTCTCTCTCTCTCTCTCACACACACACCACACACACACACACACACACACACACACACACACACACACACACACCACACACACACACACACGCACGCACGCACGCACGCATGCACACACACGCAAGCACACACATAAACAGAGAGAGAGGCATAAATATCATATGCACACACAAGTACACATAGATGCACGCACACACAGTCTTTGTTTTCTTCTTATTTTAAACAAAGTATTACACTGATTTCAGATGTCCAGGCCATTTTTATGTACATTCAGTGTTCTTTCTGCATTCACAGCCCGTGATCCTGCTTGTTCTTTGTATTTGTTTGATTCCTTACGCTTTAGTTTCCCCTTATCGACACACAGAAAAGGCTTGGAGTCAAACAGCTACATCAATTACAGGTACACCGATTCCCCTTCTCCCCTCCCAGCGCCCTCCATGTTCCCTCCAGCCCTTACCGCTCTGCTCCCGCCTTCAACCCTAACCCTATTCCCCCACCCTTCACCCAACCTTCACTCAAATACATACTTTTTGGGGGGTCTAATATCACGTCTAGAGAACAGATGCTAAAGTGTAAAACGAAGAGAGAGAGAGAGAGAGAGAGAGAGGAGAGAGAGAGAGAGAGAGAGAGAGGAGAGAGAGAGAGAGAGATGTTCTTAAAGACCGTCTTGCTTACCTCCTCTGCTACTAGGTATCTCTGAAGAGAAGACACATTGATTTCCCCACTAACACATCCACCCATGTAGATATCAATCATGTCAAAGACTCCATTCGTCTGAAGAGATGAAACGTGAGGCAGGATCTGCCTGTGAAAGGTTCGCATGATGACCTGGTCTGTCTGTGTCCTTTTCTTTTCGGACTGTCCTTACGGCCGGCCCATGCTACCTTTCGCCATTGTGTTTGATGCGTGAAGGGTTGGGCCCTGATGGGGGGCCTCCGTGGTCGTCTGGGCGATAATCAATATGGGGAGACGGATGCACATCGGCAGCATGAAAGTATGAAAAAGAAATGATGAGAATGGTCATGATGAGAATGAGTAGTAGTAGTAGTACTAGTAGTAGTAGTAGTAGTAGTAGTAGTAGTAGTAGTAGTAGTAGTAGTAGTAGAAGTAATAGTAGTGGTGGTGGTGGTGGTGGTGGTGGTGGTTATCATCATTATTAATACTATTATGACTATTCCTGCAATTGTTGTTGTTGTTGCTGTTGTTGTACAGCATCACTGATCTCTGTCATTAACATATTGACGATCTGTCACTTTTGATGTCCCCAGTTCTATCTATTCCTATCACTGTAACGGTCTTCCCTCCCTGCGTCAGATCAGCTCTTCGTCCCAGTTCCTAGACTTCCACAATCACCTGTCAGTCGATGCTGTTTCTCTGCCTCTGGACCACCTACATGGAACTAGCTTCCTCCTCCTGTCTGAAGAAGACAGGACCGTTTTAAAGTTAGCCTTTAAACTTCTCCTTTCTCCTGGTTGATCCCCCCCCTTCCAGCTATTCCGTTTTTTGTTTGTTTGTTTGTTTGTTTTCTTCCTTTTCTTCCTCTGTGTGCCTGGATCTCTTCTTTTAAAGCTATAAATTTATTTGTGGCAAATAAAGTACTATGTGAATATTGTTATTAGTTATCATTGTTGCTATGTTGTTAATATTGTTGTTATTTTTGTTGTTGCTGCTGCTGTTGCTGGTGGTGGTGGTGGTGGTGGTGGTGGTGGTGGTGGTGGTGGTGGTGGTGGTGGTGGTGTATTGCAACAAAGTGACCAGTCAAACTGAGTATCAGAGAATCCTCCTATCCTATGCCTGCCGACAGCAATTGTCCCGGCTCACTGTCACTTTCAATCCTCTCACTCTTCTTCTTTCCTTTTTCGCTTGGGAGGAAATCTTCAATTTCCGCCCCACCCTTTGTGGTCAGGGGAGAACTCTAGAACTGCCCCCCCCCCCTCCCCCCCTCCAAACTCTAGAACTGATCTGTCCCCTCAGGCCATCTCCCCTTCATCTTGTGGTCAGATATGATTTCCTGAATTGCTACCCGTCCGTCTCCCTCTTCTTCTTGCACGTGTGGATGGACGGGACACTTTTAATAGAATGTGTGTTGGCTACACGTGTACATGAAAAAGGAGGGGAAAGAGAAAGAAAAAAAGAAAGAAAAGAAAAGAAAGAAAGAAAGAAAGAAAGAAAGAAAAGAAAGAAAGAAAGAAAAACCAACCAACTAACAAACATACAAACAAAGAGAAAGGATAAATGAAAGAAAAAGAGTGAGAGAGACAGAGAGAGACAGAGAGAGACAGAGACAGAGACAGAGAGAGAGAGAGAGAGAGAGAGAGAGAGAGACAGAGAGTATGATAGTGCGTGGTGGAGGAAAGCATTGGGAATGGTATGAGGGGTGCAGAAGAGATGATTTTATTCAATTCTGTTTTCAGAAAAGTTTCACTCTCCTTCTCCTTTGAATCAGGTTAAGTTTCATGAACAGGTTAGTTAGTTAGTTAGTTAGTTAGTTGTTAGTTAGTTAGTTAGTTAGTTCGTTCGTTCGTTCGTTCGTTCGTTTCGTTCGTTCGTTCGTTACTTACTTACTTACTTACTTACTTACTTACTTACTTACTTACTTACTTACTTGGTTAGTTGAGTGGTTGTTTGGTTGGTTGGTTGGATAGTTAATTAGTTAGTTCGCTAGCTAGCTAGTTTGTTTGTTACTTGGTTAGTTTCTCTCTCATTCTTCTATAATTCAATGTTCCCTTCATGACTGTTTGATCACATGTTTTAGTTTCAAAGCCAGGTGACTAAAGGCGGAAAACGAAGCATATTTCAAAAAGAAAAGTTGTTGTTTCCGCTGTACAAACTTAATTAAATTTTTTTTTTTAAACGGATTACAGGACAAAACAAGATGCGTTTCGACCTCTTAGGTCTTCTTCAGGCAAAACAAACATTTAGGACGATGAAAACGAAGAACGAACAATCAGTTATCCTCTCACACCCGGTGCAGAATGGATGTTGAATGAAAACGAGGCCGTTGGGAAGGGGATCATGAGAGATGAAATAATTATGATGACTATAATAATGATAATAATAGCAATACTAGTGATGAGAGTGGAGATGATGGAAATGTTTCGATTGTAAGGGGAGGATTACTACCACTTTTGGTGATAATATGACGATAATAGTTGTCGTGTTAATAGTGGCTGAACGCAGAAGGGCAAAGGGAGAGGGGTGAGGGGATAATAGAATGGCATTTTTTAAATGATATAGATAATATAAAACAATATTTTTATTTCATACGTTAGTTGGTTGGTTAGTTAGTTAGTCAGGTAGGTAGGTAGGTAGGAAGGGAGGTAGGCATGTAGGTAGGGAGGTAGGTAGGTAGGTAGATAGGTTGGTAGGGAGGTAGGCATGTAGGTAGGGAGGTAGGTAGGTAGGTAGGTAGGTAGGTAGGTAGGTAGGTAGGTAATCTGTCACTCGGTTAGTCCATCAATCCGTCGGTTAGTTAGTTAGTTAGTCAGTTAGTTAGTTAGTAAGTTAGTTAGTAAGTTACTTACTTACTTACTTATTTACTTACTTACTTACTTACTTACTTACTTACTTACTTACTGACTTACTTACTTACTTACTTACTCAGTCAGTCAGTCAGTCAGTCAGTTAGTTAGTTAGTTTTTACATCCACATTTAATTACTTTTTACATCACACTCATCGTAAGTAAATGATACACATTGATAACCACCCTAGCAGGGTGGGAGGAGCAGTCCTATCTTACCTGACACTCTACACTGGACCCGAAGAACGATAACCCATGGTCAGTAAAAAAAAAAAACACTCGTGTTCCAGCGTGATTCAACCTTGCGACCTCTGACTGTAACCTCAGTGCTCTACCACTGAGCCATCTAGGACCTCAAATACATAACCACAATTGCCGACAGGGAGCTATAGAAAGAGTAAGTGGAGGTGTAGAGGCAATGTCTGGCCAGTTCTCCTAACCCCCCCCCTCCCCCTCCCCCACTTCTCATCCCGCGCCCACGCTGTCCTAAACGTCATTCAAGTAGACATCACGATGAAGAGGTCGGGGCGAACGGTAGCAGACAACTTAAAAGCCAGTTCCTCACCCTTTCAGACAGACAGAGAGATAGAGAGAGTGCGAGAGGGAGGGAGAGAGAGAGAGGGAGGGAGAGAGTAAGAAAGAGAGAAAGAGAGAGAGAGAGAGAGATGGGGGGGGGGGGAGCGAGGAGGGAAGGAGAAGAGAGAAAGTAACAGACGGAAGACAGACAGACAGAGAGACAGACAGACAGACAGAATACGAAAGCAAGATCCATTTCACTCTCCACCGTTCATCGCAACCCCCCATCCCCTCCCCCACCCTTCCCTTCCCCTAACACTTAAGTACACGTACATGCTGCCATGCACGCTTATGTTTTGAAAGTGAAAATGAATGGAACAAAACAAAATCAGTTTCAGTTCCTCCACCGGCAGTCTACCTGGAAGGAAAATTCCAAGCTGATCAAATGTTGTACATGAAGAAAGTGCCACTTCAATGTTATACCCATTACACACACAGCAACGAATCCATGGCTTGTTCTCTTTCCCAGTCGTCAGGAAGCTGATGGAGTTCCTGTAACTTATGTAGTCTGATGAATAACAAAGGTGAAGTTTAATCCTCTGCTTTCTCATCACTTTTCTTTTCATTTGAAATCCACATCATCTTCACTGCAAAAGAGACGAACATTGTCTTGGAGGGTTAAAGATCAAAACGGAAATCCTTTGTAGTAGTGTTAAGTTGGATAGCAGTAAACGATGTAAAACCTGATCGAGAACAGGTAGATAGGTACATAGATAGATGGATTGATAGATAGATAAATAGACGGACAGAAATAGGTACATAGATAGATGGATTGATAGATAAATAGACAGACAGAAATAGGTACATATATAGATGGATTGATAGATAGATAAATCGACAGACAGACAGACAGTCAGTCAGAGAGACAGTCACCACACACACCACACACACACACACACACCACACACACACACACACACAACACACACACACAGAGTAAATGTCCGAAATTTTTACAGCGTTGATGTAAAGTGGGTAGAAATTACATAAAAAAAGAGTTCAGTTCTCTCTATACAGTCGTGTCTTTGAGAACATTTAACAGACGCTGTGAAAGTTCAGTAATGGAAATGATAACGAAAACAGTTTTCATCATTGTTATTGTCGTGTGTGAGCAACGTTATCGGTCATCTGTCGGGTAAAGGACATAGATTACCAAAGTCTGTGCCATAGCATTCATTGATTCTGCTGGTGTGCAGCAACAGTATCGTTATCTGTCAGAGGTTAAAAATGGCATCAGATCATCGGGGACACAACATATGTACCTATTATGCATGTTCATTGATTCTGCTAGTGTGCAGCAACAGTATCTTCATCTGCCAGGTTAAAGGCACATTATCTTACCAACATCTGTGCCTATAGCATTCGCTGATTCTGCTTTTACACATTCGACTTTCAGCTGATCAAAGCATCTTTGAAATCCAGCACAAAGAACAAGATGACACGCATCCAGGAAAGTCACCTGGCAAAGAAACAGAAAGAAAAGATGAAAAAAAGAAAAGAAGGTAAAAACAAAGCAATCAGCAAACGAAAGAAGAAAAACGAAAATAGGCAACAAAGAAACAAAGAAGCGAAAATAAGAAAAACAAAAATAAGCAACAAAGAAACAAAGAAGCAAAAAGAAGAAAAACGAAAATAGGCAACAAAGAAACAAAGAAGCAAAAAGAAGAAAAACGAAAATAAGCAACAAAGAAACAAAGAAGCAAAGAAAAGTTTGAAAAAAAAATGCTCCACAGAACGGTTGGAGATCTGACAGTAGTATGTATACCCATACTCCAAGTCTGCTGTTCACTTTAGACCACAGGACACAAGACACGACATCTACGTGCACGCTGAAAAAAAAGGCATAGAGAATCTCTCTGTCTCCTCCATACTCCCTGATCACCCCTACATCTCCCCCCCCCCCCCCACACACACACACACCACTCCCACACCCCTTTCACTTCTGACGCATTCCCAATCCCTTCTCCCTATTGCTTTCTCCTTTTTATTCTATTTTAGTTTTTTTAAAAAAAGCATACGTTTACTTATCTGTTACCCTTGGAAATAAGATTATCAATCTATCAATCAATCTTTTTTCCATTATTTCCGTTAATCTCATGATCACTCTTTCACTGTGTGTCTCTCTATCTATGCACTCGCGTGTATGTGTGTATGTGTGTGCGTGCGTGCGTGCGTGCGTGCGTGCGTGCGTGCGTGCGTGCGTGCGTGCGTGCGTGTGTGTGTGTGTGTGTGTGTGTGTGTGTGTGTACATAACGTACCTACGTACCTTCGTACAAACATGTGTGTCCCTTTATCTCTCGCTGTGCTCTCTGCCTTGTCCCTCCCTCAGACACAGAGACAAACCGTCCCACACACTACAAGTAAAGGCACTGATTGTCCTCCATCAGACTCGGAGAGGGATCAGACGATTTCTCCCAATCTTTCAGACTGAGCAATCTCATCCCACCCCACACTACAGACAGTCACTTTCTCCCTGTGTCCAAGAGAATAACCATCCTCTTTCCACTGAAGACAGTCAGCACCAAAGAACGTTCCAGACTGAACAGCCACTGAACTTCCGTTCTGAGACAGGCTATGTCTTTATAAACAGCTGGAGGGACAGGTCGATTAATAAAAGAAACACTGCCGAGGTGAAACGAAGAATGATAAATGAGAGCAACCTATTGGAATATATACTGACCATTAATGAAGAATGACCATCTGATGAAAACTGGGATCGATGAACAAGTAAGGAATACGTATGAGGAAAGACATTGGTAACCTCAGAACAGCATTTGGACACACACATCAAGAAGTCTGTCTGCCACATGTAAGTATTAACCTTTAAACAAACTAACAGGCTTGTCAACAATAATGACAAAACAGGCGTTTACTAGCACTCGCAACTAAAAAAAAATATAGACAGTAGAGCAGCCAAAAACTAGACATATGGTAACACCCACAAGCAATCAGTCCAAACATCTTTGAAAGCCTGGTTTGAAAAAAAGCTAACATTGAACTTGGAACTCAGCGTCACTGCGGAAGCTAAAATTTAAAAAAAAATGTATATAAAGAAAGATACAAAAAACAGGTGCAAATTAACTGTAAGAAAACAAAAACGGGATGAAAAAAAATGAACCGATCCAGAAGTGCAATATTCTCTTTCTATGTCTGCAAACACTTCAGATCAGTCCGATTTCCATAACGACTGAAGAATGGCAATTGACGCATTGTGAATGTTTTTGTACTGCGATATACAACTACTGATGTTAAAGTGTTATCTTTCAAAAAAAAAAAAAAAAAAAAAAAAAACAGATTGGATATAAACGAATCTTCACGTAAATGATGAGACCAATCAATGAAGACACAAAGTTACCGGAGATCTACCGCCAAATCCGCTGGGGGAAATGACTTCTTTTTTTTCATTTGTGGCCTTCAGTCATTTTCATCATTGTACAACCTGCATATCATGGAGCCTACGACGTTGGGAGCTAAGCCAGATCTTACTGAACAAAGGCACAGTTTCAAACAAGGCATGTGCTAAGCCTCCATACTAGACAGAGTATAAGGAAATGTGATAAATACTAAATTAACAGAAAGGAGCAGAGCTGTCGAGGGTTCTAACTAAGCATCTTGAACCATCGACACATTTCAAATTTGAATAGTAGTCTTTAATTAGCCGATTAAGACAGATACGAGCAATACGTAGCCTCTCGAAGATGAATTATTGTGATTTGAATCTGAAGTTTGAAGGTGTATTTTAAAACAAAATCGCGCATAATGAAGCACGCTTTGCCAGTTTTCGCCAAAACCTTGATAGCTTGACAAGCATATCATCCAAGGCTAAAATCTCAAAGCTGTCTCCTGGTATCTTGAAATATGAACAAGTGCAAAGTTAAGATTTTAAGAGGCACCAAGGATTAAAGTCCCGACATACTACATGGTTAATATTTCATACATAGTTACACACACACACACACACACACACACACACACACACACACACACACACACACACATGAAATAAAGAAAAAAAATATGCGTGAATGGGATACATATGAGGCCCTTTAAAAAAATAAGTCTTAATACTATTAAAGAGTGGTACAGAAAACTTTTGACAGTGAAAGACAAGAGTCGTTGCTACAGTAAACTGTCTCTCTAACAAACCTGTCCAGTTTATCTTCATTATCTAAAAACTAGAATAATAATAATTTTAAAAAAAATCTTAGAGCCACCCTCCACCCCCCAGCCCCATCCCACCCTGACGCCACTTTTTCAACATCGGAAAGAACCAGAAGACTTGCTGAAGTGAAGTATTGTCGCATAAACCGGTTTTTTTGATACGGTTGACTGCATGTCTGATGGAATTAAGGCATGGTCCACGGCACATATAAACCTTCCCATGGTGCCACTCAAGCTGATGATAATCACAATTATGGATATAACTGTGTCGTGTTTTTTCCTTGTTGATGTTGTTGGTGGTGGTCGTGATGGAGGTGGTGTTGCAATTCCCTTGAGAGAGTGAGCAGAAAAGAGAAGCAGACAGAGGGGGAGGCAGAGTGAGGGGGATGAAGTGGGTAGATTTGGAAGAATGGGGTGGGGGTTGGGTAGGAATAAGAGAAAATGGAAATGAGCAACAGAGAAAAAAAACATGGGGCAGGAGTCGGGGGTGGAAGTTTATTCATAAAGGAGGTTAACAAGTAAATGACTGACGGCCATGGCAGAGTTGGATTGAACAATCTGATAGCATTAATTCTATTTTGATCGACTGAAAGGCCTAATAAAACAGCATCATTTCAGCACCACAGCTGAGAGTGGATGCTTCAACATTCTCCAATACCTCCCCTTCTGATGTTTCTATGTGTTATCGTTGGTGCAGCCGTAACCGATGTATACATAGTTTACAAAAATCTGCTGAACCAACCCATTGATTTCCGTTATGACAGTTAACACGAGATCAGGTTGCCGGTGTTGATAGTAATGTTCACACAGAGACTCTGTCACAAACTTGTCTGCGTTTCCTGCCCTAAGTTCGAATTTGTGACCGGAAGACTGCGTCCAAAAATCAGAGTTTCAGAAGTTGAGTATAGATAACTGGTTTTGTCTCTGAAGAAAAGAAACAGAACGAAAAATGACAGAAAAGAAACACAAATAAAAGAATGTAAACATAAAGCCTCTTTCACACGTAACACAAGAAAATGTCCTCTGAAAACAACTGTCCTTTGCAAACACTGCATCAAAGAAACGTGAAAAGGAGGAAAATGTTCGTTTGATTTATTTTAAGTCTCAGTCATGGAACTCAATGGAATACATTCGATTCTATCTGCTCTATAAAGAGAACTGCATGGAAGCAATGTCTCTCCCAGGTCACTGTCAGGATTTCCACAGAACTGGTGACTGAAACACACTGAGGAGTTTTAACGGTCAGTCCTGAGGCAATCTAATTTATATATGTGTTGGTGGTAGCCTTCTCTCTCTCTCTCCTCTCTCTCTCTCTCTCTCTCTCTCTCTCTGACTCACCATACAAACAGCCTATCAGCAGCATTCAGAACGTCCACGCTGGTATTGTCCTGTGAGTGGCACTGATAAAGTACGTAACTGTCGTCTTGTAAGTGCGACTGATAATGTGAAAGTCGGTATTGTCCTGTGAATGGCATTGATTGAAGACAAGCCATTGTTGTTGTCACGGTCGCTAAGCCGGACGGCCCTACCACCCTTACCCACGCCTATCACACACTAGGTCAGACAACACAGCACACAGTTTTACAATCACGCCCGCTTCTTTATTTCACACACACTCCATGGCGCCACCACTCACGCACATCCACAACTGCACACAAGTATCTTAATTCCCGCTGACTTACCCTACTCTACTATAATGACTTAGAAAACCTAACCTAACCTAACACACCAGCTTGCGGTATATCACTGTAACCTGGGACACAGTGATAGCCCGCACACGTGGTGACTAACTACTAGGGACGAGGATTTACCCAAGGGACTCTAAATTCTTAACTACTGCTACCACCCACACCTCTCCCCAGGACTCACCCTTCTCTTTTCACCCGGGACCACTACTGCACTGATCGCTGCGTCCCTAAGGGAGGCATCGACCAGTACCCTACACTGTGCTGGCCACTACGTCCTGAAAGGAGGCAGTAGCTAACACCCCTAACCCTACTGCCTAACGCTACACCCCTTCTACCACAAACATGGGACCACCCATCCCGGCCCAGAAAGCTCCAGTCCTCGGCGCTGTACGTGGCCCCTCACAGGCTGACACCTCCCCGGAAGACTCTGCACCCCGGCGCTGACCGTGGCTCCTCCGCGGGCCGACACCCTCCCCGAAGACTCTGCACCCCGGCGCTGACCGTGGCTTCCCGCAGTCTGACTCCTCCCTGCGATGGGCACGACACCCAACGTACACACACCAGACGCCCTCTCGACGGGTCCGGGGCTCGTAGGACGCCTCCTCCTCTGAAGGCCCCGCCGGACACCAAGGGTGGAAAAGGCCTGGTGCAGCGCCCTCTCACAGGACGCCTAAACCGGGACGAGGAACCAGTGCCGGAGAACTCCCGGAAGAGTACCGGTAGCCGGAGGAGAGCTGCCCCACAGAAGGCAGACGGCCTGGGTGGTCTCCCTCTCCCAGGAAAACAACAGGCACTGGAAAGCGCCGCTCACCCGCCGGCACGCGGCAGTAGACTGAGGTGGTCTGGCCCCAGCCTCAGGACGGAACAGGATACCTGCTGACACAACTGTAGGCCACTACTGTAGTGTTGCTACTACCCGAGTCATCAAGGCACATAGGCTACTTGGTAAAGCTTTAACTCTCCATCTCCCTTGCCTACTTCCCACTCGGGCATGAGAGTGACCCCTTAAATTTCGAATACATCCCCCAACCCATTACTCACTTTGGGGTTATCAGATCCATTTCCTGCCAACCCTTACAACAGCGGTAAAACAATATTCTCCCTGAGCCCATCCACGCTATTACATATGAAATTATGAATCACACCCAATTCTCGGAGAAATAAACCAATCTAAGCGATCCAACACGGACTCCATGGGCCCCCTTAGAACATACTAAATAATCTAGGAAATGGCCAATTTCACAAGGAAATGTCTCCACACAATAACCAGTAGTAACACACATCTCTCAGGAAAAAAAACACCTTATCAATTCTTAGCGGTTCACAGTTCCAGCATGTTCACACAAGAGAATCGGCTCGCAGCCACAATCCTTCACATTATTACCCCTCTTTGCACTGTCAATTATAACCATATATCAAAAACAACATGATTTGTTCGCCAAAATTTCCATCCAGCACCTCACTCTCATGTCATCTCTTGTCAGATAACCCAGTGGTTAATCCTTGTTATGCCAACACAACCACACTTCATACAATATTACATGCTGCACATCATCCGTTTTTATCCTATCAACTGCTAAGCTACTCGCCTTAAACTTTACCTTTCCCTCCTTTCTGCTTACTAAAATTCATAACTGGGTTGCCTCCCCACAACCTAAGATATCTTTCTCCAACCCCGTTCTGTCACAAACACATACATCCCTGCATGTGTGTGACGACTCGTTTGCTTTAAAAAAAACTTCTAACCATATGGACTCACTGTCCTGTACCAAATGCGTACGCCACAGATACAGTCTGCACGCGCACGACACCCGCGTCGAGAACCCTAACTCGTAACGAAAGTGAAAAGACACCAATATAAGTTGAATGGCTACGACCGTACCCCAGTATAAACCACTCGACCACAAATTGGCCTTAGCCCTACCACACAGTTAACCGATTCCAATGCTGTGCAGGTCAACTCCGGAACCGTTAATCAATTTCAACGAACTCCTACTATTTACAATTGAGATTGAGCACAATCATCAAACCCTTTATGATTCACGCAGACACATCCGCACCTGACTCATATTATGATCCTCAACAAAAAGCAACCTCGTATTACCTTCTCATTGAACCCACGGCAATTAACATAGACTAACCACAAACAACATCTACATCACCGTTCATCAACGGTCATTATATTGAACCCACATTGTCTAGCCAAACTGTCCTGAGAAAATCGAACTCAGGAACCACTATGTACATTACTTACAAAAAATATACAGGAAAAAGGTGACAACTCAAACCGGCTGACAACAAATTTCAATCACGGAACCAAGACGACATCATACCAGACAACCAGCATACACAACGAACACAATACAACTAATCGCAACAGGAGACAACTACAGTTCAACTCGCCACAATACAAGACAACACGACGAACCAAAACACCACGAACCTAACAAATCACCAACCTGGACAGACAGACGTTCAACCACACCAGTTCTGCAACTGGCTGAAGTGGCTGCCAACAAGGACGACACCGACTCAGCACAGGCCAAGGGCACCCAAACCCGACGAGGACCTGGCCCTAACTATGACTTGAAGTCACTCTTCAAAACTAACGGCGCTGCCGCCGCACCTACAATGCGTACGTCCACTCCGACGAACACCAGGGACCGAAGTGAAGCTACCCCAACGCATTCCGCCCTGGTCGGAATCAAGCGAACTCTACTCACCACACAAAACAACGATTGGTCAGAGCAGTGTATCCCTCCGCAGAGCTGACACGCCTGACCAACGGACTAGTTATTGCTCGTGCAACAACACGACAATTTACCACAACAACTCACAGACTTTACAACACAACAACAGCGATATCCTGCCCGCCTTCTCTGGCATAGAACCAAAGTAATAAAAGGGTAACAATCGGGAACGAAACCAACTTCCTCCTACCACTCCCTCAATAAATGAAGACTGGAAGGCAAAAATACTGTATGTCCTACTTCACCTGCCCCCTACCTAGCCTAACCTTACTACCTAGCCCCGAGGAACTTAGCCTAACCCCAGCTAACTAAACCCCAGTCTTACCCCGCGCGCGCGCGTGCACACACACACACACACACA
>CM065721.1:12814298-12826798 GCA_033310375.1 Conus canariensis
CCCCACACACACACACACACACCCCCCCCCCCCCCCCCCCTGACGTCTATCTCCATGCTATTTCTTCAACATCGTAAGAAAAGAAGAGGACTTATTGAAGTGAACAATTCTTGTATGAACGGGGTTTTGATACTGTTGACTGCATGTCTGATGGAATTAAGGCATGGCGCACTACACACATAGATATTGCCATGGTGTCATTGAAACTGATGATTATCACTATTGTGGGTATGACTGCCTCGTGATCTGTCTTGTGATTTTTTTTTCTTGTTGATTGTGTTGGCAGCAGTACTGGAGTAGCGGTGTTTTATAGGCCTTAAGAGTGAGTAGAAAAGGAACGCAGATGCAGAAAGATGGAGAGAGAGAGGGGATGAAGTGAACGCAGATGCAGAAAGATGGAGAGAGAGGGAATGAAGGGGGTGGAAAAGGGAGTAGGTGGAAATGAGAGAAGATTAGAATGAACAAGACAGAAAATCTGGGAGTGAGGTGAGGAGTTATTAAAAAAAAAAAAGAGGTTAAGAAGTGAAGGAAATGGAGGCCACAGCAGCTTCTCCTGGAACAACGTGATATCATTCATTCTTTCTTGATCAGCTGAAAGGCCAAATCAAACTAGTATCTGCAGTACAACAACTCACCATGGATCCTACAACATTTTCCAGTCCCTCCATTTTAACGTGTTCACATATTATCGTTTGTGTATTCAACGTGCAGCGATGACCGCTGAATACATGCGTACCAAACTTTGTCAAGCAAACCTATTGACGACTGTTATGATTACTAACACAAGGTGGGATCACCATTGTTGACAGTGATGTCCACACAGAGCTTTTCCCACTAGAGCTTGTCCGCGTTTCCTGCCCCAAGTTGACACCTGCGCCTGGAAGAATGCAGAGACATGACGAATACCCTAGAAATATTCCCAAAGAAAGCTGACAACGACCTTTATCCAAACACGCTAACCCACCAATATACATCGAATCAGATTAAGTCTAAATCTTAAACTATTTTTAAAGTACAAAAAAATTGGTTTTTCTCAGAAAGAAAAACAACAGAACAGAAAAACGACACACAAATGCAGTAAAAGAGTGAATAAAAAAAACACCAATTAACAATGTCAACAGATTTAAAATCCCCCTCGACAAACTACTGTCCTTTGCAAACACTGCACCACAGGAGTATGAAAGGAGAAATGTATTATCCTATGCACGGCCTCGTCCCTTCATTTCCTTTTGCAGTCACTTGCCTTTCTGCATTTTTCTTTTCCTTCCTCAAGGCAAAGACGTGAATAGGCCTGCTCTTGTGCCTATTTCTTTCCGTCAATAACAAATCAGTTCATTCGGACCTTCGCCTGTATGTTCATTTCTTGTTCTTGTCCTTGTTCTTCTTGTGCTTCTTCTTCTTCTTCTTCTTCTTCTCTTCTTCTTCTTCTTCTTCTTCTTCTTCTTCTTCTTCTTCTTCTCTCTTTCTGTGTCTCTCTGTCTCTCTGTCTCTGTCTGTCTGTCTGTCTGTCTGTCTGTCTGTTTCTCTCTCTCTCTCTCTCTTCCCCTTCTCTCTCTCTCTCTCTCTCTCTCTCTCTCTCTCTCTCTGCTAAACCATAGACTTTGGAGACTTTTGCATGTGTCTGCATGTGTGTGTGTGTCTATGATTATTTGTGGGAAACGAATGTTCAGAAGATTACATAGTTACTGCATATCAGTAACAAAAACAAGAGCAACACACACACACACGCACACAACACACACACACACACAACACACACACACACACACACACGCACGCACGCACGCACGCGCACGCACGCACGCACGCACGCACGCACACACACACACACACACACAACACACACATCACACACGCACGCACGCACGACGCACGCACACGCACACACACAACACACACACACCACACAACACACACAAGGTCACCCCCTTCTTTCAAACGAAATTGTTTCCCTTCGTGAGCCAACCTGAATCCATCACAGCCCCCTCATTCCCACCTCCTCACAGGGGGGAAAAGCAATTCTGGGAAAGACTGAGTGAACAAACAAATGAAACACGAAGGGAAAAGAAAGGGGATGTGTTCCTTTCTTCCCTGCTATTGTGGCAGAGCATTGATCTGGAGTGAAAAGGAACGAGATGGCGGGAACAGGAGACGGTCTGAATCAACAGAACCTGCTGAGTTGACACTTTGGAATAATGACTGTATCGTGTTGCTTGGTTGTCCTAACACATCTGTTTCTGGTGCCCGCAGGGACACCCACAGGGTACAGCTGTCGTCGCAGGACGATGCGAAGATCTGTCTGTCTGTCTGTCTGTCTGTCTATTTGTTTTACGCAGTAGGGATTGATACAAAGTTCAGCGGGGAAGTGTCAGTTTATGTTATACAGCGAGCAGCCAGCATAGGAAAAAGTATGGAACTGGTGAATTCAAATCGTTTGGGGGGGATTTCTTTCTTTATTAATTTCTTTATATGCATACTTGCCTTCCCTCGTTGCTTTTTTTTTCCTTTTTCCCCTGTAAATATATATGAATGCAAATAAAAAAAAGTTTAAAAAAATATGGAACTGTGAACTCATTCTACCATTGAGCCATCTGGGTCCCCAAACACACTTGACAATTACCCGTCAGAGAAGCGATCTATAGCGAGTCGTCAGCCATCTCCTTTGGGGTGTAGAGTGAATGTCTGGCCGGTGTCCTCCGCCACCTCTCACTCCCACCCGTCCCCCACCCACCCACGACGCTATCCTAATCATTGATTCAGGCAGACATCACGATGAAGAGGTCAGAGAGAACGGGAGCAGACAACTTAAAAAGCCAATTCCTCACACTTAGGAGCAGACACAAACAGAGAGAGAGAGACAGACAGACAGACAGACAGTCAGACAGACAGAGATGTATGCGTTGTTGCTTTGGTCATTTTTCTTTTGTTTTGGTTCGGCACAGCCCAGTGTCAAGGTAATCCCCTTTTCTATCCACTGTCCTGTGTAAAAGCTTACACTTTCAACAGAAAAGCTTTGGATAGAAAAGTAGATGAGAGAGAGAGAGTGTGGGGGGGGGGTGGGGAGCAAGGGAAGAGAGAGTGCGAGATAAGGGAGGGAAAGCAAGGAGAGAGTGGGGGGGGGGAGACAGACAGAGAGACAGACCCACAGACAGAAATTAGGGGATGGAAACAAGAAAGAGAGAGAGAGAGAGAGAGAGAGAGAGAGAGAGAGAGAGAGAGAGAGAGACACAGACAGACCAACAGACAGACAGAAAGACCCACAGACAGACATTAGGGGATGGAAAACAAGGAGAGAGAGAGAGAAGAGGAGAGAGAGAGAGAGAGAGAGAGAGAGAGAGAGAGAGAGAGAGAGAGAGAGAAGTAGACCACACACACACACACACACACACACACACAGAGACAGAAATTAGGGGAGTGAAAGCAAGGGGCGGAGAGAGGGAGGATTGGGGAAGAGAAGAGGAGAGAGAGAGAGAGAGAGAGAAGAGTAAGAGACAGACAGACAGAGAGACAGACAGACAGGCAGAATGGGGGAGCTATCCCTTTGTTATCCACCTTTCTCACCACCCCAACCCGTGCGCCAACACAGATACATAGGCTCATGCTACCATGCACTCTGGTGATTTAAAAGTGAAGTAAGCGAAGGAAGCGTAAAGTACAGCCCTGTCATGTAGTCTCAGACCGAAATGGAAATCCGTAGCATCATCTTAATCATCCTCATCCTCATCGATCAGCATAAAAAAGTCTCAAATTCTGCGGCCCTTCATGCTCTGCTCTCATGGTGACCTCAGTTTCGATGTCCTCTCTACGTCTGTGACCTTGGTTTGATTCTGTCTGGGTCACCGGTATCGGCGAGTCCATGGGGGCTGTCGTTGGACAGACGTAGTGGCGCCCTCCGGAGGGAGAGCTTACTCACGCCGGCTCCGCGACTAAGCAATTATTGTCGTCAGTAGGGGGCTTAGTAGGTGTGTGTCCTGCGTATGTTAGATCAGAACAGGCGCCACTGAACACCACCGAAGTGACTCGGCAGCAGTGCCAGTGTCTCCTCCGGTGGGTTGCCTCTTGACGATTTGACATTGACTGCTCCCTGTGGATTGCCGGTGCCGGTGCTGCGGCGGGCCCGACCGGGCTGTGGCTGTGGACGGGGTGTCAGGAATGAGCGGCGTGGGTGCACTGCCTCTGAGTGGCGCAGAGGTTGGGACAGCAAAAAAAAAAAAAAAAAGTGAAGATAAATCAAACAAAACAAAACTAGTTTCAGTTCTTCTGACAGCTGTCTATCTGAAAGAAAAAATTCCAAACTGACAGAACTTGCACATGAAGAAACTGTCACTTGATTGTTAAAGCCCTGAAACACAGGGATGCACCCATGGAGTGACGGAAAAGATTGTAGCTGTTCTCTCAACCAATCAACAGGATTTTTTAGTTTCTCAGAATTCACGCCACTTTAGGTAGCTTGATGAAAAACGAAGACAAACTTACAAAACATCTAGTTTCTAATTCTTTTTTTTTTCATTTAGAATCCTCTTTCGTGTTTAATACAAATACGATTAATACTGTCTTTAAAGGTTAGAGGTCAAAAGGAACCTATTGTAATTATGATAAATTGGATAGCATTAAACAATGTATATGACTGATTGCAAAAGATACACACACACACACACACACACACACACACACACACACACACACACACACACACACACACACACACACACACACACTCGCGCGAGTGCACTCGCGCGCGCACCACACACACACCCCACACACACACACACACACCAACACACAACAACTGCGCGCGCGCGCGCGCGCATATGCCCAAAATGCGTTTGTAACCTTGATGTAAGGTTTTGAGGAAATTACAGATAAATATGAAAGTGTTCAATACAAATGGGATTATTTAAAAGAGACTTTGAAAATGGAGTAATGGAGTGTCGTTCTAACAATCATTATCTGCACAACATAATTATCATCCACTGGGTTTAAAAAAAAACCAAAAAAAAAAAACACGATACCTTACAACCATCTGTCCTATAGCATCTATAATTGTACTTTCCTATATTCCACTATCAGCAAAAAGCAAAGCATCTTAGATAGCAAGCACAGAGCAAGATGACATGTACTCAGGGAACGCAAATAGGGAAAGAAGAAAAAGAGAGCAAAGATGGACGAAAGTGAGAGAGAAAGAAAGACAGAAAGACACTAAGAAAGAAACCAAAAAAAATACCAACCAACAAACACCGAAGGAAGGAACGAAAGAAAGAAAAGAAAGAGAGAAAGAAAGAATGAAAGAGAGAAAGAAAGAAGGAAAAAAGATCAAAAGAAGACAGAAGTGGTGTAGGTCTGACGGTGCTGTGTGGTGCTATCCTCGGGGTCTGCTGTCCGCCTGAGAACACAGGACATGAGACAGGCCATCTACATCCACGCAGAACAAAAAGACACGGAAGATTTCTCTGCCGCCTTCCCTGCTCCCTCTTCACACCTCACCGCTCACCCACCCTCTCCCCTCTCTCCCTGTCACTTTCTCCTCACTTCAATTCTTTCCATTATTTCTCTGTTAATCTCGTGATCCCTCTCTTCTCGTGTGTGTGTGTGTGTGTGTGTGTGTGTGTGTGTGTGTGTGTGTGTGTGTGTGTGTGTGTGTGTGTGTGGTGTGTGTGTGTGTGTGTGCATGCATGCGCCAATGCGTGAGTGCACGCCCAACACGTGTATGTATCTGTGCAAGTGCATACATGCGAGCGAGTGTAAATGTGTGTGTGTGTGTGTGTGTGTGTGTGTGTGTGTGTGTGTGTGTGTGTGTGTGTGTGTGTGCGTGCGTCGTTTGTGAGTTTTGTGTGCATGTGTATGTTTGTGTGTGTGGTGTGTGTGTGTGTGTGTTGTGTGTGTGTGCTTTGTGTGCATGGTCGTGATGTGTCTGTTTGTTGTGGTGTGGTTTTGTGTTGTGTGTGTGTGTGTGTGTGTGTGTGGTGTGGTGTGGTGTGTGTGTGTGGTGGTGTGTGGTACACTGGAGTTTGAAAGAGAAATTTAGTATCCAGTGCATTCCTTCATTTCCAATTGCATTCGCTTACCTTTTTGTTTTTTTTCCCTTCCTCGAGGGAAACACGTGAAAAAAATTATTATTTTGGCTTTCCTTTTCCATCATTGACAAATCAGTTCATTTGTTTGTTTGTATGTATGTTCATATATCTCTCTCTCTCTCTCTCTTCTCTCTCTCTCTCTCTCTCTCTCTCAAACTACACACACACACACACACACACACACACACACACACACACACACACACATTATGGCGCTGAAGTAGTTTGGGGCATCAACGCAAATGAGCAAATGGAAACTGTACATAACCTTGCTATCAATCGGTTTGCATACCTCTAATAAAATGTGTCAGGGTGAAACTGGTCGATTTCCTTTATATATTAGAACTGTTGTCCAATGTTTGAAGTATTGATTGCGACTATTAAAATTACCAATGACAAGGGTAATCAAACAGGCACATATTGCATGATACTCAACTCAAATTACGAATATTAGGTCGTCAGAATTGGCGTTGAAATAGTCAGTTCTATCCGAGTAAATGATTTGCATGTGTATGAATGACTCAGACAGTGGTGACGAAGTCAGTTTTTGCAGAGTTTAAAGACAGGTTTAACTGAGATGCCTCAAAATGCAAGATGTGCATAGTTAACTTGGAAGAAAGTGAAACGTAATTAAGTTTTACACCCATTTAAAGATCTTGTCGAGCTGAGAACTACTCCACAACAAATTTCATGTAACGTTTTAGAGATGGTTTGCTCGGTTTCGAACGAGAACCTGGGGTCAAACAAAGAAAAGATGGTTCATGCACACGAAAGTGATTTGATATGTCCATCCTGCTAAAAACAAATTGAACACGAGGAACACTTCGATTTTAGATGCCCAGAGTACAATAAATTTAGAAATGATTGTTCTGCCTTTACGTCCTTTTTCGCTCAAACTCAAAACCTCTTTAGTACTTTATCCTCTGAAAATGTAGACGTTGTAAATCATTTGCTAAGTTTGTGGCGGAAGCTTTTCGATTTAGAGAGAAAAAAAAAACTTAACATGTAGGCTGTGTTTGTAAATCGTGATTATGCAATAAGTTGTTTCGTGTGATGAGAATTTTGTTTGATGAAATGTCTTTTTCTTCATTTTCTTGTTGTTTGTATTGTTCAAATGTTTTCTGTGTGTACGTTCTTTTTTGACTCACATTGCTGTTGTTGGCAGAGTTTGGCAACACTAAGTGGAAATTGCGCATGCACTCCCTTGGCATAAGGGTTGTTTAACTATTGTCAATAAACCATTGTCATTGTCATCGTCATTGTCATTCTCTCTCTCTCTCTCTCTCTCTCTCTCTCTCTCTCTCTCTCTCTCAGCTAATCACTAGGAAGCCCTCTCTCTCTCTTTCTCTCTCTCTCTCTCTCTCTCTCTCTCTCTCTCTCTCTCTCTCTCTCTCTCTCTCTCTCTCTCTCTCTCCAAGTGACACGGACAGAAAAAAAAGACAACGAAATCAGAAACACAGCACCCACTCCCATCTTTCAAGTGACATTGCCTCCCCATTGCGAACCATCCTGAATCCATCACAGGCTTTCTGCCCACCCCCCCCCCCCCCGCCCCCCCACCGACAAAAGACAGAATGAAGCAACAAATGAAACAGGAACAGAAGAGAAAGAGCATGTGTTCATTATTACTTCCCCTCTATTGTGGCAGAGGGTTGAACTGGCGGGAGGACGAATGGGATGAGAAGAAGGGGAATGGGGTTTGAATCAACAGATGCTGCTGAGTTGACACTTCGGTGTAATGAGTGTATTGTATTCCTTTGTTGTTGTAAAACATCTGTTTCTTTGGATGTTGGGACACTCCACAAGGGCACAGATGTCGCCGTAGGGCAATGTCAGCCTCTGTCTGTCTGTCTATTCATAGTAGGGATTTGTACAGGGGATAATTCTGATGCTGTGCTTTCGCTTAACGTGCACTTAGTACATACTGGTCACGTGATTTGAGTTTGTTCTTTCACCCAAAAGGTCAGAATCCCGACTGTTATTCAGAGACAGGGGAATAAGAGGGTAGGGGTGGGGGGGTGAGATAGAGGGATCCGGAGGGAGTAATGCAAACAAATCTCAGTCTATACTTGAAAGTGGAACTCTAGAACGGTGGATTTCTGAGATATCATTTTACCTGCTAGGTCACATCTCCAAAGAAATATCTTTGACTACTTTTTTAACCTACATTTGTGGACATTTCTCTGACCTCTGCTGACCTACCTACACACAAACAGACACAGACAGACGAAAAGATCAAAATGTGTATGTGTGTGCGTGCGCGCGCGCGCGCGCGCGCGCGTGTGTGTGTGTGTGTGCGTGCGTGCGTGCGTGTGTGTGTGTGTGTGTGTGTGTGTGCGTGCGTGCGTGCGTGCGTGCGTGCGTGCGTGCGTGCGTGTGAGTGTGCGTGCGTGCGAGAGAGACAGACAGACAGACAGACAGACAGGCAGACAGACAGAGGTGGAGGTGAGACCAAAGAAACGGAGAGGGGACACAACTGAAGCTGTCAAACGAAATCAATAGAAGATTCGGAGCCGGGGTCAGAACGTACACACAGGTTACAGACAACTTTCGTAGACACGCATACCCACACATCTGGTGTATGACAGGTCTGTAGTCACTGGAGTCAGTGTATTTCACCGTATCCCTGGGTTACCATGACCCCCTGCTGGCATACGTAGATAGAGAATCCAGGGAGGGGCTGCCCATGCAGACTTTTTGGCAGCGATCTAGTTGCAAAGTGAGACGACTGCAGGCGGAAATCTAAACAAATCTGAAATCAATGTTAGCGAACCGCCAAGAGAAACGTGGACAAACGAGTCACAAGACAAAACACGACGCGTTTCGACCTCTTAGGTCTTCTTCAGGCAAGACACAAACAAAATAAGCTTGGCGGTTCGCTAACATTTATTTTAAGATTTGTGTAGATTTCCGCCTGCAGTCGTCTCACTTTGCAACTAGATCAATTTTGATTCATACTGACTGCATGCTACCTTTCGTTGTTTTGTATTTTTGTTTACGTCATCAATGTGTGCAATTGTTATCGCTGTATACGTCTTTCGGACAAACTCGTTCATTTTCGTTGTCCTATTTGTTTGTGTCTTGCCTGAAGAAGACCTAAGAGGTCGAAACGCGTCGTGTTTTGTCTTGTGACTCGTTTGTCCACGTTTCTCTTGGCGGTTCGCTAACATTTATTTAAGATTTGTTTGCAGCGAGTTTGACAGTTTGTCAGGACAACGGCACATTGCCATGTGTGCTGGAAACATTCTGTCGCGTCCGTCCTTCCCTCTGAAATATTTTTCAGAAGAAACTTCTCTTCTTCTTCTTCTTCTTCTTCTTCTTCTTTCTTCTTCTTCTTCTTCTTCTTCATTCACTCGAGAGGAACCCCAGAGGCATTGACGAAGGCTGCTGTATGGCGGAGGCCCTCCAGTGATCCATAAAGCTTTTCCCTCATCGGTTGGCAGGCCAGGTCTCTGCCCTCAGCTTTTCATGTGTGGGACAGTCCTGCAGGAAGTATTCTGTCATTGGGGCTGAACCGCATGGGCAACCTGAAGACTCGCCATTCTGGAATTTTGTGAACATGTGATGTTTCAGTCTGGAGTGCCCTATCCTCAGTCTCACAATGTTCACTTGGTCTGATCTGGGCAGCAGGTAGCATGCGTCCCTCTTGTTGAAGTCTGGGTGCTGCTCAAGGCATCTTCTTTTTTGCTTCTCCTAGATAGGCTAATGCTTTTGATTTCTTCAAAAAAGAAACAGCGGAAACAAAATAGCAGCAACAGTAGTCGGATTCTGCTTGTTATGTTTGTGTGTGTATCAGATTTCATCATCGTATTTGTTCAGACATTATAATTATCACAACTATCTGACAAATCATTTTTTTTTAAAGATTATTATTGTCTTCGGTCGTTCGAACAGGGACTATCATTCTAATCATCTGAACGAAATTACATTGAAAAAGCTGGGTGTTATCAAACTTAATCAAAGTTTTTTGTTTTGTTTTGTTTTCTGGACAACGATCATCTGATCTCTAAGAAAATTCTAGGTAGAGGCATAATGCAATTTTTGGGAAGTTTCGAGAAGTGAATGTTGAGGCTGTTAAGTCTTCCACAGTGGCTGACTACTGGGTGGAGAATGGGAACACAGCAGTCTGTGACGACAGTTCACCCAACTCTCCCTCAGTGCTGTTGGCAGCTGATGACTGGGTGCAGAATGGCAACACAGCAGTCTGTGACGACAGTTCACCCAACTCTCCCTCAGTGCTGTTGGCAGCTGATGACTGGGTGCAGAATGGCAACACTGAGGTCTGTGACGACAGTTCACCCAACTCTCCCTCAGTGCTGTTGGCAGCTGATGACTGGGTGCAGAATGGCAACACAGCAGTCTGTGACGACAGTTCACCCAACTCTCCCTCAGTGCTGTTGGCAGCTGATGACTGGGTGCAGAATGGCAACACAGCAGTCTGTGACGACAGTTCACCCAACTCTCCCTCAGTGCTGTTGGCAGCTGATGACTGGGTGCAGAATGGCAACACTGAGGTCTGTGACGACAGTTCACCCAACTCTCCCTCAGTGCTGTTGGCAGCTGATGACTGGGTGCAGAATGGGAACACAGCAGTCTGTGACGACAGTTCACCCAACTCTCCCTCAGTGCTGTTGGCAGCTGATGACTGGGTGCAGAATGGCAACACTGAGGTCTGTGACGACAGTTCACCCAACTCTCCCTCAGTGCTGTTGGCAGCTGATGACTGGGTGCAGAATGGCAACACAGCAGTCTGTGACGACAGTTCACCCAACTCTCCCTCAGTGCTGTTGGCAGCTGATGACTGGGTGCAGAATGGCAACACAGCAGTCTGTGACGACAGTTCACCCAACTCTCCCTCAGTGCTGTTGGCAGCTGATGACTGGGTGCAGAATGGCAACACAGCAGTCTGTGACGACAGTTCACCCAACTCTCCCTCAGTGCTGTTGGCAGCTGATGACTGGGTGCAGAATGGCAACACAGCAGTCTGTGACGACAGTTCACCCAACTCTCCCTCAGTGCTGTTGGCAGCTGATGACTGGGTGCAGAATGGCAACACAGCAGTCTGTGACGACAGTTCACCCAACTCTCCCTCAGTGCTGTTGGCAGCTGATGACTGGGTGCAGAATGGCAACACTGCAGTCTGTGACGACAGTTCACCCAACTCTCCCTCAGTGCTGTTGGCAGCTGATGACTGGGTGCAGAATGGCAACACTGCAGTCTGTGACGACAGTTCACCCAACTCTCCCTCAGTGCTGTTGGCAGCTGATGACTGGGTGCAGAATGGCAACACAGCAGTCTGTGACGACAGTTCACCCAGCTCTCCCTCAGTGCTGTTGGCAGCTGATCACTGGGTGCAGAATGGCAACACAGCAGTCTGTGACGACAGTTCACCCAGCTCTCCCTCAGTGCTGTTGGCAGCTGATGACTGGGTGCAGAATGGCAACACAGCAGTCTGTGACGACAGTTCACCCAACTCTCCCTCAGTGCTGTTGGCAGCTGATGACTGGGTGCAGAATGGCAACACAGCAGTCTGTGACGACAGTTCACCCAACTCTCCCTCAGTGCTGTTGGCAGCTGATGACTGGGTGCAGAATGGCAACACAGCAGTCTGTGACGACAGTTCACCCAACTCTCCCTCAGTGCTGTTGGCAGCTGATGACTGGGTGCAGAATGGCAACACAGCAGTCTGTGACGACAGTTCACCCAACTCTCCCTCAGTGCTGTTGGCAGCTGATGACTGGGTGCAGAATGGCAACACAGCAGTCTGTGATGACAGTTCACCCAACTCTCCCTCAGTGCTGTTGGCAGCTGATGACTGGGTGCAGAATGGCAACACAGCAGTCTGTGACGACAGTTCACCCAACTCTCCCTCAGTGCTGTTGGCAGCTGATGACTGGGTGCAGAATGGCAACACAGCAGTCTGTGACGACAGTTCACCCAACTCTCCCTCAGTGCTGTTGGCAGCTGATGACTGGGTGCAGAATGGCAACACTACAGTTTCTAATGACACGTCACTGTGCGACGAAAAGATGTGGACACAAGGAGGTAGAGAACGGTAGGACCAACACTCTTCTGGACAGGACCTAGCCTACAGTCAATGGAGGTGCGTTACTTTCTTTCTACGTCCAGTGCCCTTCAACCCCCCCCCCCCCCCCCCCCCCCACCTTTCAATACTCTTTCCTCTCTTCCCAGATCCACACTGACTCTCAAGAAAGTGTACTTTTGATTAAACTTGAGCACCACATAAAATCTCTCTCTCTTTCTCTCTCTCCCTGTCCTCTCTCTCTCTCTCTCTCTGTCTCTGTCTCTGTCTCTCTCTCTCACACACACACACACACACACACACACACACACATACACATACACACACATACACACACACACGCATACACGCACGCATACACACACGCACACACGCACACACAC
>CM065721.1:12831798-12839298 GCA_033310375.1 Conus canariensis
CCATACAGTATTGCTGAAACAATTTTTATGTGACATTATCTGTACGTTGAGGAAACATTTAAGTACAGTCGTGCTTTAGGTGAAATAACAGAAAAAGGATTTTTTTTTGCGGGGGGGGGGGGGGGGGGCGCGTAATTTCGCATGAATTATTGAGATGAGACTGCCATTTTAATGTACCAACGGTATGCCAAGAAGCTGAATCACTTCCACACAACCTGCGTCAGAAGATTGTAAAACATAAAATGGCAGGACAAAATCCCAGATACAGAGGTGTTCGACCAAGCGGGAAACAAAATCCAGATACAGAGGTGTTCGACCAAGCAGGCCTGCCGAGCGTCCACACCATGCTGATGCTGTCTCAGCTTCGATGGGCAGGTCATGTAGCTCGCATGCCAGACCACCCAAGAGTGTACACAAGAGACTCTTCTACGGTGAACTGCAACAAGGAAAGCGTTCCCGTGATGGTCAGAAGAAATGCTTCAAAGACACTCTCAAAACATCCTTGAAAGCGTTTAACGTCAACCCTGACACATGGGAACAAACTACTATGGCTCGAGCTAGGTGGCGCTACTCTACCCACAAAGGTGCCAGTTTACGTGAAGACAGGAGGACAGCTGCAGCACAGCAAAAGAGACAGGCCAGGAAAGCCCACGTCAACAATCAAGGGCAGGTCTCCCACATTCCCTGTCCAAGCTGTCACCGCACATTCCGTGCACGCATTGGCTTGATCTGCCATCTGCGTATGCACAAATTATCTTACCCCCTCCCCTCAAACCCCTAGATGACTGACGTGGTCCTCGTCGATCCGACGGACGAACAACAACATATATGAATGTATAGAAGGCTGTAACTTGGCAGGCAGACTTTTAAGGTGTGACCAGCCCAGTGCAGGATGGTGCTGAGTTACCACAGACTGCAATGTTATGGATAGTGCTGACATTTATTACCGACTGCAGCGTTTTGGATAGTACTGAAACAAATTACAGACTCTATAGTTTGGGACTGTACTGAAAATTATTACAGACTATAGAGTTTTGGATGGTTCTAAAAGTTGTTACGGACTACAGTGTTTTGGATGGTTCTGAAAGTAATAGCTCTCTGGAAGTGTACGTAATGGATTGTGTTGGGTTATTCTTACATTTATTTCAGATTGTACTGTGTTGAATAGTTACAAGTTGTTACAAACTGTTTTGTGTGGGATACTACTGAAAGTTGTCTATGCTCATACTTTGTTCAATAATTCTAAAGTGACTACAGACTGTTTTGTGATGGTGTTACAGGCGGCTTAGTGTTGGATAGTTCTGAAAATTATTTTAGACTGTATTGTAATGGTTAAGTCGTTACAAATGAATTTTAGTGGATAGTCCGAAGAGTCTTGACATTAGTATGTTGGATACTTCCAACAATTATTAAAGACCGAATTCTATTGGGTGGTTCTGAAAGTCATTATGGACTCTGCTAGTCCTGCGAGTCATTACTGATCAATAAAGCACGAGGGCGGCCGTGGCTTATTGACTGTGGTGACATGTTATAGGGTGTTGAATGCTGGGTAACGCTCTAAGCGCCCTGAATGTGAACGGCTTAAAGGGGGCTTGAGGCTGTCTGAGAGACACTCTGGGTCTGATTATCTCTGCTTGATGGACCGTCTGAGAAAGAGAGACACTGGGCCACGTCCAACAAATGGTGAAAGAGAGAGAGAGAGGGGGGGGGGAGAGACAGACAGAGAGAGAGAGAAGAGAGAGAGAGAGAGAGAGAGCGTTAGACAGACAGACAGACAGACAGACAGATAGACAGACAGACAGACAGTCAGTCAGACAGGATGTTAGTTCGTGCCTGAACCAGCACGTCTGTGCCCAGCCTGTTTTCATTATGGCGACGTTTTTTTTTTTTCTCTCCGCCAGTCAGATTTGTAGATAGACAGAAATGTAGCGTGAGTGTAACTAAATGAGTCAACAGATCAGCATGTGAGTGAGCATGTGAGCATGTGAGTTGGGGATGTACAAATCTTTTGACAGAGTGACTGACGTCATGTTGTTTCTTGTCTCAGGAACACGGTGATCTGTATCCTTTGTGTATGATTTAACATAGCGGCTGAGCTGTTTGTGTTCAGCTTCCCTAAATTACCCATGTGTTCCATGTATCTGAAGTGAACCGGCGTAGTTATAAACATTATGTACATGCCTTGTGCATGTTGCGAAAGGGATCTGTGTGTTTCTGAACGTAAGGAACAATAGCATGCTGTATGTATGTATTGTACTCTGAAGTCCTGTAATTTTGTACCGTTTATGAACATAACAATGGTGATGAGACCTCCGCAGGTCAAAGTTGACCATGGATGACGCATCTTAGATGTCGTCCAGGCTGCCACTTCGGCCAGAGCAGCGTCGTTTGTGGCTGTGCGCTACTGACACGACAGTCACTGTCGTAAAGGTCGCATCTGTGTGTGGTGTCTGGTCTGTTAAGAGTAGTAGCTATGATCCTTTCCATGTGCTTCCTTGAGCATTATAAACATTATATGTGTACCTAATGTATCTATAGTGAACTTGTATTTCGTAACTTCTTGCTATGAACTCTGTTGTATGGATTCCGTGTATCTGATGTGAACTGGTGGCTTGTAATGTACTTATGTTATGAGCGTTTGTTTTACCAGTGTATCTTTTGAGAAATAATTTCTTAACGGATTGAACATAGAGTGATCTGGATACTACGTCCTTTATGAAAACTGATTTCTAGTAGTGTCATTAAGTTAAGAAGATAGTGCTATAATTATCTGATGTAGTGTCATAAATGTTATTAAAGAAGCGGAAAGTGTCCTCTGTAATTACTCAGGTAAAACAATGTTTATAATGGTACAGACACTACAAGACATCAGTGGTATGGGTCGTCACACGGTATGCACTATGCAGTTTTCTCACCTTTTAATTAAAAGATAGGAGTGTGTGCACACAGCGTGGCCTGTCAATAATCGGCATTAGTGTTCTTTCTTTACCGCAAAACATGGCAAATGGTACAAATTCTTTCAGGGTTGGACGGATCTGGAATGTTTATTAGCTATGTGTGTGCTGGAGTCCATTTACCAGGCGTCTTCAACATAACAATGAACCTATGCTTTAAGATCTGTGTAGTGGTAGATAGGCAGGAAACAAATCATATATAATTCAAAGAGACATAATGCGCATCGATGCTAAAAAGCCTTGTGGTGTTGCGTTTGATGCTAGTGTAAAATCAGCTTATATATTTATCATATTAGACCAACAAAAATCCATAATTATATACATCACAATCTAAAGTATCTGGTTCTGTTGCATTTTATTTCTGTCTTACACAAAGCCAAACAATAATCCAGCAAACAGCTAGGTTTATGTACACACTGACGCGACAGACGGAAAACTGGCGTTGAGCATCTTAGTTCTGTGTTGTTTTTCATATCGGTCAGCCGCCAGCCTACAGAAAACATCAGACAAGAAAATAAATGTTAAAGTCAACGCGTCAGAAAAACGCAGCACACATCGGTAAACCCTTGCCCTATCAATGTCCAAACCATGCCCCTAGCACACTTCATTTCACTACTAACTTGGCGTCCTCGCCACCCCTGGCGAAAAGCAATTTGGTAAATGTACGGGGTTGAGTTCTTGACAGAAAATCAATGTCAGTAGGTCATCAGCGGCGTGGATACATCAGGGAATAACTTTTATAGAGGCATGATGCTTCGCTGTCTCTTCCCCGCTCACTTGTTCCTTGATCTCTGTCTGTCAGATCCACCAAAGGGACTGGTGTGATTTATACAGCTATTTGTCTATGCGTACGGGAGTGGGGCAAGTGCAAAGAAAACAGCCAAACAAAGAGCACGTCAGGACTTTCAAGTTGTAAATCAAGACACCTGAATTGATAACATCACTATCTGCTGTAGCTGACGATCCCCTTCCCGTGCCAGACATCAGTCAGAAAGGTCATCTGAAAGAAAAGGAACGCAGCACACCTGGTAAGGTTTTTTCATTGAACTGAACTAAACCAGGGGCCAGGTATATTGACTGGAACACATTTTTGATGAGCCTGTGAGGATATTAAGATGGGAAGAAAAAAACTATAAACATAAAGCAACACTGTATGAGAGAGAGAGAGAGAAAGAGAGAGAGAGAGAGACTCGTGACTCGTGACTCGTGACTCTCTCTCTCTCTCTCTCTCTCTCTCTCTCTCTCGAAGAGGAGAGAGAGAGAGAGAGAGAGAGAGAGCAGAGACAGAGACAGAGATAGAGACAGAGACAGAGATAGTTTTATGTTCAAAGCTGATAGATGAATACACATACACTTTTTTTCATTCCTTTGTGGTCCACTACACTTTTGAACGCGGACGACTGAGAAAAGTAACCAAAACATTAAAACAGACCACAACAAACCCATCAACTACAAAAATGTAAAACAAAATAACATGAATACCAAATGAATGTCGGCACTTCGATGAGAAAGAGAGAGACAGAGACAGAGAGTGTGAGAGAGAGAGACAGAGAGAGAGACACAGAGAGAGAGAGAGAGAGAGAAGAGAGAGAGAGAGAGAGAGAGAGACTCACTCCTTCCTCGGCTGAACCAAAAAGCTAGAGGCATCAGGGGAAGACATGTTGGACAGCAAGTTCATCAGAGTCTCTCTGGAGGAGCCGCTGCGCATTGTACCCAGGAAATTGCAGGTGTACTTCCGTTTCCGGGTCAAGGTCAGCTGTCTGTTCTCTGCCGGCGGAAACTGCCGGTACCAGCGTCTGTCTGTCTGTCTGTCTGTCTGTCTGTCTCTCTTCTCTCTCTCTCTCTCTCTCTCTCTCTCTCTCTCTCTCTCTCTCTCTCTCTCTGTATGTGTGTGTGTGTCTCTCATACATTCCAAGTGATGAATCACTTATAATGAAACATGTTCTTAGAGAGGTTGGTACTTACGTGATTCCAGACGTACTGAGACTCTGTGTTCAGAATTATTCGTTCTGATGTGATATTACAGTTTGTGAAAGATTGTAATTTTTTCATCTTATATTTTTAAAAAAAAAATACGGAAAAAGATCTGAGCAAAATTCTGGCTTATGTTTTAGAAAGTCTGTTTTAAAGAGTTGTGTGTGTATGTGTCTGTTTTATGTAAAAATTTTTGTATGAGTTGACTTCAATGAGGTGACATCCCTGATATATTCCTTGCGGTCGGTTAAGCTATAAACAACATGAATTGAATTAGTCATCGTCACAATACCTCGTCAACTTTCAGTTTAACTTTTGGTGTGGTGTTTCAAGAGAGAAGACAAAGTCAAAACAAGAATCCACCTACAGACAGAGACAGACAGACAGGCAGACAGATAGACAGACAAACAAGCAGACAGAAGAGCAGAAAAGGAAATCAAAGGAAACATGTGTGAACAATTACAAACTACTGATTCAGGGCAAATGATGATTACATCTAGCGTGAGAAGCCACTGTTTATACTCAATACAACCAAACGGACAAACAAACATAAAAGCAAACAAGCAAACCAGCTCTACACATGGAGACTATGGTGGGCATAATTGCAGGCTTGCTTGGGCGGTAGCCGTGTTCCATTAGTTCAGGACGACCAGTTCTCTGACGCTATCACCTCCTCTTTAAGTGGTCCCTCACTCTATTCGCCATTGCAGCGTGCAATTTTCTTTTCTTCCCCCAACACAATCATGGACCACAGGCCAGACAACAGTTTGTTACATGGGCAGACAGGCACATCATCCCAAACCCCCATCCCCTCCTTTCCCTTTCATTTATTTCTCCACTCATCGACCTCCCTTCCACTCCCATTTTATTCGTTTTCTTTTCATGATCCAGACTTAAACGTTTTCCAGCCGTATGCATTCGTTTAATTTGAGGGGTTTGGGGGAAAACAAGTCAAACGAAAACCTTAACTGAAGGAGAGGAGGGAAAATTGCAATTCACACACACCTAACACGCACGCATGCAGGTACGCATGCACGCACGCACGCGCACGCGCACGCATGCACACACACACAACACACACACACACACACACCCCACACACACACACACACACACACACACACACACACACACCACACACACACACAACACATACATACACGCACACACACATACATACATGCACACAACACACACACACACACACACACACACACACACACACACACACACACACCACACAGACAGAGACAGAGACAGAAACACAGAGAGAGAAGTGATATTAAGTGTCTGATTGAACTAGATCACAGCCATGAACTTTTCACCCCAGTGGAGGGGGGAAAACAGGAATGAAGACTTGGCAACAATGACCCCTGCTGCTGCAGGTGCCCGTTGTGTAATGGCCAGAGAGAACGAGCTCAGGATATTTCTAGACTCAGCTGCTATTGCTAGCATCACGTTGGACAAAGGGAATGTGGAAGGGGAAGGAAGGGGAGGCAGCTGAGTGGGAAAGGGGAAAGAGAGGTGACGGGGAAGTGGAGGGAGGGGGGTGGAGACAGGTGGAGGCAGCATAGATGGTCGAAGGGTAGTAGTCATCAAGACATTCCTGGAACTTGCAATGTCGTCTGTTTCAGCAATGCAACTGTATTGTCATGGGAACGGTCAGCACTTTTCCCTGGGCGTATTAAAGGCAACTGCTCCCCTAACAAGACTGTCTTACCAGTAAAGAGAATGTGCCAGTGTCACACTTGCTACTTATCAGCCCGGTAAATGTGACATGTTCTATCAGCAATAAGATGTTGCTCGTCTTGTAGAAGTTGTTGGAACTGAAAATAAGTTGTTGGAATTGTCAAATAGCGGAACTAACGATTTAAGAACGGATTCATCTATCTGTTTTGACATTTAATTGAAAATTCAGTCTGATCTAGCATCTTTTCCTTTTTTTGCAGATGTCTTATGCTCGAATTCACTTCTTCTATTGTTATGTGATCATCGAATAAACATCTTTGAACCATTTCTCCATCTACAACATTTTCTGTATATGTAACATCGTGTTTATTTTCAAATTAGTTTAATGCACTAGAAAATGGTCTTGCTGTTGTTGTAAAATCACTTCATTGCGGTCATTAGTTTTTGTCTCAATTAATCTTGTTTTCGTCCTGAAAAACCATGGATCATTCCTCATTGTTAACGTTTTCGTCAAGTGTTTCGGTATATTGTTTCCTTTCTGCAAACTATGGGTTTTTCTTTGCAATCATTTCTTTGACAGCTCAAAGTGTCTGGAACTGCTGTGATAGTCTCTTCTTCAGAGAGGGAGAGGGAGAGAGGTATGGAGGGAGAGAGACAGAGAGAAAAAGAGACAGACAGACAGACAGACAGACAGACACAGACAAACAGACAGAAACAGAGAAACGAAGAATCAGAGACAGACAAAGACAGACAGACAGACGGACAGAGAAAACGACAAAGACAAAGAGACAGACACACAGACGGGCAGACAAACAGACAGAGAGTAGACACACAAACAGACTGAAGTAAAGCGATCGTCGATATCTGTGAAGAGAACTGATTA
>CM065721.1:12844298-12859298 GCA_033310375.1 Conus canariensis
CAATTTTTTCAATGGATAATGGCTCATAAGGTAGCAGCACGCCCCCTAAAGTTTTAGTAATGAGTGCTTTAATTTCAGAACAGTGTAGGAGTAAATGCTTTATAGTAATCTGGTTTCCACATATACAATTTACATCTTTAGAAAATTTTGTTCTAAGAGCATTTAGACGAAGTTTAAACATCAAAGCTATAATATGTCTGGATTTTGTTTTACTAAGATATGTCAAGAGTAACTTTGAATCTGCGATAGGTTCATTTAATCCTTTAATACAATTTTGTGAATATTGACTGTTTGATGTCATCAGAATATTATCAAATTCATCTTTAGATATTTTGTCAATATGTTTATAGCATTCATGTAAATCTAACTTTATATTCAGCTGTATTGTTCCTTCAACATTACGCGCTGCTCTTTTAGCTGCTCGGTCAACCACTTCATTATAATATATCCCATAATGTGAAGGTACCCAATAAAAAGTGATACTGATGTTTTTAGCTGATAACTGATGTATTGCATGTTTTATTTCTAGTATCATTTCGAGACGCGTTTTAATATTTTGACATTTGATAGCTTGTAGTGCAGATTTCGAATCGACACATAATAACACTTTACGTTTGGGCCAGTTTGTTGGAAGATCTATGATATGCTGTACCGCCTTTAATATTGCTACCAATTCAGCAGTAAAAATGGAATAATGATTACCGATATGATACTGTTTCACTAGGTTTAGTGAAGGAATTACAAATGCTGCCCCAGTCTTGCCATTCTCGAGGACAGATCCGTCTGTATATATTTTAATATGATCATTATAATGACTCTCCATGTGTAAATTAATCACATTTTTTAATATATTCGGTGACTGATCTTTGTTCATATCTATATGGTCTATATCAAAATTAGGTTTAACTTGTTCCCATGATGGAACTGGCGAGAAAGAAGGCTTCATAGCAACCTCTTTATCTTTTAAATCTGCAGAGTTAATCATATCCGAGACATATGTATTTATTGGTTGTAGAGAATGTATATATTTTGCTCTTTTAACAAAATCATGTTGCGAGTCCAGATTTACTTCTTTTTACTAAAGGTATCATATGCAGATGATTTTAATACATATTTCGACGCACAAACTTTTCTGAGGTTATCAAGTGGTAGAACACCCGCTTCCTTGTAAGTCCCTAAATTTGGAGCATGAGATGGTACCCCAAGAGCTAATTTATAAGCTTTACAATCTAGTGTGTGTGTGTGTGTGTGTGTGTGTATGTGTGTGTGTGTGTGTGTGTGAGTGTGTGTGTGTGTGTGTGTGTATGTGTGTGTGTTTATGTGTGTGTGTGTATGTGTGTGTGAGTGAGTGTGTGTGTGTGAGTGAGTGCATGTGTGTGTGTGTGTGTGTGTGTGTGTGTGTGTGTGTGTGTGTGTGTGTGTGTGTGTGTGTGTGTGTGTGTGTGTGTTTAGTGCCAGCACGTGCAGGGTCACAGGTGTGCCTGACTGCAACCTAGGGTACATCTGTGGCCACATCCATGACCACTTGGCCTCTTTCAAGTTTGTCAACCATCAGCAGACGAAGGAGATTCTCGTCTTTCTCTTTGTCGCTGTCTCTCCCTCTCCTCCCCCATCCACCTTCTCTCTCTCTCTCTCTCTCTCTCTCTCTCTCTCTCTCTGTCTCTCTCTTTCTCTCTCTGTCTCTGTCTCTCTCTTTCTCTCTCTGTCTCTCTCTTTCTCTCTCTCTCTCTGTCTCTCTCTGTCTCTCTCTCTCTCTGTCTCTCTCTGTCTGTCTGTCTCTGTCTCTCTCTTTCTCTCTCTGTCTCTGTATCTCTCTTTCTCTCTCTGTCTCTGTCTCTCTCTGTCTCTGTCTCTGTCTCTGTCTCTTTCTCTTTCTCTGTCCCCCTCTCTCTCTCTCTCTCTCGGGTTGTATTGGTGCACTGATCTGAGTAAGACGTGTTTCACATCGCTCCCGTTTTTGATGGTCATTTCTACTGTCAGTGACTGTTGTCAGTGCTGAAAGTTGGCCAGCAGGAAGATAGTGGACCATGCCAACCACTCCCTTTGCGTTCCGGGCACAATGTGGCTGCTTCATAGCTGTTTTTATTAACTTTATGTATCGTCGAGCAAAGAAGAGGGAAGTATTGCGCTGTCGGACATTGAAGCCGAGGTGTCGTCTGGACGGTGTCATGGTTGGCCTGACCCTCACTGTGATTTTTTTCAGTAACTTACTGATGCAGTGCAATGATATAGAGAAAAATCCAGGGCCGCCGAAGAGTGCCAGCGTGAAGCAGAGCCGCCTGACGAGCACGAGTGACTCTAGGAGAGCGAGTCTGGACAGACATGGAGTCGAGCAGCGGGACAACGTGCAGACGGAGAGACAAGGAACAGGTGGGAGTGGATCTGTAATGGCCGAACCGACAATGACGGACATGATGACTGTGCTGAACAAGTTAAGTACAAACATGAACTCATTGAATACAAAGTTTGACAACATGCAGGAAGATATTAATGAGATAAGGCGATCTTTTTCTGATCTGAGCAATGAGGTTAGATCCTTGAGTGAAGAAGTGTGCATGTTAAAAGAGTCTAATAGGATCCTTACAGAAGCAAATCAAAAACTTCAACAAGATGTGAGAAAATTAGAGGCAAAAACAGATGACTTGGAATGTCGTTCAAAGCGTAATAATATCATTATACATGGTATTCCCAGGCCTGATAACGAAACGGCTGATGAATGTGAACAATCTGTGAGAGAGATGATAACTGACAAACTGGAACTAAATGAATGTCCAGTGGATAGAGTGCATCGCTTGAACTCTAAGAAAGACTCTCCCATAATAGCCAGATGCACCCTCTACAAAGACAGAATGAAGATCTTAAAGGCAAAGTCAAAGCTGAAGGGCACCGGCGTGTTTGTGGGGGAGGACTTTTCCCAGAGGGTGCGGGCTGTCAGAAAGTTGCTGCTAACTCATCTTAAGGCTGCCAGAGACCAGGGGAAAAGAGCCACCATGGTCTTTGACCACTTGTTCATTGATGGCAGAAAGTTTGTCATGACAGGTGATGAGAAAAATATTGTAGAAGCCTAGGGATTCGGCCGGCCTCTATATGGAAATAAGTATGCGAATTACAACGTGTATGCCCCTGGTGGAAATTTTGAGAGGGGTATACTGGAGAGGGGTATTTTTGATAGGGCTACACCGGTGATAAGAAAACGGCAAGCTGGGCTGAACTCAACACGTGAAAATACAAATGGTATTGTGGACAAGGTGAGCTCGTGCTCCGTGACGACAGATGGGTCGACCTCTCACAGGAATGATGTCTCTGGTGCTCGTGTACCTCTGGGTGATGAAAAAATCGTGCCAAGTTGTGAGCGTGGCTGTGAATGTGTCAATAAAAATGTGCGTGCCTGTGAGGATTGTGTTCCAGTTGTACAGCTTGTAATGGCAGATGAGGTTTATGATCCACAAATAAACATTAATTCACTAACCACTACGGTCATACCAGCCACTGTAATCACACCAGTTACAATAAATACGCCTGTTATTAATAACTATTCTTTTCTCCATTGGAACATAGGTGGTATATTGTCGAAGCTTTCTAATATTGATTTCATTGATTATGTGTCATCTTTTGATTTTGTCTGTCTTGTTGAGACTTTTGTTGATGATTTCCAGTCTACTGTGTTTAGTGACCATGCTGTGTTTGTAAAGCCAGCTTTACGATTTACTGAACGAGGAAGGAGATCAGGGGGAGTAATATGTTTAATCAGGAATAGTCTTGCGAAATTTGTGAAACAAGTTGTTGTTCATTATGATAATGTGTTATTATTTGTTCTTGATAAAAAATTTGTTCTGCTTATCAAATGATATCTTATATTTATGTACATATGTTCCACCCGAGAAGTCGCCATACTATTCTGTGTTAAACGTGGATAATGGGATCAGTCAAATTGAGGATTGTATTGTAAATAATATATGTTTCAGTGATAAGATGTCATTATTGATGTGTGGCGACTTTAACGGTCGAACAGCAGACATATCTCCAGAATGTGATGACAATATTAAAATGTGTTCATGGTTTGACAAATTTGATTCGTCTGAAGTTAAACGACAGTCTCAAGACAAGGTGTTGAATGAATATGGTAAACGTCTGTTAAACATGTGTAATGCTTTGGGTCTGTACATTCTTAATGGTCTTTGTTCGAGTGACATCAGCGGTCACTTTACATATGTGTGTGAATCAGGTTGTAGTGTGAATGATTACTTTATAGCATCATGTGAACTTTTTGACTTTATAAATTCCTCTTGTAAATTGTGTGTGAAAGAACGATTGGAATCTGATCATATGCCTTTGGAATTTAGCGTAAATGTTCTAGGAACAAATGTGGGTGTGAATGAAAATGACAAAAGGAGAGAGTATATTGAAAAGTTTGTGTGGGATAAGGATTATGCCTTGAATTTCATAGACACAATGAACTCACAGGAAATCAAATTCCAGTTATTTCGTGCTATGGAGTTAGTAGATGTAAATATAAATGATGCACTTAACTTGTTTAACAGTTCTGTAAAGAGAGCTGCTGACGGTATGAAACGTAAAGTTTGTATAAACAGAGTGAAACGACAGAATGATTGGTTTGATGCCGAATGTAAAATTGAAAGACAAAATTTACGAAAATTGTTAAGAACATTTTGCAACACATTAGATAAAGATGTCCGACATCTGTACTGTGTAGCTCGACGTGAGTATAAGAATTTATTACAAAGAAAGAAGAAACAACACAACGATTTACTGTTTGAAAAAGTGATCACAAGTATTGATAGTCAGCAAGAGTTCTGGAGAAATGTACGTACAGTATTTAAAAAGCGAGTATATAATCAAAACCAAATCACTATAGATGAATGGTATAATCATTTTAAGCATGTGCTGGATAAGGATTCTACGACAGAAACTGAAATTATAGAAAATGATATAATATGCGACAACGGATATGTAGAATATTATGATCGTCCTATAAGCAAAATTGAAGTTGTTGGTGCAATAAGAAAGCTAAAAAATGGAAAGGCAGCTGGTCCAGATGGCATGATTTGTGAGTTTTTTAAAAATGTTGGTAATGTTGGAACTGATTTTTTGGTTAAATTGTTCAATAATTTGTTTGACAATGGAATTTATCCTGAAGATTGGCACAAATCATTTATTCTCCCTCTCTTTAAAAAAGGTAATATGAATGACCCTAACAATTACAGAGGAATTTCCTTATCTGATATTGCAAGTAAAGTATTTGGTTCTATAATTAACAAGAGATTGTCAGAATGGATTGAAGTAAACAATATAACAGGTGACCACCAGGCAGGGTTCAAGAAAAACTTTTGTACAATTGATCATATGTTCACTCTGTTAGCAGCTGTCCAGAAACAATTTTCTAATAACCGTAAGCTTTATGTTGCCTTTATAGACTTTGAAAAGGCCTTTGACTCCATTTCAAGAAAACTTTTGTGGCCGATACTTACAAAAAATGGAATCAAAGGTAAATTATATAATTGTGTAAAATGCATGTACAAAGATGTTAAAGCTACAATAAGATGTGGGGCAAAATTTAGTGACTATATCAGATGTACTCAGGGTGTTAAACAGGGGGATGTCTGCAGCCCAGTATTATTTTCATTGTATATTAATGAATTAGCACTAGAAATTATTGAGAAGGGAAGACACGGTGTCACTTTTGACTTGATTGAATTATTTATATTGTTATTCGCAGATGATATTGTCTTGCTCTCTGAAACTGTCGTAGGATTACAAAACCAATTGAATAATTTGCATTCTGCAGCATATAGACTGGATTTGAAAGTAAACATGGGTAAATCAAACATTATAGTTTTTCGAAAGGGTGGTTTCTTAGCATCGCGTGAAAGGTGGTCGTATGGAAGTTCGCAACTGTCCGTGGTAAATGCTTACAAGTACTTGGGCATATATTTTTCAACAAAACTTAGCTTTACGTTTGCCTGTCATGATCTTGTTAACAGAGGAAAGCGTGGTGTTATAGCTATTTTAAGCTTGCTTTATAAATTTGAAAGTGTTTCAGTTAAATTATTTTTAAATTGTTTGATGCCCAAGTGCAGCCTATTGTACAGTATGGCGCTGAGATTTGGGGATTGGATAAAGGTCATGAAATTGAAAAATTACATTTGTTTGCTATGAAACGCTTTTTGCATGTGGATAGACGAACCCCTAATGATTTGGTTTATGGTGAGCTTGGCAGATATCCCATTTACGTAAATTCATTCGTGAAATGTATTAGTTATTGGCTTAAGCTCGTGCGTATGGGAGAACACAGATTACCTGCAAAAGCATACAAAGTATTGTTTGATTTAGATTCTAGAGGTAAATCAACTTGGGCAACTTCTGTTCGTAAATGTCTTTGTAGTTATGGGTTTTCGTTTGTTTGGTTAGAACAGAGTGTTGGATGTGTTAAAATATTTTTGGCTTGTTTTAAGCAGAGAATAATTGATTGTAACTTGCAAGACTGGAATAGTCATATTAAAAACAGTGAGAGATTTTCTTTGTTTCGATATCTAAAGTCAAATCAGGTAATGGAAGCGGAACCTTATCTATCGATGAATATTAATAGTTTTGTCAGATCTGCATTAACTAAGTTTAGATTCGGTGTATCTGATATTGCTGTACACAGGCAACGTTACAATGTTCATACAGAATTAGATGTTTTATGTCCATTGTGCAAGTCTGCCCCAGAGAACGAACTTCATTTTCTATTTGTTTGTCCTTTGCTTACAGATTTAAGACAAAAATATATTCCTTTGAAATATTATCGACGTCCATCATTTTTTAGGCTTGTCTTGCTTTTGTCGTCAAGAAATGAGAATGTTGTTGGTGATCTAGCTTCATATTTGTATAAATCCTTCAAGAGGAGGAGTTATCTGATTTGAATTTGTTTATATGTGCTTGTATATTAATGTGTTGTTACATCAGTTACATGTCAATACCCCCTTCAAATGGGGCTGTGGCCTTTCTTGAATAAATTATCGTTATCGTTATCGTTATCGTTATCTCTCTCTCTCTCTCTCTCTCTCTCTCTCTCTCTCTCTCTCTCTCTCTCTCTCTCTCTCTCTCTCTCTCGGAAAGAAAAGTACTCATCCTGTGTGACAACACTAACATCATTTGTATCGCCTTGCAGCTGTTTGTCCTGGGCAGGCAGTGAGGCACATCTGACATGAGTTCCTTCTTCCCAAGTCGAACGAGCTGCACTCTGTGCATTGTGTGACAGCTGCTTCCGCGTGCAAGAGAAACAGAACCTGGAAGAGAGTACGTATAGACATAGAAATGCTCTCCAGTCTACGTGAGTCACAGGATATCTTTGTCAGTGCTCCTGACTTCTAAAAAGAAAAACACCTTCCACAGAAACTCGTTTGTTCCAGACTTGAGATAAAGGGAAGATTGAATATTATACGATGAGATTAGAGACAAACATTGATAATGAACACGGAAACGATAGCATGTAGATTGAGTGTTTGGAAAAAAGGAAAGTAAGAAAGAGTGGAAGAAAGGAAAAGAACAAAGACTAAAAAGGATGAAAGAAGAGAAAAAAAGGAAGAAGAAAAAAGAAAGAAGGAATACAGTCAGGAAGAAAGAAAGAAAGAAAGAAAGAAAGAACGTCGGAAAAAAAGAAAGTATCATCAGACTTCAAGACTTTGTGACAGATGAGGGGGGGGGAGCTGCAGAACTTGCAAACAAGTGGCACCAACCCAAACCCAAACAATAATCATATATTTCCTGCCAGCTGTATTATCATTCTAACCTGCAGAGTAAGGCCACACAAAACAAATCACACTCTGTGTGTGTGCGTGTGTGTGTGCGTGTGTGTGTGTGCGTGTGTGCGCGCGCGCGCGCGCGTGTGTGTGTGTGTGTGTGTGTGTGTGTGTGTGTGTGTGTGTGCGAGTGTGTGTGTGTGTGTGTGTGTGTGTGTGTGCGTGCGTGCGTGCGTGCATGCGTGTGTGTGTGTGTGTGTTTGTGTGTGTGTGTGTGTGTGTGTGTGTGTGTGTGTGTGTGTGTGTGTGTGTGTGTGTGTGTGAGTGTGTGTGTGTGTGTGTGTGTGTGTGTGTGTGTGTGTGTGTGTGTGTTCGCATGTAAATTTGCATGTGTGTGAGTATGTGAGAGAGAGGGGGGGAAGCAAGTGAGTGAGCGAGCGAGTATGGGAGAGAAAGAGATAGACAGACAAACAGAGACAGAGATGGAGACAGAAAACACACACACACACACACACACACACACACACACACACACACACACACACACACACACACACACACACACACACAGACCGATGCATACAGAGAGAGAGAGAGAGAGAGAGAGAGAGAGAGAGAGAGAGAGAGAGAGAAGGTTAGCGTTCAGAAGTGATTGAAAAAGGCAGATGAGGACATGGGCTGAGCTAAGGGACAGGTGGTGACTGAAGCCTTCAATCCTCTGGGCGCAGTCACCACATGGGGCTGGGGAGCTAAGGGACCATCCCTTCCACAGCTGCTCCCTCCCTCTACTTTGCTATTCATCCATCCTCCCGTTTACCCCCTCCCCACACACACTACCATCCCCTTCTCCCCCCCCCCCCCCCCACCCCGCCTCTGCTACCGTCTCTCCATTCAGCTGTTGATGTCCCTGCTATACTGTTAAAAATCTGTTTGTGTCCATGGGAACTGTCCAAAAGTGCAAACACTCACGCACACAGAGAGTGAGAAATAGAGAGCGAGAGAGATAGTGAAGGGAGGGGGAAGGGGGGGGGAGAGATAGAGAGAGAGATGGAAGACAGACAGGCAGACAGATAGACAGTGAGCCAGCCATAAAGACAGAAATAGAGAATATAGTCTTGGAAAGATGCCTTATTGACCAGTTCACCATTGTAAGATACCAACACACTTCTATCAACCACACCCTTCATCCCAAACCCGTCCGTGCTCACGTATTTCCAACCTCAGTACCCATTCCCCCAACTAGTCTCATCCTCTTCATGACTAATCCCTTGGGGGTGGGGGGTGGGGGGGTATTTTCTAACTACATTGTTCAGCCTTACTCAGTGAAGTTAGGGGACTGTCAGTCAAGTCCTCACAAATCCCCAGCCTTCCTCAATGAAGCAAAGGGATTTTTTTTTAAAAGTCCTAACAAATCTCAAGCCTCGCTCATTGAAGCTAAAGGATGTACAAAGAAATTCTTATACATCCCACGTTCTTGTGCAGTTACATAAAGAGACTTTCAAAACTATACTCCTTAATCACATCCCTTGCTGAGTTAAGTTGGAGGACTGTCATAAGATGTGCCTAGAAATGCCCCAACGATGCCGAGTGCAAGAAAGGGACAGTGAAAAAAAAAGATTACAAATGTCCCCAAGCTTGGCTCATTGAAATTATGGACCATGACATAAATCCTAATAACTCCTCTCATCTCTGCATGAAGGCAAGGCACAATTACATGAAGTCCTTACAGCTTCCGAAACCTTGGTCGATGAACACATGTGAAACAGTTGAAGAAGCTCCTCGATTTTCGACGATTAAGAATGGTGTTCAAATGAATCTGTTGATCAGGGTGTGAATATCCACAACTCGCACGTGATCTGTAAACACACAAAGGTTGAGAGAAAGAAATGTCCAAAGCCGAGAGCATCACTTGGTCTTGGGGAGATCAGTATAGTCAAAGACAAAATAGACACTGTTCTACACAGCTTTTTTTCTGAAAGGCAAGGTACTGTAGATTCTATAATCGTTTGTCTTATTCCCGCTTTTTTATGATATGCAAAGAATGTTATGTGTGCCTACAAGTTGCTTTAGCTGTTTTTGCTTTTGGGGTTTTTATTTCAAAGTGTGTGATCGTTGTTGCTCTCTCTCTCTCTCTCTCTCTCTCTCTCTCTCTCTCTCTCTCTCTCTCTCTCTCTCTCTCTCTCTCTTTAGACACTCCATGAAAGCATCCTTTTACAGAACCGGACAAAACCAAGACACGGGACAGGGAAACCCTTTCACCACCCTCCTTCAGCCCTGTCAGTTCACGCCTGACAAGATCCAAAACCTCTGGTACCCACATTCTCCACAAGCCAGGCCATCCATCATCTGCAAGTCTAATTCGGGACAAAAACTATATTGTGTATACAGACATCTCCAGCATGACCTCCCTCTAAGTGACAAGACGTCAACGATGTCCTGGGGACACTGGAGGACTCCCTGAATGGAGTGGCAGGCGGACACAGCGGCAGAGAAAAGCTTTGGAGAACTCAGGGGTCCACACTGACGGTGAGTGTGACAGTTCAGCGAAGATCTCAACTCCCAGTTTTGGTAAATGTCTTCTGTCGTCTGCTCCTTGAAACTCATTGGGAGATAACGATAATGAGATTCGGATGTTGTTGATCGTTTGGTTTTAGCGCTCAAACTTACACACGCAAGCCAGTCAGTTAGCCCCGAGTGCAAGCAGTTGGATGAAGACTTCGAAAATGCTTGAATAAGTTCACATGGTAGTTATCGACAGATGAATATTTCCTGCTCTTCTCTTTTCGCATTTCTTGGAACAGTTTTGCGTCACCGCTTTTCTCATAGACTGCCATGGAAAAAAAAACCTATAAAAATGTAGATAAAACAGCCATCCGCTGCTAAGTAATTGCTTGTCTATTCGTATTTGCGATGGTTTTCAGGGAGGTTTACCTCTTTGTAGCCCCTGCAAATGATCTTTCGAAATATGTCAACGTGGTGATCAATTATTGTTTAGCAACATTATCTTTTCATATTTATAACACCCTATCCAGCCTCTCTCTCTCTCTCTCTCTCTCTCTCTCTCTCTCTCTCTCTCTCTCTCTCTCTCTCTCTCTCTCTCTCTCTCCTGCAATACATTGATTACTTAAGAGTGCCTGCGCATGTGATTTTCTATGTGACTTTTGTTTGTTCGTTGTGTTTCTTTCATGATAGCATGTTTTCGTTTTTTCCTGGTCTAAAAACAAGAGATGAAAGTTAAGGAAGAGTGAAGATGCTGTTCTAAGGTATCTGTTTGGGGCTTTCTCCTGGGGACAGAAATATGTAATACAGCTATTAGCTTAATTTTCTGCCCCCTTTCTCTATGTATGCGCTTATATATATATATATATAAATATATATATATATATATATATATATGTGTGTGTGTGTGTGTGTGTGTGTGTGTGTGTGTGTGTGTGTGTGTGTGTGTGTCTGTCTGTCTGTCTGTCTGTGTCTACGCCTGTGTGTGTCTGTGTCTGTGTCTGCATCTGTAAGACAGAGAGAGACAGAAACAGAGAGAGAGAGAGATAGAGAGAGAGAGAGAGAGAGCATGGTTGCTTCTGTCTGTGTGTGGTGTGTGTGTGTGTGCGCGCGCGTGCGTGCACGCGTGCGTGCGTGTGTGTATGTGTGTGTGTGTGTGCGTGCGTGCGTGCGTGTGTGTGTATGTGTGTGTGTGCGTGTGTTCAGTGCCAGCATGTGCATGGTCACAGGTGTGTCTGACTGAAGATTTGGCTAAATCCGTGGCCAGAATTTTTATGACCATTCGGCCTCCCGCAAGTTTGTCAACCATCAGCAGATGTGGGAGACGCTCTCGTCATTGTGTCTGTCTCTGTCTGTCTCTCCCTCTCCTCCCCTCCCCTTATCTAACACCCATCCTCTCTCTCTCTCTCTCTCTCTCTCTCTCTCTCTCTCTCTCTCTCTCTCTCTCTCTCTCTCCTCTCTCCTCTCTCTCTCTCTCTCTCTCTCTCTCTCTCTCTCTCTCTCTCTCTCTCTAGGAAAGAGCTTGGCCCATCCTGTGTGACAACACAAACATCATTTGCAGCACCTTGCAGATGTTTGCCCAAGGCGGGGGCGCTGAGGCACCTCTGACATGAGTGTCTTCCCACGTCAGAGGAGCTAGACTCCTTGCTCTATGTGACAGCTTGCAAGGCGTGCGAGAGAAGGTCAACCCCCTCTCGGACCGACCTTGAGTGTACGTAAAGACGTAGAAATCCGCTCAAGTCTACACGAGTCACAGGACATGTCTGTGGGTGCTGACAAAAAAAAAATCTTCCACAAGAAACGGTTTGTTCTAGACTTCAGGTACATTGGATATTGCATTTTGCATGAATAGATGAGAGTTTAACATTAAGAAACATGGAAACAATGTGTGCAGGCTGACTTTTTCTTCTTTTTTTTTTTTTTTTTTTTTGGGGGGGGGGGGGACGAAAGAAAGAAAGGGGTGGAAGAAAGGAAAAGAACAAATTAGAAGACAAGTTTGAAGAAAGAGAGAAAGAATGAAAGAATGAATGAATGTAAGAAAAAGACAGAATGACGGAGAGACAGAAAGAAAGACAAAGAGACAGAAAGACAAGAAAGAAGGAATGGGGAAAAAAAAGACAGTCACACCGACAGACAGACAAACAGATAGAAAGAAAGAAAGAAGAAAAAAAAAGAAGAAAGAAACCAACAAATAAAGGAAAAAAGGAGGGAAGAAAGAAGGAAAGGACGGAAAGAAGGAAGGAAGGAAGTAGAGAGATGGACAGACAGATAGAATGGCGGAAAATGAAAGGAGCATCATCAGACCTCAGAGATCATGTGACAAATGGGGAAAAAAAAAAGAGGCCGCAGAAGTTCAGAACAACAGGTACCGACACGAAACCAAGCAATGGTCCTTTTCCTGCTAGCTGTGTTAACATTCCTATCTGCAAGTATGGTTGGTGTGTGTGTGTGTGTGTGTGTGTGTGTGTGTGTGTGTGTGTGTGTGTGTGTGTGTGTGTGTGTGAGAGAGAGAGAGAGAGAGAGAGAGAGAGAGAGAATGAAAGGGAGAAGGGGGTATGAAGGGAGGGATGAGACAGGCAGACAGAGAGACAGAGAGAGAGAGAGAGAGAGAGAGAGGGGGGGAGGGGAGGGGAGTCAATGTGAAGCCAAACGTTCGCATTCCAGCGGTACCACACATCTGCCATAAAAAAAAGCCTGATGCCCTTCAAGCTCAGCTGTTTCGTTGATTCAACAAAATATTCAGAGAGGATTTTGTCTGGTCTTCTATATGAACCACAACCCCTGCATGCTCGTGCACCTACTTATGCTGTTGTAATACTCAAAGTTTCAGTCCATCTCCAATTTATTATGATACACGCACACCGTTACAATAATTTAACCACTAAACACACACACACACTCCCTCCTCCAAATATACATAACCTCTCACAATTATGCGTCTAATTTCTGACTTCTGTGCAACAGTTGTCACACAAGGTCTCAAAGACATTGTCTACACATGTACATTTCTCCATTTACATCTTACGAACCGTTCAGCACTGTGCATTCCTTAACCCCCCTCCCCCCCCCCTTCCCCCTTAAAATGCTTGGATATACAAGACATTTTGGCCTCGCTTCACATACTTCTATAAATATATGTATCCACTGAAGTTGTGTATTCCATGCCATACCTTAATGTACGCATGCAACTTGTATGAAGATCGTCCCTTCCTCCTTCTCATAGCCCTAAAAGCATATGTACCCACTGACCATTTTGCATTCCATCACATACCTCATTCGATTGTATGTACCGATCGAACACAGCGCGTTCCTTTGAAAACCTCTATGAATGCGTGTATCTTCTTTACATGCCTTTAATCTCTTTATACCCAAAACATCACTCATGCATTTCCTTGACATATCTATGAGAACATTTGTATTCAATGAATATAGTATTCCTGCACGTGCGTCCAAAAGTACATATACCCAGTGAACATAGTGTCCCTGGCATACCTTAAAAAGTTCGTGTATTGAATGAACACAGTATCTCCACTCATACCTCCAAAAAATTACATTTAACCACTAAAACCAGTTTCCCCCACATACCTCCAAAATATATTGTGGCCAGTAATACAGTATCCCTACATATACCTCCCAAAATACATGAACCCATTGAATTCAATATCCCTACCCAAACCTCAAAAATACATATATTCACTGAACACAGGACTAATACGATTAGCTCGAAAATACATATTATACCCACTGAGGACGGTATCAATACACATGCCTAGAATGAACTCACTCAACAAATATCTCTGCACATATCTCCAAAAGTACATGTGCCCATTGAACAATCTATCCCTCCACATACCCCCCAAAAATACACATACCCAACGAATACAAAATCCATACATATACCACCAAAAACACGTGTAACCTCTGAACGTGTTATCAATACACACACCACTTTCTTTGGGCGGTGCTTTTCTATATTATGCTCGGCTTTGCAATTGTATACCAAGCTGTGCAATAATGCACGTTACATGCTCAGTTACAACTCATGACTTTTATGCACAGGACCAAGAAAGGACAGGTAGAACACAATAATTATACATTGGGTTTATTGCTGATGATGTTCATGATGGGTGTTACGACACAGTCATTATACATTGGGTTTACTGTTGATGCTGTTCATAATGGGTGTTAGGACACAGTCATTATACATTGAGTTTATTGCTGATGCTGGTGATAATGGGCGTTAGGACACAGTCATTATACATCGGGTTTACTGATGATACTGATGATACTGGTGATAATGGGTGTTAGGACACAGTCTTCATACTCCCTGTCTATTACCAAGGACTCCGACGTCCATAGAAGACATTTCCAGTTTCATGGCCCCCTTACATGCTGCTCTTCTTTCTCTATCATCATCATAACCATCATCATCGTAAGCATATTCTCTCTCTCTCTCTCTCTCTCTCTCTCTCTCTCTCTCTCTCTCTCTCTCTCTCTCTCTCTCTTCTCTCTCCCCATCACCATCATCATCCTCACGGTGCTCTCTCTCTCTCTCTCTCTCTCTCTCTCTCTCTCTCTCTCGCTAGGTTTTTATGTTATGCATTTAAGCTTCGACCTCAAATTCCTAATGCAAACGGACAAGCGAATATCGTAACATGCAGAATACTTGTATCTGACGCATATTGTTAAAAGATTCCCCCTCAAGATTTGGACATTCTACCCATGTATCTGATAAACATGTGTGTGCATGGTAGACAGG
>CM065721.1:12861798-12869298 GCA_033310375.1 Conus canariensis
GGTAAGTATGTATAGTCAGGCTAATGTCTACGCATAGGTCAGTCATGAGTATCAAAAAGAAGTAACTTTACTTCATTTTTGAAAGCTGATAATTGGGAAATATTCCTGTGTTTTGCTGGAAGTGTGTTCCATTCTTTACAGCCACAGAAGGAGAAACTTGTTTTGAATAAATCTAAATTAGCTTTAGGAATAACGAATCTCAGCGAATCATGATGGTGATGTAAATGTACTATTGATTTTAAATAATCTGGGCATGCGTCATGAACAATTTTGTGCATAAGAATAAGAGTGTTGAATGTTATACATGAGTGAAGAGGCAGTATTCTATTGTACCTAAATACATCACGCATAGAAGGATCGGATTGTTTCTGACAGCTGATCATCTTAATGGCTCGTTTTTGTAATGAACAAAGTGGTTTTAAAGTAGATGGCGCACATTTACCCCAGATAATAGAGCAGTAGTCTAATCGAGCCTGAACAAAAGCAAAATAATACATTTTTCGTGAATGTTCGTTGAGAAAGTGTTTTATCTGTGACAGCTGGAACACACAACACGAGACTTGTTTGATTAGGTTATGGATCTGATCGTGCCAGGAAAGATTTTCATCGATGACGATGCCTAATAATTTGTGCTTTGTAACTTGTTTTATTGTTTTATCTTTGTACATTATTTTTAATTTTGCTTCTTTTATGACTTGTCTTTTTTGACGTGCACATATTAACATAGACTCGGTTTTATGAGGATGAACAAGCATGTCATTTGAATCACACCAGCCTTCCCTGATTTCATGCTTGCATTTAAATGATAATTAATTTCATCGATGCTATGACTAGAGTATTGTAAAGATGTATCATCAGCAAACAAATCACACACTGCATTTTGAATTGATAAAGGGAGATCATTTATGTAGAGGGAGAACAACAGGGGACCTAAGATTGACCCCTGTGGCACGCCTCTTGGCAACAGTCTTTTAGAAGAAATAACACCTCGTGAAAAAACAGATTGCGTACGGTTCGACAAATAAGATCTAAAAAATGATTCCGTATTGTTGTCGACGCCGTAAACATTAAGCTTTTTTAGCAGTATATTGTGATTAATTAAATCAAAAGCCTTTGTTAAATCAATAAAAACTACACCAACTGCTTTCCTGTTGTTGATATCTTTTAGCCACAAATTTGTGATCCGACACAAAGCCGTTTCACATGAATGTAGTTTCCTAAATCCTGACTGATTGATATACAACAGTTTATGTTTCTCAATAAAAGATGATAGATGGTGATGGATATGACGTTCTAATGGCTTTGAGACGGACGATAGCAGCGAAATTGGTCTGTAGTTATTTGGATCATCTAAATTCCCTTTTTTGTGCAGAGGGATAATTTTTGCATGTTTAAATGCTTCTGGAAAATAATGTTTAGATAAACATAGATTAAAGAGGTATGTAAGAGAATCTACAATATATGGTACAGATAGTTTTAATATCTTGGGACTGATTCCATCAAAGCTGTATGAACTTTTATTTTTCAAAGTTGATAGATATAAAAACACTTCATTAACAGATATTAGGGGGATAGAAAACTTTGCGTGCATATTTCTTGCATCACAAAATTTCTGTAAATTCGCAGTGTCAAAAATGCTAGTTTTATCTTTCCCTATGTTTAGCTTGTTACCAATATTGGCAAAATGATCATTTAGTGTTTCTACTGGAATGGAACATTCCATTCCAGTAGAAGAAAGAAGAAGAAAGAAGAAGAAAGAAGAAAGAAGAAGAAGAAGAAAGAAGAAGAAAGAAGAATGGAACATTCCATTCCAGTAGAAGAAAGAAGAAGAAAGAAGAAGAAAGAAGAAAGAAGAAGAAGAAGAAAGAACATTCCATTCCAGTAGAAGAAAGAAGAAGAAAGAAGAAGAAAGAAGAAGAAAGAAGAAGAAAGAAGAAAGAAGAGAAGAAGAAAGAACATTCCATTCCAGTAGAAGAAAGAAGAAGAAAGAAGAAGAAAGAAGAAGAAAGAAGAAGAAAGAAGAAGAAAGAAGAAAGAAGAAGAAGAAGAAAGAACATTCCATTCCAATATTGGCAAAATGATCATTTAGTGTTTCTACTGGAATGGAACATTCCATTCCAGTAGAAGAAAGAAGAAGAAAGAAGAAGAAAGAAGAAGAAAGAAGAAAGAAGAAGAAGAAGAAAGAAGAAGAAAGAAGAATGGAACATTCCATTCCAGTAGAAGAAAGAAGAAGAAAGAAGAAGAAAGAAGAAAGAAGAAGAAGAAGAAAGAACATTCCATTCCAGTAGAAGAAAGAAGAAGAAAGAAGAAGAAAGAAGAAAGAAAGAAGAAGAAAGAAGAAGAAGAAGAAAGAACATTCCATTCCAGTAGAAGAAAGAAGAAGAAAGAAGAAGAAAGAAGAAGAAAGAAGAAGAAAGAAGAAGAAAGAAGAAGAAAGAAGAAAGAAGAAGAAGAAGAAAGAACATTCCATTCCAGTAGAAGAAAGAAGAAGAAAGAAGAAGAAAGAAGAAGAAAGAAGAAAGAACATTCCATTCCAGTAGAAGAAAAGAAGAAGAAAGAAGAAGAAAGAAGAAGAAAGAAGAAAGAAGAAGAAGAAGAAAGAACATTCCATTCCAGTAGAAGAAAGAAGAAGAAAGAAGAAGAAAGAAGAAGAAAGAAGAAAGAAGAAGAAGAAAGAACATTCCATTCCAGTAGAAGAAAGAAGAAGAAAGAAGAAGAAAGAAGAAGAACATTCCATTCCAGTAGAAGAAAGAAGAAGAAAGAAGAAGAAAGAAGAAGAAAGAAGAAGAAAGAAGAAGAAAGAAGAAGAAGAAGAAAGAACATTCCATTCCAGTAGAAGAAAGAAGAAGAAAGAAGAATGGAACATTCCATTCCAGTAGAAGAAAGAAGAAGAAAGAAGAAGAAAGAAGAAAGAAGAAGAAGAAGAAAGAACATTCCATTCCAGTAGAAGAAAGAAGAAGAAAGAAGAAGAAAGAAGAAAGAAGAAGAAGAAGAAAGAAGAAGAAAGAAGAATGGAACATTCCATTCCAGTAGAAGAAAGAAGAAGAAAGAAGAAGAAAGAAGAAAGAAGAAGAAGAAGAAAGAAGAAGAAAGAAGAATGGAACATTCCATTCCAGTAGAAGAAAGAAGAAGAAAGAAGAAGAAAGAAGAAAGAAGAAGAAGAAGAAAGAAGAAGAAAGAAGAAGAAAGAAGAAGAAGAAGAAGAAGAAAGAAGAAGAAAGAAGAAGAAGAAAAGAAAGAAGAAGAGCAAGAACTACAACAAGAACTAGAACAAGAAGAACAAAAACAAGAACAAAAAGAAGAACTAGAAGAAGGAGAAGAAAGAAGTTATTCTTTGAAGGAAGTGCTCTCAACTCATGTCTATAAACCAATCATTTTCAACTAACCAGGACATTTTAGATGCCCATAATAGACAAAAGAACCTGATATGTATCCAGGAAGAAAATAGAAAGCACTAAAACAATGAAAACAAGAAAGAATGAACAAAGTTGACGAAAGAAAGAAAGACAGTTCCAGAGAAGTGGTGTAGGTCTGACGGTGCTGTGTGGTGCTATCCTCGGGGTCTGCTGTCCGCCTGAGAACACAGGACATGAGACAGGCCATCTACATCCACGTAGAAAAATTGGCTTCAGAGGATTTCGGTCTCCCTCTATCCGATCTCAACCCTACCCCCCCCCCTCTCCCCTCCCCTCCTCTGTGTGTGTGTGTGTGTGTGTGTGTGTGTGTGTGTGTGTGTGTGTGTGTGTGTGTGTGTGTGTGTGTGGGGTGTGTTTCGGCAAATGTGATTTTCAAGCCCCCTCCCCCCCCAGTGTCTGTCTGTCTGTCTCTGTCTGCCTGTCTGTCTGTTTGTCTGTCTGTCAGTCCGCCTGTCTGTCTATCTGTTTTCTCTCTCTCTCTCTCTCTCTCTCTCTCTCTCTCTCTCTCTCTCTCTCTCTCAATGTGGAAAACTTATACAGCAAGCTTAATGACTTTTCTTTCATGGATTACATTTCGAAGTTTGATGTTGCGTGTTTGACAGAGACTTTTGTTGATAGTTCTTTTGATTTCAGTAATATTCTTCAAGACTTCGTTAAGTTTACTGCTCCAGCAAGAAAATTGTCACATCATGGAAGACATTCTGGTGGCGTTCTTCTGTTAGTGCGCAAATCCTTTTCCAGATATATTTCAGTAGTCAATGTTAATTGTGAAAATGTTGTGGCCATACGGATTGACAGATGTGTATTTAACTCGGATAGAGATGTGTTATTGTTCGCATGTTATGTTGTCCCTGAAAATGGTCCTTTGTACAATTCAATGGAAATCAAAGATGGGATCGTGAACTTGGAAGAATGTATCTTGCAGGCTACAGAAAACGAAAACGTAAATGTTTTGATAATGGGTGACCTCAATGCAAGAACTGGATCTGAACAACCAACACCCGAAGTGATGACTAATTACTCACCTGATATTGATGATGACGATTGTGTGACTGATGATGTTTTGCATAGACTTTCAAAAGATGATGTTATAAATAGTTTCGGTAAATCTTTGTTGAATTTATGTTTGATGATCAACTGTGTCATAGTTAATGGTTGTGGTGAATGTGCGTGTGCTGGGGATTTTACGTGTTTCTCCTCACGGCTCTAGTGTGATCGATTATGTCATTATGTCTAAGGATATGTTTTCTACGCAACATTGTAAGCTGAATGTCGGAGACCGTATTGACTCCTGGCATTTACCAGTTAAATTTCAGTGGACAAATGTAGGACAGGATGTGGAAAAGCCAGCTGAAGCTGAACAAGGTGTGGAAGATAGGTTTGTGTGGTCAGACGATTTGCTTAGTGTTTTTGAAGAGGAATTAAGTTCTCATGAATTTGATGAAAGCCTACAGAACGCCTACCAAGGTCTAGATACAGATGTCAATATTTCCATTGAACTTTTTGTTAAATCACTTTGCGGCGCTGCTTCTTGCATGATGAGAACAAAAGGAAATAAGAAAAAGAAAAACGACTGGTTTGACAAGGAATGTGATCGAAAAAAGAAGGCAGTTAAGGGGTCACTACGGAAATTTAAACGAGCTTCAAAGAAATCACGTGCAGAAAAAAGAGAAGAGTACGTAAAAGAAAGAAAAGAATACAAATATTTGTTAAACAGAAAAAAAGATGAATTTGACCAAAGAAGATTAACCAAACTCAATCAGTCGATTAATGATCCAAAGGTATTTTGGCAAACTATTCGATCAGTCAATAGAAAGTCAGCCATATACAACTCTATTACCATTGAACAGTGGCATAACCATTTTTACAATGTCTTTAATGATGTGGATGTATCATCTACTCCAGAGGAAAATATCGAGTTTAGCCATGTGGGAGAAACAACAGATGACTCAGATGTTTTGTTCGATGAACCAATTTCCAGGCATGAGGTTCAAGCCAGCATTGGTAATCTCAAGGCCGGAAAAAGTTCTGGCCCGGACAAAATTATTAGTGAGATGCTGAAGCATGCCAATTCAAAAATTATTGATTTCTTAGTTATTTATTTCAATAAATTGTTTGACCTTGGTGTTTTCCCAGATGATTGGTCGAAATCTATGGTTGTTCCAATATATAAAAAGGGAAATCCAAACCTGCCAGATAACTATCGTGGCATTGCCCTAACGAGTGTTGTAAGTAAGGTGTATACACATATTTTAAACAAAAGACTTTCAAAGTGGGTAGAGAAAGAGGAAAAAATAATAGAAGAGCAAGCAGGCTTCAGACCAGGTTATAGTACCGTAGATCATATTTTCACCCTATATGCGTTAGTACAAAAGTTTCTTATAAAAAAAAGTCTAAACTGTATGTTGCCTTTGTGGACTTCAGAAAGGCTTTCGATTCTGTGAACAGAAATGTTTTTTGGGCAGTTTTGAGAAAATGTGGTGTGAAAGGAAAACTTTATCAAGCTATACGAAGTGTTTACGATTCTGTATTAGCATGTGTACGAGATAAATGTTGTTATTCAGATTACTTTGAATGCCCAAGGGGGGTGAAACAAGGATGTCTACTTAGTCCGCTCTTATTTTCCTTTTTCATAAACGAATTGGCTGTTGATTTGTCAAGCAATGGAAAACATGGTATTCAGCTTATTCCTGGTGCAGCTGAAATATTCTTACTATTGTTTGCGGATGATGTTATTTTGTTATCTGACTCTGTTATTGGGCTCCAGAATCAAATAAATAGTCTTAAAGAAGGGGCAGATCGATTAAAGTTAACTGTCAATCTTGACAAAACAAATGTAATGGTTTTCAGAAAAGGTGGCTACTAAAGTGATAGAGAAAGATGGTTGTATGGAAATGAAGAAGTAAAGGTAACAAACTCATACAAATACTTAGGGATGGCTTTTACCACAAAGCTGAGTGTTAGCAATGCTCTGTCTGATGTTTGTAGAAAGGCAAAAAATGGAGTGATGGAAATCATGAAATCATTAAGAAGACTAAACACTATTGATATAAATTTATTTTGGAAGCTTTTCGATACGCAAATTCAGCCTATCCTAACATACGCAGCTGAAGTCTGGGGATTAGAACAAGACAGTAAACAGATTGAAAATGTCCACATGTTTGCCATAAAAAGATATCTGAATGTACCCCTACATACATCAAATAAACTGATATATGGAGAAACTGGGAGGTATTCTCTACGCGTTACAACTACTGTAAAATGCATCAAATACTGGTTAAAACTAGTCAGACTCCCCATGTCGAGAATATGTAGGCAAGCCTACGAAATGCTTCTGTTACAGCACGAATCTGGTCACTTTAATTGGGTGTCAGAAGTACAAAAGACTCTGACTGAAAATGGCTTTGGTATTGTTTGGCTGAACCAGGAGTTTGTTCCGAATATGGTTTTATAACAGAATTCAAAGACAGACTCATTCCCTGTTTCAAACAAAACTGGCATGCAGAAATAGATAATAACGATAAATATAGATATTTCTGTTCTTTCAAAAGCATTTTTCAGGCAGAAAAGTACCTAACGTTAATTACAAATAAATGGCACAGAATCAGTTTGGCCAGATTTAGGTTAAGGGTTAGTGGTCTGAAAAACTGTAAGCAATGGTTCTTAAGTTCTGAATATTCGAATGACACCATTTGCCCATCTTGCGGAAATGAATTAGAAAACGAAGAACATTTTTTGTTTCATTGTACTACTTATGCTGACAAACGTAAAAGCTGCAATGTGTTGAATACTCGTTCATTCCACCAAAATAATGCTAGCGTTGCTTCAGTGTTATCTAATAACAATGAACGTGTTGTTAAAGAAGTGGCTAAATACATAGCTGAAGCCATGTATGTGAGAAAAAAGATAATTGAGCAAAATACCGGTTAACATAAGGATGATCCAATGTGCGGATGTTCTGGGGAGGGCGGGGGTGCGGGGGGGGGGGGGGGGGCAGGGGAGGGTGTGTGAGCTGGCGGAATAGGGGGAGGGAGAGGGAAGGGTTAGTCGTCAAGTGTGTGTGATTATGGCGGTATGGATGTTG
>CM065721.1:12886798-12896798 GCA_033310375.1 Conus canariensis
CCTAATAGAACTGCGCCCTGATGGAACTAGGCCCTAATAGAACTGTGCCCTGATGGAACTGGGCCCTAACAGAACTGCGCCTTGATGGAACTGCGCTCTGTTGGAACCGGGCCCTGATGGAACTGGGCCCTGATGGAACTGCACCCTGATGGAACTGCGCCCTTATGGAACTGCGATCTGTTGGAACTCGACCCTAATGGAACTACGTTCTAATGGAACTGCGCGCTAATGGAACTGCGCTTTAATGGAACTAGCTCTAATGGAACTAGCTCTAATGGAACTGGGCTCTAATGGAACTACGCTCTAATGGAACTGGGCTCTAATGGAACTGCGCCCTAATGGAACTGCGCTCTAATGGAACTGCGCCCTAATGGAACTACGCTCTAATGGAACTGGGTCTAATGGAACTACGCTCTAATGGAACTGGGCTCTAATAGAACTACGCTCTAATGGAACTGGGCCCTAATGGAACTGCGCTCTAATGGAACTGCGCTCTAATGGAACTACGCTCTAATGGAACTGCGCTCTAATAGAACTGCGCCCTAATGGAACTGCGCTCTAATAGAACTGGGCTCTAATGGAACTACGCTCTAATGGAACTGGGCTCCAATGGAACAACGCTCTAATGGAACTGGGCTCTAACAGAACTACGCTCTAATGGAACTGGGCCCTAATGGAACTGCGCTCTAATGAAACTGCGCTCTAATGGAACTACGCTCTAATGGAACTGCGCTCTAATAGAACTGCGCCCTAATGGAACTGCGCTCTAATAGAACTGGGCTCTAATGGAACTACGCTCTAATGGAACTGGGCTCCAATGGAACTACGCTCTAATGGAACTGGGCTCTAACAGAACTACGCTCTAATGGAACTGCGCACTAATGGACTGCGCCCTAATGGAACTGCGCCCTAATGGAACTGAGCCCTAATGGAACTGGGCCCTAATGGAACTGGACCCTAATGGAACTGCGCCCTAATTGGAACTGCGCCCTAATGGAACTGTGCACTAATGGACTGCGCCCTAATGGAACTGGGCCCTAATGGAACTGGGCCCTAATGGAACTGGGCCCTAATGGAACTGTGCCCTAATGGAACTGCGCACTAATGGCCTGTACCCTAATGGAACTAGGCCCTAATGGAACTGCGCTCTAATGGAACTGGGCCCTAATGGAACTGGGCCCTAATGGAACTGCGCCCTAATGGAACTGGGACCTAATGGAACTGCGCCCAAATGGAACTGGGCCCTAATGGAACTGCGCTCTAATAGAACTGCGTCCTTATGGAACTGCGCCATGATGGAACTGGGCCCTAATGGACTGCGCCCTATTGGAACTGGGCCCTAATGGAACTGCGCCCTAATGGAACTGGGCCCTAATGGAACTGCGCCCTATTGGAACTGGGCCCTAATGGAACTGCGCCATGATGGAACTGGGCCCTAATGGACTGTGCCCTATTGGAACTGGGCCCTAATGGAACTGCGCCATGATGGAACTGGGCCCTAATGGAACTGCGCCCTGTTGGAACTGGGCCCTAATGGAACTGCGCCATGATGGAACTGCGCCCTAATGGAACTGCGCCATGATGGAACTGCGCCCTAATGGAACTGCGCCATGATGGAACTGGGCCCTAATGGACTGCACTCTAATGGAACTGCGCCCTAATGGAACTGGGCCCTAATGGAACTGCACCCTAGTGGAACTGCGCCATAATGGAACTGCGCCCTATTGGAACTGCGCCCTAGTGGAACTGGGCCCTAATAGAACTGCGCCCTAATAGAACTGGGCCCTAATAGAACTGCGCCCTAATGGAACTGCGCCCTAATAGAACTGCACCCTAATAGAACTGGGCCCTAATAGAACTGCGCTCTATTGGAACTGGGCCCTGATAGAACTGCGCCCTAATAGAAGTGCGCCCTAATAGAACTGCGCCCTAATGGAACTGCGCCCTAATGGAACTGCATGCGCCCTAATAGAACTGGGCCCTAATAGAACTGGACCCAAACGAAAGTGGGCCCTAATTGAGGTGACCCTAATGGAATTAACCCTAATGGGACTGGACCCCAATAGGATTGATCCCTACGAGTACTAGACCTTAATATTATTAGTCCTGACGCGACGCCCTCACACTAATTTCACTGTTTACCATCGGACGAGATTTACCTGCAGGTATTTGCAGAGGAAAAGGTGGACTACACGGCCTGTCTGCCACATGGCGATGTTTCCGTGTGAAATAGCCATTCCACACAGACCCCAACAATTCAGAGCAACGAACATTCGAAGCAGTTACCCTCAAGGCATGTCACGTCATATCCAGGGCAACATGCCACATGTTCAAGTCGTCTTTGCACTGCATCGCCGACTGCCCGGCGGATGTGTTGTTGTTCGTCCTTCGATTTCGAAGATGACCATGACTTCAATCTCAGATGGAAGATCGCTGAGCGTGGGTCCGCAAGTGGCTGGTGAGGGCGATCTGGGCCCGGAAGGAACGCCCACATGTGGGACACATGTGGGTGGGTGCTACAGTGGAGGTGGAGGTAGCTCTGGCCTTGCGCGCGGCTCGCTTTCTCTCAGCTTCTGCTGTGCGTCTCTTCTCTGATGTATATGCACCCTTTGTGATGCTGCTTCGCCAGGCTAGGCGGTCCAGGGCAAGCGACTCCCAAGTGTTGAGGCTGATGTTCAGGCCTTTAAGGGACACTTTAAGGCAGTCCTTGAGACGTTTCTTCTGCCCCCCAACTTTGCACTTGCCCTGACTCAGTTCTCTGTACAGCAGTTGTTTCGGCAGTCGACTATCTGGCATTCTGACAATGTGGCCAGCCCATCTGGCTCGGAATTTCTGAAGGAGAGTGTAGATGCTGGGGATGCTGGATCTTTCCAAGACCTCAGTGTCGGCGGTTGTACACAATTAATGATGATGGAGTTCTGCCTGCTTGGTGTTTTCTACCTGTTTCTTTCTATCCCCAACACCGCGCCCCAGAGATTAAGTGGTATAGAGTAATGGCCCGATCCGGAGCTACATCTTCTTATGTTCAAAGTCTGAAGTGGGCCAGTGAGTTCTTGTGTGCTGTCAAACAGTCAAGCAAGGCATAGCCACGTGTCTAACAGCAGCGCTGTTCACTGGCTCATGGTGCGATACCTCCACCTCCCAGCTCATACTCTCCCACTCAAAAATTTCCCATACTCCACACTCTTCCTACTTGTTGCTGCTTGATACTTCCTCCTCCTCCTACTCGATAGTCCCCCTGTCCAATATCCCCACCTGTTCGACATCTCCCCTGCTCGACATTCTCCTTGCTCGTTACTTCCATGCTCAATACTCCCCTGCTCACAATAGAAACGAGGCCTTGATCTGAGAGACAGAGGGGGGTACGAAAGGAAATCCCATAGATAAAGACCATGTGCGTACACTCACAGACACAAAGACACACATGCCTTAGGCAAGCAGGGGGAATATCAGTCAGGAATATCGAGCAGGGGAGTGTGGAGCAAGGGGAGCATGGCGCAGGGGCTCCAGCAATACAGCAGATATCGAGCTGACCCTGTCCTCACACAGGGAAAACATGACCCTCAATGAGCAATGTGAAAGGGTGATGCAGACGGTCACACCTGCATCAGTATGTATACACAGCCATACAACACGCTTCTCCAGCCAGAAACCAGCCAGGATGCTTCCTCCGTGGTCTGCCTTGACCAAAGAAGGCGTATCTACTGGCAGTAACAAATGATTATATGCAGGGAGATCTTCGGGGGAAAGTACAATCTTAACTGCTTGAACATGCTCAGAGAAGTTAAGATACGACCTTGGGGTTGCTTCAACTGTTTGTAACTCAGTGCGTGGTGGAATGGAATATAGAAATGTTGAAATACACAGGACATACTGGATGGATACCTGTGGCCAGTCATTGTCCGTTATGTTTCTGACAAAAACTACAGGTAACGCGATGACAATGAATCTGTACATCGAGCTCGAATAGTCATTACACACACACACACACACACACACACACACACACACACACACACACACACACGGACGTACGCATGCATGCACGCACGCACGTACGCACGCACGCACGCACACACACACACAAATACGCACACACACACATACACACATACACACGCACACGGACAACACACGCACACGGACGCACGCACGCACACACACACACACACACACACACACACACACACACACACACACACACACACACACTGATTTCAGTCATGCACGCTCTCACCTCACACCTACGCTCTTGTTCACGCCTTAGCGTTCGATTGAATGAGGCGCAGATCTGCATTGCACAGACGGCAGTGGGTGTGAAAACGTTTTTAGCAACCGCGAAAATCGACCGATAATGTTCTCTCGTCTGCAGCTCTTCTTGCGTGCGTTTCATCTCATTTGGGACTGGGAATCTACATTAATTTGTGCACTTATAAGAGAGGTCATTACGATTTATGGCGCATTGATAAAATGAATGATTGAAATAATCAAAAGATTTCCTGTTCTGAATTCATGAAAAATATAGTTGAGGTGGCTATTAACTGAAAAAAAAAGCTGAATCTGAGATCAGGTTCTTTAACCCATAACGTTTTTCATTCTTTACACACACACACACACACACACACACACACGCGCGCGCGCGCGCGCACACACACACACACACACACACACACACATATACACACATACACACGCACGCACGCACGCACGCACGCACGCACGCACGCACGCACACACACACACACACACACACATGCGTTCAGGATATGTGTGTGTGCGTGCACATGCGCACGTGTGTGTGTGTGTGTGTGTGTGTGTGTGTGTGTGTGTGTGTGTGTGTGTGTGTGTGTGGCTATGCAATTCACCGAATTCTGCAACTTTTCTTGCAATAAGTTAAAACATATATACAAACAAGAAAATAAAGAGAATAACAAAGGTCAGTGTGTCTGGTAACGTCCCAATCTTGTTGACCACTTCACACATGATTTTGTTTTCAATTTTTTTTTATTTGGTTAAATCAGTGGGAAGGGAGGGTGGGGGTCATTTTGGTCACGTTTTCTAAATAGAGTTTTTCCTCCCAACCAGTTTGTGCCATTGTTGAAGGGTATCCTGACACCTATTCACAAACATGTCGATTTCTGTTCTATATTGACCGTTACTTGTCTTGTCACTCCGCAGCCATCTGCACGTCAGGTTGTTGACAGCCTAGCCAACCTCGGAGGCTGAATTGAAGCTGAAAGCAGGTGAACAAAAATTAAAATCCAGACTTCGTGTTGCCTGTAATCATGGCCGGTGAGTTCTGAGTGTTGTACAATCAACAAAGTATGAAGTGAACTTCAATGTTAAAGGCACAGTTCCTTGAGGTGCAACAGTACTTGATCAGCATGGCGACAGAAAGACAGCGTTTCAACTGCACAACCTGTAGGCTGTTGGTAAGATAGTCAGGACCCACAACAAAGCGAGGAAGGCGCTTCCCATCTGCACACGGTTCTTTGCACAAGAAAAAAATCAAAGAAAGACAGGAAAGGCTCAATGGTGTTTGATGAGTTTGAGATATCAAAGCGCCTTAGCTTGTAAAACTCTAAAGCTCTAAATACTAGAGTCACATAGATTTACATGATTGCAGACAATCTTTTTAATGCCACTGTTGGTTCTTATGGTCGGATTACGAAATGTTCGTGAAGTTAAACAAATGTATTTCTATAATTTCTTTTATGTGTCTATCTAAGAGTTGTGACAGCTTGAGTAAAGCTGCATAATCTGCAAGTTGAACAGTACAACATGCACGGCCGGGAAGACTACACAGACAGTCGGTTTGTCAGAGCTGAAAGACTAACGCAAACACACTTCCTTGGTTTGTCTAGGTATTCATGAACATTAACACAAGAGCGCAGAAGCATTTACACTTCAGTGCACAAACTGCAGTGGACTTCAGAATCTCTTCACAAACTCCTGTAAGTATCCGATACCATTCTGTCAAAGGCCTTCAGGTAGCCAGTATTAGCATTTCAGGACAAAGACCATTCAAAGATGTATTCACAGGTGGGTTTTTCCTTTTTGGGGAGGGGGTCAGGAAAAATACAGTATTTTTTCCACATGGAAAATGTTTCCCATTGAACGAGAGTCTGATCAAATAGTCAAAGTCTTCTAAAGCTAACTGGTACAGTACCTTAAAGTATTAATGATGTCTTCATATCATCCAGGCCAGGACCTTCATTGATATCACTTTCTCTCATTTTGTCGGTACCCCCTAAAAGACAACAGTTTTTCTGCTCTCTGGTCTGATGAAGGACACGATCAGAAACTCTGTCGTCAAATTTCTATCCACGGTAGAAATTGTGCAGGTCAGAACTATAACAGAAGAGACTCAGAAGGCCTATTTTTATGCTGTATCTTTAGAAGACAGATCACTAAGCTGCCAGTAGATAAGTAACTAAAGCAGACGCTCAGTGGCTCTCTATATGTTGCAGTCCTGCATTGTAATCCCATACAGCAGACTTCACGGGCACTTTCTATTAGTAACCCTGTACAATAATCCAGAATACACTTTCTCATCGCTTTTACACCACATGACAAGTTTTACCCCCAAAAAATGTGAATTTGTAACAGCAGGTTACAAATTTGCAGGAAAAAAAAAACAATACACACACACACACGAGAATGGGTCATAAACGTAGAAGAAGAAGTAAAGAAAAAACACAAAAGGTGGAATAAAAATTGAGTGACAGGGAAGAGGAATCTATGTGCAGAGAAATTCCAGAAGGCGGGGCATACAGTGTGTACAGAAAGATGGAAATAGCCATTAGTTCATCAGCTTTTCCCTGCAGACGTGTGGTGTGGGCTTTGATCTCCGCTCAGCCCTCCACATTCCTTGCGGGCAGAACGCGGGGTCAGGCAGTCCGAGAAGAGGCTGTGGTGAAAACACACTGGAGTGTTTATTGCATTCAGAGCACACACACACACACACACACACACACCACGCACGCACGCACGCACGCACAACACACACACACACACACACACACACACACACACACACACACGCACGGACACACACACACACACACACACACAACACACACACACACACACGCATACACGCACGCCCGCACGCACACACACACGCACGCACGCACGCACGCACGCACGCACGCACGCATACACACACATACATACACACATGCAGGCACACACACATACGTACGCGCGCGCGCATACACACACACACACACACACACACACACACACACACACACACAAACACACACACACACACACAAACACACACACACACACACACACACACACACACACACACACACACACACACACACACACAGGATCCTCAAGCAATCTCATTGACAACCTTGCATCTCTCTCTCTCTCTCTCTCTCTCTCTCTCTCTCTCTGGGAAGAGAGACAGTAATTTTCCTCCACACGTTACTGAATACAGTTGCGTTTTCCTCTCGGGAGAGATGGCCACCATTGATCTGATCATGGAGGCAGAAAAGTGAGACCTGATTTGTCCGTCAAAGACACCGATGACTCCACTCACGCATTGCCAGCCACCATGACTTGGTCCCACTTCAGATTTTCCGTCAAGAACCGTGACTGCATTCGTCATTTGTCCGTCAAAGACACACCGCATGACTTGGTCCCACTTCATTCTGTCCTGATTTTCGTCAGACCGATGACTTCATAAGTCTGATTCGCAAAGACACACCGCATGATGCACTTATTGTCTGATTTGTCCGTCAAAGACACACCGCATGACTTGTCCACTTCATTCTGTCCTGATTTGTCCGTCAACACGCAGACTTGTCCACTATTCGTCTGATTCCGTCAAAGACAACGCATGACTTGGTCCCACTTCATTCTGTCCTGATTTGTCCGTCAAAGACACACCGCATGACTTGGTCCCACTTCATTCTGTCCTGATTTGTCCGTCAAAGACACACCGCATGACTTGGTCCCACTTCATTCTGTCCTGATTTGTCCGTCAAAGACACACCGCATGACTTGGTCCCACTTCATTCTGTCCTGATTTGTCCGTCAAAGACACACCGCATGATTGGTCCACTCATTCTGTCCTGATTTGTCGTCAAAGACACACGCATGACTGGTCCCACTTCATTCTGTCCTGTTCCAACTGCATTTCACTCTGGGTTACCTGGCACCATTCCAAACTAGGGAACACTCACACACATACGCCCACACACAGAGATTTGTGCAAGTATACAAGTGGTTGTAGCAGCAGCAGCAGCAGCAGTAGTAGTAGCAGTAATGATATTGATAATGATGATGATGATGATGATGATGATGATGATGATGATGATGATAAGATAACGATGTGAACAAATGAAGCAGCCAAATTGTCAGTGAATAGAAGCTTCTAATTCAATGGCAGTTATCTTTCACAGACCATCGACTGCCCTCCCCCACCCGCCAGCTTCCTTCACTCCCTAATACCTTCTCTCCATTCCTTCTCTTTTCAGCTTGGGAACTTCCCGAACTTCCATTCCACTTCCATTTGCTACATATTGTCTTCACCCTCTGAGAATACACGACACGCGACATAATCAGTTCACAGCCCTAGTGATGGACAATCTGATGCTTATGGTCTACAGGAAAGAAAGAACGGGTGGGGGTGGGGGGGGGGAGGGATGAAGGGAGGAAGGAAGGAAGAAATAAAAACTATTCCGCGTCAACGTTCCCTTTGAGTTTGGCCATGCAGGGGACATTGGGAATCAATAAACGCAATCAATAAGTTTACCAGGGCGTTTTCTCGTGTCCAACGGATGGAGAAGTCATTCGTCAATCTAAACTAGTGTGAAGAAAAACATTAAGGGGGAAGTGTGAAGGGGAGAGAGAGAGAGAGAGAGAGAGAGAGAGAGAGAGAGAGAGAGAGAACAAAATCGTTATTTGTATGTCACCGGTCTGACAAAGGGAAGAAGACAGACAGACAGACAGACAGACAGACAGACGACGGACGGGTGGAAGGACGGACAGACTAACAGACAGATAAAGAGAAAGTAGAGAAAGAAAAGGTTTGAGAGAGAGAGAGAGAGAGAGAGAGAGAGAGAGAGAGAGAGAGAGAGAGAGAGAGAGAGAGAGAGTGGTTGGGAGGAGAGGTCCTAATATCCATTTGATTTAGTCTGAGTTTCTTATCGCTCCGAGCTAGACACAGAGAGCTCTGCCTGCTTTAAGATTTAGAATACGGTTCTCTTTCCATTTCTCTTCCGACTCTACGAGTTTCTGCTGTACGGAATGGCAAATATTGTCTACGAGTTTCTGCTGTACGGAATGGCAAATATTGTCTACGAGTTTCTGCTGTACGGAATGGCAAATATTGTCTACGAGTTTCTGCTGTACGGAATGGCAAATATTGTCTACGAGTTTCTGCTGTACGGAATGGCAAATATTGTCTACGAGTTTCTGCTGTACGGAATGGCAAATGTTGTCTACGAGTTTCTGCTGTACGGAATGGCAAATGTTGTCTACGAGTTTCTGCTGTACGGAATGGCAAATGTTGTTGATTCGTACAATAAGTTTCTACCCCTTGACTCTGTTTCTCCATTGACTCTGCCCTGCTCTGGTTAAGAAAGAGAGAAGGCTGTCATTCTATTTGCCCACCAGCACTACACAGCTCTTTTTTTTTTCTTTTTTTTTTTTTCTTTTTTTTGGTAAGTGAAAATGCTATCATTCTATTTCCGCTCTGATTCTACTGTAGAATGTGAGAAGTATTTTCCCATTTGGCTCTGCCTTTTTCTGCTGTAAGGAATGGAGCAAGTCTGTTTTCTTCCTTCTTCTTCCTCGTTCGCCTCTCTTTAGATGTCCAGCCCAGTGTCCTGGATGAAGGCAGTCGTCCGCCGCAGCTCCTCCAGGGTGCCGTACAGCTTGGCCTCCAATGCTGTCGGTGTCGGCCAGTATTTGTTTCGGGATGCAGCATGCGTCGGACAGTTTTGGAGGATATGTTCTGCTGGCATTTGTCCCTGACTAC
>CM065721.1:12904298-12909298 GCA_033310375.1 Conus canariensis
CTTCTGTCTGTAGTATCTGTGTGGAGGCCTGGCCATGGCACTAAGCAATGTCTGGGTTCCATTTATATGAGGCCAGAAAAGTCTACGTAGCCTGTCTGTAGTTCCATACTCTCTCTCTCTCTCTCTCTCTCTCTCTCTCTCTGTCTTCAAGTACGAAGAAATCTTCGACAAGTCAAAGGTGTTTACCAGTACAGGAAGAAGAAGATTGCCAACACTTTTTTTTTGTCCCATTCATGTAGGATGAACCAAAATAGCTGTGGTGGTTAAGGTATCCCTATCATTTTTTTTCTGCCAACCCTAAACTTTTTTCCTATGTCTCCGAAAAAAAATAGATTATTGAAGATAATAAAACAAAACATTGTTGGCTAACGATCTTCCATATCAGCCATCAAATCCCGATAGAGGAAGTAATGTTCGTGTGATCTGCAATACCTTTCCCTCTGATGTGCCAGCGATAAATAGCATCTTTTGCCATAATGCTGGACTGGCTGAAAGTACAATGTGTTAATACCAACTGCGTACGTTCGACAAATGGTCCAGGTCCAGACCTAACAGTGCATTAGGGAGTGTTAGTTAGTTGTCACTAGTGTCACTAACAGCCATCACGACAGGCTGAGCCTACCTACCTCCTCTCATTTTTTTCAAGCCATTTTACTTTGACCACATCCTTTTTTGTGTGTGCTAAATCTCTCTTGAATGTACCAGACTTACGTAGACTTAGACTTAGATGCTCCCGCGACTTGCGACGCATGAGGTAGTCAAGGCGCTCCATTGTGCACGGTCCTCAGCCAGTTTGGTAGTGTCACTCCATCCTCTGTCAACGAGTCTGAGGTCTCTCTCCACTGTCTGTCGCCAGCTCATCCTGATTTTTCTCTGGCCTGCTGGGGCCCATTTAATGGCTTGGTTTGCAGGTCTTGAAGAGGGTCATCTTCAGACATGACCCAGCCAGTGGAGGCGCCGTCCGCAGAGAATGGTTGACACGGGGAGCTGTTTGGACCTCTCCCTGACGTCTTCATTTGCTATAAAGTCCGACCATTTGATGCCCAAGATCTTACGTAGGCACTTAGTATCAAAAGCGTCGAGTTTCTTCTCCTGGGTGGTCTTCAGTTACCAAACCATGCCATTCCTAACATTGTGTCACCTTCCTCCCAAATACTGTTATTTAATCAACGTGACAGCTCCTTTCACCTGCCCACAGGAAGGGCAGTGATGCAGGGAGGAGTGACACAATGGGCGGGAATCCACTGACCTTTCTAGTTGCGGCCTGAGAGGACACCTGTGTACCAGTGGTGCACGTGCAACGCAACCTTTCCTCACCCAAAGCTGCCCCTTGTTAGCGGGGGGGGTCCCACGCACAATGAGCGACACGGCCGCGGTGACAAGCCCTGCGCAATTTAACCCCGCACAAACGGGTACCCTCCTATCACACACACACACCATCAGCCGCACGCTTTTGACATTAAAAAGGGAGCAGAGAAAAGGGTCACAGGTTTAGATCCCATCCCTTGAAACTCGATAATCTCCTTACTCTCTCTCTTCTCTCTCTCTCTCTCTCTCTCTCTCTCTCTCTCTCGTCAAGAGGGGGGAAACACCAGTGTGAAAATAATCACACTGCTGTAACCATACCTGGAGCTGTCATCCCAAAGAAAGACAGACACACCAAGCCCTCACAAAGTGAAAGGCCACAGCCATAGTCTGGGTGAGCGAGGACTGGTAATAGTGCAACACAAATGTGTGTGCATGCGTGCGTGCGTGCGTGCGTGTGTGTGTGGTGTGTGTGTGTGTGGGGAGAAGAGAGGAGAGAGAGAGAGAGAGAGAGAGAGAGGAGAGAGAGATCCCACAACATTCGCGGAAGATATTTCTTGCATTCTCACAAAAAGTACAATTAATCCTGTTAACATAAATCCATTAAGACAGAGTGAAAAATGATTTTGAGCACATGTATTTCCCAATAGGACACAGGTTTAAACTGGAGCACGTTGGACAACGTGTGCTTGACGGTGCATGGTATGAAAGTGTCATTTATGCATATGTAATACATGAGCACATGATGTGTCAGTATATGATGTATGATCTAGTAATCTATTCTTAGCATTTATTTGCAGCGTATTGATGAGAAATGTGTCAATATGAAATAAATCAACTTGTACCTATGATTATCTATGACCATGCAAGGCATCAAAATGGAATGTATGAATGGGCAATGTATAAATAGCTAACGCATCTATGTGTAATATACCAATAGATAATGTATCGATGTGCAATGTATCTCTAGGTTATGTATTGATGTGCAATGTATCAACAGATAATGTATCAATGTGCAATGTACAAATAGGTAACATGTCAATGTGCAATGTGTCAATATGCAGCGTATCAATGCGCACTTTTTCAATAGAAAACGTATCAATGTGCATTATATGAATTCGTACTTTATCAACGTGCAATGTATAAATGTGGCAAGTATTACTGTGTAATCGATCAACAGGTAGCTCATCAATGTGAAATGTATGAATATGTAATGTGTTACTGCATAATACATCAATAGGGAACTTACAAATATGCAGTGTATTAACAGGTAATAATATCAATTGCAATGCATCAGTGGCAACGTATCAATGTGCAATGTATGAAGATGTAACGTAACGATGTGCCGTACATCAACAGGTAAGTATGAACGTGGAAAGTATGAATACGGAACTTATCAATGCGCATTGTGTGAACATGTAAAGCATCAACGTGCAATGTATTAATACACAACTAATAGATACGCAGTGTACCAGCTGGTAGCGAACCAACGTGCCATGCGTCCATGTGTATCATTATGCGATGCGTTATCATGTCTGAAACCAACGCCCAATGAATCAACATGCAATATGATCGATCCACACCGTGTAGACATGTAATCACGTATCAATGTGTGATGTATCGACACGCATCATATCAACGTGTAATGTGTCAACACGCAACGTATCCAGGTGTAATGTAACCACATGCAATGTAATACATCATAACACCAAACTTACGTTCACTTTTAGCCTCCCCCCCCCTCCTTTTCCCCCCGCCCCTTTCTCCCCACCCCCTTTCTCTACTCCTGCTCTCTTCACGCATCTTCCCACCGATCCTCCTCCGCCCCCCCCCCCCCCCCCAAAAAAAAAAAAAAAAAAAACTCATCTTCCCCTGTCTCCACCGTCCTCACCCTCACCTAAGCTCTTTACCCGTCCCCCCATCTTCTCACACAGTAAGCGAAGCGCTACAGCCACGCAGTGACAAGCGGGGCGGAATTTAACCCTACGTAAACTGTCCACCTATCAGCTTGGTGCTTTGACATTAAGAGGAGCTGGAAAGTTTAGATGCTTGCCCCCTCCACCCCCCCCCCCCTTCACCCCCCACCCCCATCCCTTCCCCACATTCCCATTCGCTCGCTCGTCCCCTTTCAGTGATTGGATGATGTTTGGTTGTGTGGGGGGGGGGGGGGGTGCGTGCGTGCGTGCGTGCGTGCGTGCGTGCGTGTGTGTGTGTGTGTGTGTGTGTGTGTGTGTGTGTGTGTGTGAGTGAGTGAGTGTGTGTGTGTGTGTGTGTTGTATGTGTGTGGTGTGTGGTGTGTGTGTGTGTGTGTGTGTGTGTGTGTGTGTGTGTGTGTGTGGTGTGTGTGTGATGACAAGAGAGGCGTGAACGGTACATTCTGATCTGATTATAATCGACTTCGTTCATTTTAGTTCAAACCATATCTTAATTGAAAACGCATTTAATTGTAAACCATCTTTGCCTACAGATCCTAACACTAGGGTAAGGAAATTCAGTTTTCAAAACATAGTATATCCATTGTGCGTGTGAGCGTGCAAGCACACGCGTGTTTGCTTGCCTGCCCGCGCGCGCGCGTGTGTGTGTTTGTGTGTGTATGTGTCTGTCTGTCTATCTGTGTGTCTGTGTGTTGTGTGTGCGTGAGAGAGAGAGAGAGAGAGGAGAGAGAGGAGAGAGAGAGAGAGAGAAGAGAAGAGAGAGTCTTAAAACACGCCTGTGCCCACACGCTCGCCCTGCCTCTACTATTCATTTGACGACATATTCGTCCGTTGGTTGCTCGTTTATTCGTCAGCTCCGTGGTTATTTGATCCACCAATGCTGTGAAAATGCCGCCCAGAGCCTGTACAGAGTTGTCCATGGAAGGTCACTGAGTGACGGAGGGGCTGATCCCTGGCTCTGACTTCTACACAGGCTCTAGCTTGACACAGGCTAAAGCCCAGTTAGGCCCCAGTACCATTGAGGTCAGTATCTATAGGGTCCGGTGAAACTAGGGTGCATTACCATTAGGACCGGTGTCATTCAGCTCCAGTACTATAGGGCCCGGGACAATTAGGGTCCATTACCTTTATGGCCCAGTACCAATAGGACCCAGTACCTTTGAGCCCCGTACCATTGGGGTTCAATGCCTATGGGGTATAGTACCATTAGAGACTAGCACCATTAGAGACGGTACCATTAGAGACAGTACCATTAGAGACAGCACCTTTAGAGACTAGTACCATTAGAGACAGTACCATTAGAGACAATACCATTAGAGACAGCACCATTAGAGACAATACCATTAGAGACAGCACCATTAGAGACAGACCATTAGAGACCATTAGAGACAGTGCCATTAGAGACAGTACCATTAGAGACAGCACCATTAGAGACAGTACCATTAGAGACAGTGCCATTAGAGACAATACCATTAGAGACTAGCACCATTAGAGACAGTGCCATTAGAGACAGTACCATTAGAGACAGTGCCATTAGAGACAGTGCCATTAGAGACAATGCCTTCAGAGACCAGTACCATTAGAGACAGTACCATTAGAGACCATTAGAGACAGTGCCATTAGAGACAGTGCCATTAGAGACAGTGCCATTAGAGACCAGTACCATTAGGGACAGTACCATTTGAGACTAGCACCTATAGAGTCGAGTTCATTAGTTTCCACAAGCTATAGGGTTCAGCGCCGTTAGGGACTAGTACCAAT
>CM065721.1:12916798-12941798 GCA_033310375.1 Conus canariensis
AGAGAGGGGGGGCAGAGAGAGAGACGCGTACACGCACGCACACACACACACACACAAACGCACGCACACACACACACACACACACCACACACACACACACACACACACACACACACACACACACACACACACACACACACATACACACACATGTGTGTGAGCATCAGAGTGTGCGCCATATCTCTATGACTGAGATACTGAGGCGTAAATCCGTACTTGTGAAATCGCCAAAGAGGCAAACACGACCTGGCACATATCACAAATACATGTGACTGCAGAAGAGCATCTGCAATGTGTCTAATCTGTCCTCCAAACTCATAACGCTAGAATTCACCAGAATCATGGAGAAAGAAGATAAGGAAGCTCCTTTCAGAGAGCTGACTACTGTAAATCGCACGTGTAGTTATTCACCCTGTCTTGGCCATATGGACTTTCTATGCGTCCTACTCGAATGGATGGCAATAACAGCGAGAGTGTGTACGAAACATCGTCTTCATATAACCGCCATCTTTCTTGCATTGCCAGGAGGTAGTCAAGGCAGTTCTTTCAGCTGCAAGTGACCTCTACATATTGATATAGTTAACTCCGGCATAGCTGACCTGGTTCGTTCTTGGAACTTGACGTTCATTACGTGAGCTTTCACTATGGGAAACCATTCCACAGTCGAAAACCAGATACAACGTTGTTTTAATGGCTACAATGGATTAAAAAAAACAAAAACATTTTTGTGCATGTGCGCACATGTGTCCATGTGTGTGTGTGTGTGTGTGTGTGTGTGTGTGTGTGTGTGTGTGTGTGTGTGTGTGTGTGTGTGTGTGTGTGTGTGTGTGTGTGTGTGTGTGTGTGTGTGTGTGTGTGTGTGTGTGTGTGTGTGTGTGTGTGTACGAGCCTCTCACTCTCTCTCTCTGTGAATGTATGTGCGTGCGTGCGTGCGTGCGTGCGTGCGTGCGCGCGCGCGCGTGTGTGTGTGTGTGTGTGTGTGTGTGTGAGCAAGGGAATAGTGGGCAGATAGAGGAGGCTGAGGCAGTAGTGATGACTGTACATGACGTCAGACGTTGTCCAATAATATGATGGTGGCCCCTATGAGGGAGATTCATACTCTTTATTGAACTAAGCCAGCCACTTTCCGTTTCTCATCTGTCACTGGCAACTGACCCTGAATATTTGTTAGATATCTTCCACATCGACGCCCCATCCCATCAGATCCGCTCTTCTGAGACTAGTCTCCTCGTTCACAGCGCCAGAGCTCGAACTTTCAATCCTGACGCTTTCTCTGTCAAGGCCCAACTGTCTGGAACAAGATGATGGCTTCATTGGGGGTGATGTCAGGGTCGGAGTAATGGTGGTGGCGGTGGTAGACAGAGGAAGCGAGACGGTTGTGGAACACAACGGCTTAACAGTCTCAGTATGTACCCATTTCCATGGATGTGTTCATCTCCAACACTTCTGTTTTGCCAAGTAGTCACGATTCGGAGCTGTGTGAGTGCACGTTGTCACCATTATCTTCAGTGGTAGAAGTCGAAGTAGTCGTGGAAGCAGTAGTGCTAGAAGAAGGAAAAGTAGGGGGAGAAGTAGTAGTAGCAGTAGGAGGAGGACTAGTAGTAGTAGTAGTAGGAGGAGGAGGAGGAGGAGGAGAAGTAGTAGAAGTAGTAGCAGTAGTAGTAGGAGGAGGAGGAGGAGGAGAAGTAGTAGTAGTAGTAGCAGTAGTAGTAGTAGGAGGAGGAGGAGGAGGAGAAGTAGTAGTAGTAGTAGCAGTAGTAGTAGGAGGAGGAGGAGAAGTAGTAGTAGTAGTAGCAGTAGTAGTAGGAGGAGGAGGAGGAGGAGGAGAAGTAGTAGTAGCAGTAGTAGTAGTAGGAGGAGGAGGAGAAGTAGTAGTAGTAGTAGCAGTAGTAGTAGGAGGAGGAGGAGGAGGAGGAGAAGTAGTAGTAGTAGTAGCAGCAGTAGTAGTAGTAGTAGGAGGAGGAGGAGAAGTAGTAGTAGTAGCAGTAGTAGTAGGAGGAGGAGGAGGAGAAGTAGTAGTAGTAGTAGCAGCAGTAGTAGTAGTAGTAGGAGGAGAAGTAGTAGTAGTAGTAGTAGCAGTAGTAGTAGGAGGAGGAGGAGGAAAAGTAGTAGTAGGAGGAGGAGGAAGAGTAATAGTAGTAGTAGTAGTAGGAGGAGGAGGAGGAGGAGGAAGAAGAGGAGGAGGAGAAGTAGTAGTAGGCGGAGGAGGAGGAGAAGTAGTAGTAGTAGTAGGAGTAGTAGTAGGAGGAGGAGGAGGAGGAGGAGGAGGAAGAGGAGGAGGAGAAGAAGTGGTAGTAGTAGTAGAAGGAGGAGGAGGAGGAGGAGGAGGAGGAGGAGGAGGAGAAGTAGTCGTAGTAGGAGGAGGAGGAGGAGGAGAAGTAGTAGTAGTAGGAGGAGGAAGAGCAATAGTAGGAGGAGGAGGAGGAGGAGGAAGACTAATAGTATTAGTAGTAGTAGGAGGAGGAGGAGGAGGAGAAGTAGTAGTAGTAGTAGCAGTAGTAGTAGTAGGAGGAGGAGAAGTAGTAGTAGTAGTAGGAGGAGGAGGAGGAGGTGTAATAGTAGTAGTAGTAGGAGGAGGAGGAGGAGTAGGAGGAAGAGGAGGAGGAGGAGGAAGAGTAGTAGTAGGAGGAGGAGGAGGAGGAGGAGGAGGAGGAGGAGGAGGTGCAATAACAGCAGCAGCAGCAGCAGCAGCAGCAGTAGTAGTAGTAGTAGTAGTAATAGCAGTGGTAGTAGTAGTAATACTAGTAGTAATAGCAGCAACAGTATTAGTACTGGTAGTTGTAGAAGCAGCAACAGGAGAAGCCGCAGCAGCAGCAGCAGCAGCAGCAGCAGCAGCAGCAGCAGCAGTAGTAGCACCACCTGAAGGAGTAAGCCTACACGTTGCTGAGACTCCCTAAATAACTCCCAGATAACAGGCCTGCATCTGCTGCGGGTCTCTGACAGCTGATGGAGGACAGGTCTGTCCATCCCCTGGTGTTGTCCTCCCACCTGTCCCTATCCTCTATCCCTTCCCTCCCCCTGCCCCTGTGTCCTCCATGTTCACCCCTGTCAGACTGGCTGTTGTTGAACGGCGCCTACGTCATTTCATTTCCTTCCTTGGTCACAAAGAGAGTAGAAAAACTGATCATATGGTCATACTAGAATGGTTTTGTGCTATCTTGGTTTTTTTCCCTCTTTTTTTCTATTTTTTTCTCGATATATGGTCATGGTTTGAATAATCGTTTGGCAGTGGTACCACAGGAAAGGAAAGTTGTCTGACTGCAGTCAGATGACAAGTAACGTTTGTTAGGGATGTAACTTTTGTTCGATTTCAACCCGTTTCCTTGATCAATGCAAACTATTGCACAGAAACATACTAGGCACGTTTAAACATATCCAAAGTCTACACCTACATATACGAACATACAGGAGTTTGTTAACTTGGCTAGCAAACACCCAAGGATTTACCCGCGCAATGGATTTGTGTGTAAACCAGACGTCCGCCGCTGACATCTGATGCCCTGTTAGATGTCCTGTTACAACGTAATTTGTGACAGTGCAGCAGTCTCCACGAAATATATAACAATATGACAACTTTGGGGTGACTACCCTTCTATGAATATACTATTCATTATGTTTTTTCGTGCGTGATCCACAAAACTAAAACTTTTTATTTAGTTTTCATTCATAACAAATCACAAACTTTTTAGGAAACTAGTACATTTTCTTGTTCATAAAGAAGACTGCCTCCGCATTTTGCGTCAGTGTTTGAGAGCACCACAACGTTTGAAAAAACCATATATATTGTGGTCGAAAGCATCGTGGAAGAAAAGAAAACGAATTTTTCAGATAAGATCGTCCCAAATAAGCCTTAAAGTTACAACATCCAGACACAAGAATTCTGTTATCCCAGTCGACAACAAAATGGAAAAGAGAGTTTCTCACTATACATCTAAGTGCAGCTGGAAAACTGTAAGAAATGGAAATGATACATCGCACTGCCCACAAACGGCAAAAGACTTTACCATCACCATTTCGAGTTCAGTAGTTTATCGATCAATAAAATCGGAAGAAAATCGTTATTTTTTTTCGTCCAGACAGTCGTGGAGATTACAGCGTTGTTACATGTTACATTGCATTAATGGCCACCGCTCTCTCCACTTCTTGCGTTTCCTCGTGTTAACTGTTGTATGCCTGGTGTTCTTTCTACAGCAGATACTCGTGTTAACTGTTGTATGCCTGGTGTTCTTTCTACAGCAGATACTCGTGTTAACTGTTGTATGCCTGGTGTCCTTTGTACAGCAGATACCCGTGTTAACTGTTGTATGCCTGGCGTTCCTTCTACAGCAGATACTCGTGTTAACTGTTGTATGCCTGGTGTTCTTTCTACAGCAGATACTCGTGTTAACTGTTGTATGCCTGGTGTCCTTTGTACAGCAGATACTCGTGTTAACTGTTGTATGCCTGATGTCCTTTGTACAGCAGATACTGTGCAGCGCATGTGGATTTGTTGTCACGCAGTAACTGCTTCAAGGAAAAATGAAACTAACACTTCTCTTGAATGAGTATTTTACTGACACACTTTTTTTTCCACTGAGCAATATAGCATTTTACCATAGTTGAGGAAGTTCAAATCTGTTGAAGTGAAAACGCAAACCAGATAGCATTATTTTGAGTAGCACAGTTCTGCAACTCATTACACACTGCGTTGTGCTGGATAGTTTGGAAAGTTAATTCTGATTGTAAAACCTGGGATAGTTCTGAAAGCAATTACGGATTGTAGTGTGATTGTAAAACCTTGAATAGTTCTGAAATCAATTACGGATTGTAGTGTTTTGAATACTACTGCAAGTAATTGCAGACTGTAGTATTTTGGATTGTATTAAAAGTTATTATGGACTATAAAGTTTTGCATAGTACCTGAAGTTATTACAAACTGTAGTATTTTGGATAGTATTGAAAGCTATTACAGACTGTAGAGTTTGGGATAGTACAGAGAGTTATTACAGATTATAGAGTTTTGGACAGTTCTAAAAGTTATCACAGACTGTAGTATTTGGGATGATACTGCAAGTTATTACACACTGCAATGTTTGGTTAATTGTAACGGATGGTATGCGGTGCGTGTTTTGCTGTCTGACTCTCACCTGAAGAAGTTTGGATGCGTGTACGTCTCTTTCCCTACACACACCCACACCACACGAACATAGATACCGTCTTCTGACACACATCACATGAAGCAACATACTTCGCTACGTCAACAGTCACTCCAGGCCAAAAGAACTTGTTAAGAACTCTAGACAGAGTACACCAAGAACCACAATGACCCGACAAAATCACATCATGCGCCACAGCCAACACTGTGGGTCGAAGTTCAACAGGCACAACAACCTGATCAAAGAGATATCACCTTTGACAAAATGCCTGTACAGAACGGCATCAGACAAGTAGTAGTAAAAGGTAGTTGTACCTAACCTCTTCACCTCACCAGAAGACGCTGACTGGAAGCACGACTTCAATGACTCATCATCCTTCTGTTTCTGAACAAGGTCAGAACGGGAAATGTTCATGTCATCAGGGATCTAACACAAAGGCTTTTTGTCTACAACATGCTTAGCTCTAGCCCTCGTAACGGCAGCTAAAGAGAAAGGTTTGCTAGACACATCACTGGACTCACCGCTTACAGAAACTCCAGGAACATTACCCACAATGAGATCTGCGACAGGGCTATCCAAGATACGACAAGTCAAATCGCCCACAAAATAAGGACAACTGACTGACACTGTAGCCAATAGAAACTCATTTACCCGGCCACCAAAAGAAACACACTTCACTGTGGTTCCTAACATCTGACTGTCAGAAACTAGCCGCTTGCGAACGCCACAAATGGTATCACCAGTATCACGCAGAACAGAACTCAAAGTGCCATTCACTGAACCAGACTCTAAATGTAACTTGCCTGTGAACTCACCAGCAGCTAGACAAGCAAAAGGAGAATCAAGAACAGAACAACAAGCACTGGACTGTTTGCTGTCAGCTGAGGTCTCGACAACAGTAGAGTTACCAACCACAAAAGGACACTTATCTGGGTGGCTAAGGTTACAAACTCTACAAGGGTTTCTACCAGATTTCCATGGTCACTTAGCAGCTATATGTCCTGTCTTGTTGCACAGAAAACACACAACACTGGCAGACTGACCAAAAGCACTTCCTGAGGAACTCTTACTACCACAGGTATGACGGGCACCACGACCACGATAACGGTTAGCACCAAAGTTGTTTCCACGACCAGCTGAGGAACTCGGGTTCTGACCAATACTCTCAAAAGTAGAGTACCTGTGTCCTCTAACAGACTGACCACGGTATGGAGTTTTATCAGACCGCCCAGAAGTTCCATAAGCAACAGAAGCAAAAATGTTTACATCAGCTTTCCTAGAAATCATTTTAGTGGGATGAGCACGTCTGTACGACTCAGCCGACTTGGTCATATCATCAAAAGTTTTCTCATCCTTTTCGCACAGAAAAGTAGCCAAGTCCTTAGACACACACTCCAAAAACTGTTCTCGCAAGATAAGATCCACCAGACATTCAGAAGACTTTTCAATCTTTGATAAAGAAACCCAATGGTCAAACAAACGCCTAAGCTCAACCGCAAAGGTTTCGAAAGGATCGTCTGAGCTAGGCTTAGCCTCACGAACACGCTTACGAAAACCATCCGGAGTACATTGAATTTTTTTTTCAGCAAGCTCTCTTTCAGAAGCTCGTATGACACAACATTATTTTCTGCGAGACTGTGATAGTGAGTTAAACCGGAACCCTCAAGCAATGCAGACAGGTATGTTACCCACAAACTCTCAGAGCAACCTAAGGAACGAGCATGGGTTTCAAAACGAAACAAGTAACTGTCTATATCATCAGTTCTTTCCTTGAAAGGGGGGCAACTTAGGAAAAGTAGGAGGGGTGGGGGGTGGGGGGGGGTGGGGGGGGCGTTAAACCTGGGCAAACCAGAACCCTGACTCTCACTGTCCTGTCCTGAGACTGCACCTTGCTGAGAAGTCATTTGAATCTGTATTCTTTTAGTTTCTTCTATCTCTCTTGTCTCTTGCGTTTTAGTTTCCTCTTGCATTCGCTCGTGCTCTCTTTTAGTTTCCTCTTGCATTCGCTCGTGCTCTCTTTTAGTTTCCTCTTGCATTCGCTCGTGCTCTCTTTTAGTTTCCTCTTGTATATGTACTTGATCTTTTTTAGTCGTCTCTTCTTCATGTATTCTTTTCATTTTGATTCTTTCCTCTCTTTCCATATCTTGAACAATGCATTTATCCACATAGGCCAATAGAGACTTTCCCTCCAAACCGCATACCTTACCTCGCTGTAAATATTTAGCGAAAACTTTGTCCTCGTCCACAGAGGACACGTAACAACAGGACTGTCTTCCTTAGCATTCTGTGCCATAGTGAAAATACGAAATAAAAAGAAAAAATATTTTTCAAACCCAACCAACAAAAAGATAGGAATAAACAATGAACAGGAATTCAGGGGTACGGGGAGAAAGAAAAAGACAATTGGCAATCAATGCCAAATAATCAGCGGAAAAAAAAAAACACTGAAGGGACAAAACAAAAACCACCTGGTTGACGGCTCCTCTCCCCTACCCTCCACGAACAGGAGATCGGGACGCCAGACACAGGTGCGGGAGAAAGGGAGATTATCCAGATGATAACCCTACAGAAGTGGATGGACGAGTCCCTGCAACACTTGCATCCATCACCTGAGACCGTAGGAGAGGGAGGCGGCAGTGAACTGTCCAAGGGGTGGGGACAAACAGATGAAAAAAGAGAGATGAAAAAAAGAACTAACCTTACACTACTAAACAATAAACGCAAGTATTAATCAAACAATGGCGCAGGAATAATAACAGAATATAATCAAATTTGTGTTTGTCTTTTTTTTTTTTCAAGCAATAAGCATTCAAAATAACCAATAATTTTTTAATGGTTCAGGTCAGCCATTTACACATTCACTCATTCAAGAGAAAAGAACCCTAAGAACGCTAAAGAAGCAACACAATCCCCAAGTAAAGATAGAAACAGAAATAATCAGGGGAGATAACCAAAGACAATGAAATCAAAGCCCACAAAGGAAGGAAGAACTAGACCCTCGTATCTCCAGAAACTATTACAAAAGGAGATACCCCGTTACGCTGGAGACGGGAAAGAAATTAGACACAAACAGTCATACAACAAAACAGTACAACACAACTCAATATCTCAAAAGGAAAGTGTGTGACAGTGACCTATCCTTAATCATTGAGGCAAGCTATAGGGGCACAAAAACAAATCCTACCACTATGATAATTTAGAATTTACTGGCAAGAGAAAAGTTAGACTAGGGGATCACCGGATGTCACGAGACGGGGTCACCAGATGTTACGAGACGGGGTCACCAGATGTTACGGATGGTGAGAAGTTTGGATGCGTGTGCGTCTCTTTCCCGACACACACCCACACCACACGAACATAGAGCGCCAGGCAACAAGTTCAGTTTCTTCCTTTCTTTTTGCTGCCTGAACCATCACATCAAAACAAGTACATAATACATAATAAACAAACGCAGACCATCAATAAACTCACGCCACCACCATCAACGGTGCGCAACAATACCAGTGACATATAGTGACTACTGACATAATTATTCAATATGTATTTTTCTGCGTAGACTACGCTGGCATCCACAGCAGTGTCACCACAAACATTTCATGTACTTGGTCGCGTCCGGCCCAAGTCACACAGTCTTCACACAGTTCAGAAACCTCTCACGGAAGCAGTTCGGAGAGTCCTTCCAGGGACTCCATCACAACAGAAGTTCTCTCATCGTCGTCCCGACGTAGAACGAAGCCGCTCACGGAAGCAGTTTCTGGAGTCCTTCCAGGGACTCCCACACAACAGAAGGACGCACGTCGTCTACTGACCACTCGGTCAGCCTCTCCAAACCCCCACGGGGCGGAGACAGCGGCTGGGCACGGGCTGCACCCCACACCCGGTTGGCAATCAGCACCAGGTCGGACTCGGGGCTTCACCGACACCTGGGGAACTGACTGCCAGCGAGGACACACCTTGTCTCCCTTCGGCACTCTGGCAGTGTTGGTCGGCTGGTAGCTCTTCGGAGACTGAAGGGAAATCCTCGCTTACCCTACTTACACAAAACGCAGGTGAGTATCTGTCAGGTAAACAGGTCAACCGGTTTTTCAGGTTTACCTGTTCCGGTCCAACATGTCCCCCAAATTTGGGACCGGACGAAATATGGTCCGTCACATTAATACTGAAAGTTGCTAGAGACTAGTGTTTTGGATAGCTCTGAAACGTATAACAGACTGTGGTGTCTTGAGCTAGTTCTGAAAGTTGTTACAGATATTCTGGAGAGAAAAAAAGTGTAGGCTGTAGTGTTCGAATATGCGGTGTTTTGGATGGTACAGAAACTTATCACGTATTGTATATTGTTGGAGAGTACCGAAATTATATACAGAATAAAGTCTTTTGGATAGCACTAAGTTCTCACAGACTGTAGTGTTTTGGATAGTAGTAGAAGTTATTTCAGACTGTATGTTGCGGTGGGTAGCTCTGAAAATGTGGTTTGGAGAGTATTGAAAGTTTTTACAGACTGCATTGTGTTGGATTGTGCTGAGAAGTAATTACACACTGTAGTGTTTGGATAGTGCTGCAAGTTATTACATGATGTTTTGGATTGTACTGAAAGGTTTTACAAGACTGTGTTGTTTCAGGTAGTATTAAAAGTTGTATAGCCTATATTGTGTTCTGAAAGTAATCACGCAGAATGTTTTATACAGGACAGCTCTGAAAGTCCATGTGGTGGAGAACTCTGACAGTCATTACAGACTGCTTTGTATTTGATAGTCCTACTGGTCAGGACTTTACTATGTTGGATAATTCTAATGGTCATTACAGACTTAGTTGTACTGGATGGCTCTGAAAGCCATTATGGACCCTATTGCCCATAACAGTCCTGCGAGTCATACGTCATTACTGATCAATAAAGCACGAGTGCGGCCGTGGCTTATTGACTGTGGTGACATTGTATAGGGTGTTGAATGCTGGGTAACGCTCTAAGCGCCCTGAATGTGAACGACTTAAAGGGGGCTTGAGGCTGTCTGAGAGACACTCTGGGTCTGATTATCTCTGCTTGATGGACCGTCTGAGAAAGGGAGACACTGGGCCACGTCCAACAAATTTTGAAAGAGAGAGAGAGAGAGAGAGAGAGAGAGAGAGAGAGAGAGAGGAGAGAGAGAGAGAGAGAGGGAGAGAGAGGGGGGAGGGAGAGCGAGAGAAAGAGAGAGAGAGAGGAGAGAGAGAGAGAGAGATTCAACTCAATTCAATTCAACTAGTTTAATTGCAAAGGCCACCGACCTATCTGCAATGAGATCAATTATGAAAATTATGAAAATATTTGCATAACAAAATGTTCTTCCTGAAATTACTCTGGCATTTGTGTGTTAACTGATAACAGTTCCTCTCTTCGTTTTAGTGCTTTAAAAATGAACATAGCTACAGAGCGAGTCACAATTCTCTTTTCATTTTGCAGTAAAGGAAGCAATGATACTTGTTGAACATTTCTAGTATGAGGCAAAATGTATTCATCTCTTAAATCTTTATAGGATGGACAAACAATCAAAAAATATATTTCGTCCTCGATTTGATTACAGAATGGACAGTTTTTGGAGGTTCGTGTATATCGTTGATGGACATTCAAATCACTAATACAAAGTCGAAATCTCACGAACACTTTGCGAAATTTAGGAACTGTAATATCAGTTAAATATTTCTCAGGCTGCCATAAGGATTTTAAGGAACGATATGTTGAATATCTGTCACTATTAAAATATTAATATCCCAGTTTTGTCTATAACAGTCATTCATGCGTTAAGTTCACGTAAAAATAGTTTTTCATGATTCACTCCACCATTTAACCAAACAAAAGAAAAGCCATAAGTATCTAAACAATGTTTTATCGAAGATACCCAAATCTTAAATAAATGTTAGCGAACCGCCCAGAGAACGTGGACAAACGAGTCACAAGACGAAACACAACTAGTTTCGACCTCTTAGGTCTTCATCAGGTGAGACATTAACGAATAAAACAATGAAAATTCACTTAGCTTTGATCGCTTCAGATCACTTGGTAGGGTTCAGCGCAAGGAAGAAGGCGTTGAATGAGAACGAGGCTGTTGGAAGGGAAATAGTGAGCGAGTCAAAGTCGTAATGAAGATAATAATATTTCTGATAGGAATACTAATAATGGTCAAAATACTGAGAAAAAAAAAAAAAAAAAAAGGGACAAGATTACTACCAATATGTGTCAATAAGTATGGGTATGGGAGAAAGGAGAGTGGGTTAGAGGATTCTTAAACAGCAGGGTTGCCGTGGCAACAGTCCCAGAGGCGAAGGCGATGGTGATGTCAATGCCAGTGGTAGTATCAATACTAGCAATAGTATTACTGAATGATACTGCTAACAACGATAGTGAAGGTTAAGGTAATGAAAGCATGATACAGAAATATATTTAGAAAATACAATTTTTATAATAATCAAATAAATAAATAAATAAATGAAACATTAAAAATAATAATAAATTAAAAAATCAGTAAATAATAATAATAATAATTTTAAAAAAATAATAATAATAAAAAAAAATAATAATAATGATAATAAATGCATAAATAAGATAGCTATAAGTTGTGTGAGGTGAATAGTGGGAGATAAGGTAGTATGTGTGTGTGTGGTGGGAGGATATTATGGGCTGAGATAGAAGTGGTGGGTTGGTACATGTTACTTTAAGGTGTAGATGCTATGAGGGTGGAGGGAAGAAGGGGATGGGTTTACGTACTAACTGGGGGAGGGGGAGGGGCAACATATTCACACCTATACACAATCTCTCTCTCTCTTTCTCTCTCTCTCTCTCTCTCTCTCTCTCCCCCCCCCCCTTTCACGACCAACGATAAAGGAGCCAGCATTCTATTTATTATGTGTGTGTGTATGTGTGAGTGTGAGTGTGAGTGTGTGTGTGTGTGTGTGTGTGTGTGTGTGTGTGTGTGTGTGTGTGTGTGTGTGTGTTCATTTGTAATATCAGCCTTATTCAATGGTTACCCCCACCTCCACCCCCAGCAACCGCCATATCCACCAACACCCCTACACACATCATTACTAGGGCAGGGGGAGGGGGGAGTAAGTCGATTGATGTAGCAAATGGAGAGACTCAGAGAGTGTAGGAAAAGGGAAGATGATGATAGCTGCAACCTATGTCTGAGGTAAACAGAGGGAGGTAGGGTGGTATGGGTGTGTGTAGGTGGGGGATATTTCAGGCTGGAGCTGCAGAGATGGAATGGTACATACTACTTTTGGACGTTGATGCCATGAGGGTGGACGGTGCCCAGTTTGGCAATGAGATGAGATTCCTGCATAAGGCGTTCCAAGCTGTCACTCTTAGATTGCCAAAGTGCCAAGACTTTGACATGGTTGATGTTGTGTTGGGCATGGTTGAAGTGTAGAGCGACTGGTTTGGGCCGATGGTGGCGGATGTCGGCCAGGTGTTCAGAGATGCGCGTCTCAAGTGTGCGAGATGTCTCACCTACATAGATCTTACCGCACAGCTGACAGTGGATGGCATACACAATGTTGTGGCTCTGGCAGGAGAAAGTGCGTTTAATAGTGAAAGAGCCTGTGGGGCCATGTAGGATGGTGTCTGGTTTGGTGAGAGAGCAGATTTTGCAGTTGGGTTTTGAGCAGGGGAAAGTACCTGGTGGCTTAGGTGTTGAGATTTTGTTCAGCTTAGAGCGCACCAGTAGGTCGTTGAGGTTTTTGTCACGTTTGAAAGTGATCATTGGTGTGGTCTCAAAGGCAGGTTTATGGTTTTCTACTATGTGCCAGTTAGACTTCAGGATCCTGCAGATGGGCAGATTGTGAGGATGGAAGAGAAGGCAGGCAGTGGGTCTGTCTGTCTCTTTGGGAGGTTTAGTTTCCAGAGTAGATGTTCTGGATTTAGCTGCAGTGCGGCTGAGAGCATCACTGATGACGGCACTAGGGTATCCACGGTTGGTGAAAAAATCAGACATTTTGGCTGCTTGTATAGTGAAATCCTCTTCGCTAGAGCACAGTCTGCGTAGGCGAAGGAATTCAGAATATGGAATGCTATTTTTAGTGGACTGGTGGTGGGAAGATGTGTAGTCCAGGTATGAGTGCGCATCAGTAGGTTTGTAGAAGACTGAGGTTTGAAGCAGTCCATCTTTGAGGGAGATAGTGATGTCCAGGAAATTAACTGACTGTGAAATGGTGTAGGTCAGCTGGATGGATGGATGGAAGGTCTGTGCAAAGTTGAGGAAATTCTGGAGGTCATGTTCTGGCATGGATGTGGCTCCCAATCCATCATCTATGTATACATAGATGATGGATTGGGAGCCACATCCATGCCAGAACATGACCTCCAGAATTTCCTCAACTTTGCACAGACCTTCCATCCATCCATCCAGCTGACCTACACCATTTCACAGTCAGTTAATTTCCTGGACATCACTATCTCCCTCAAAGATGGGCTGCTTCAAACCTCAGTCTTCTACAAACCTACTGATGCGCACTCATACCTGGACTACACATCTTCCCACCACCAGTCCACTAAAAATAGCATTCCATATTCTGAATTCCTTCGCCTACGCAGACTGTGCTCTAGCGAAGAGGATTTCACTATACAAGCAGCCAAAATGTCTGATTTTTTCACCAACCGTGGATACCCTAGTGCCGTCATCAGTGATGCTCTCAGCCGCACTGCAGCTAAATCCAGAACATCTACTCTGGAAACTAAACCTCCCAAAGAGACAGACAGACCCACTGCCTGCCTTCTCTTCCATCCTCACAATCTGCCCATCTGCAGGATCCTGAAGTCTAACTGGCACATAGTAGAAAACCATAAACCTGCCTTTGAGACCACACCAATGATCACTTTCAAACGTGACAAAAACCTCAACGACCTACTGGTGCGCTCTAAGCTGAACAAAATCTCAACACCTAAGCCACCAGGTACTTTCCCCTGCTCAAAACCCAACTGCAAAATCTGCTCTCTCACCAAACCAGACACCATCCTACATGGCCCCACAGGCTCTTTCACTATTAAACGCACTTTCTCCTGCCAGAGCCACAACATTGTGTATGCCATCCACTGTCAGCTGTGCGGTAAGATCTATGTAGGTGAGACATCTCGCACACTTGAGACGCGCATCTCTGAACACCTGGCCGACATCCGCCACCATCGGCCCAAACCAGTCGCTCTACACTTCAACCATGCCCAACACAACATCAACCATGTCAAAGTCTTGGCACTTTGGCAATCTAAGAGTGACAGCTTGGAACGCCTTATGCAGGAATCTCATCTCATTGCCAAACTGGGCACCGTCCACCCTCATGGCATCAACGTCCAAAAGTAGTATGTACCATTCCATCTCTGCAGCTCCAGCCTGAAATATCCCCCACCTACACACACCCATACCACCCTACCTCCCTCTGTTTACCTCAGACATAGGTTGCAGCTATCATCATCTTCCCTTTTCCTACACTCTCTGAGTCTCTCCATTTGCTACATCAATCGACTTACTCCCCCCTCCCCCTGCCCTAGTAATGATGTGTGTAGGGGTGTTGGTGGATATGGCGGTTGCTGGGGGTGGAGGTGGGGGTAACCATTGAATAAGGCTGATATTACAAATGGAACACACACACACACACACACACACACACACACACACACACACACACACACACACACACACTCACACTCACACTCACACATACACACACACATAATAAATAGAATGCTGGCTCCTTTATCGTTGGTCGTGAAAGGGGGGGGGGGGGGAGAGAGAGAGAGAGAGAGAGAGAGAGAGAGAGAGAGAGAGAGAGAGAGAGAGATTGTGTATAGGTGTGAATATGTTGCCCCTCCCCCTCCCCCAGTTAGTACGTAAACCCATCCCCTTCTTCCCTCCACCCTCATAGCATCTACACCTTAAAGTAACATGTACCAACCCACCACTTCTATCTCAGCCCATAATATCCTCCCACCACACACACACATACTACCTTATCTCCCACTATTCACCTCACACAACTTATAGCTATCTTATTTATGCATTTATTATCATTATTATTATTTTTTTTTATTATTATTATTTTTTTTAAATTATTATTATTATTATTTACTGATTTTTTAATTTATTATTATTTTTAATGTTTCATTTATTTATTTATTTGATTATTATAAAAATTGTATTTTCTAAATATATTTCTGTATCATGCTTTCATTACCTTAACCTTCACTATCGTTGTTAGCAGTATCATTCAGTAATACTATTGCTAGTATTGATACTACCACTGGCATTGACATCACCATCGCCTTCGCCTCTGGGACTGTTGCCACGGCAACCCTGCTGTTTAAGAATCCTCTAACCCACTCTCCTTTCTCCCATACCCATACTTATTGACACAGATTGGTAGTAATCTTGTCCCTTTTTTTTTTCTTTTTTTTTTCTCAGTATTTTGACCATTATTAGTATTCCTATCAGTAATATTATTATCTTCATTACGACTTTGACTCGCTCACTATTTCCCTTCCAACAGCCTCGTTCTCATTCAACGCCTTCTTCCTTGCGTTGAACCCTACCAAGTGATCTGAAGCGATCAAAGCTAAGTGAATTTTCATTGTTTTATTCGTTAATGTCTCACCTGATGAAGACCTAAGAGGTCGAAACTAGTTGTGTTTCGTCTTGTGACTCGTTTGTCCACGTTCTCTGGGCGGTTCGCTAACATTTATTTAAGATTTGTTTAGATTTCCGCCTGCAGTCCTCTCGCTTTGCAACTCGAAGATACCCAGTTTGTTTGTACGCTCCGATTTCTAGTACAATGAAATAATTTTGATTTTTCCATTTCATATGCTTGTTTTGGTAGTCTAGCGAGTGACAGCTTTTGCAATTTAAACCAGCAGCCCATTGATTTTACTGCACCATCCAAATGCAAAGGATATCTTTCTAGCTCACCGTATTGGGCATACATTTAAAAAGCGTTTGCGTGCAAACAAGTGAGGTAATTCAATTACATGTAGATGAGACTGTCCCCAGACTTCTACTGCATATAAAAGCATACGTTTCACTTGCGCATCAAAAAGTTTAAAAAATAGACTTCTATCCATTGTTCCCAAACTCCACATTGTTTCCATAATTTCTACAATTTGGGCTTCAGCCCTGCCTGCATATTCTTCGAGTGCAATGTCGTATGATAGCTTCGTGGTTAAAGTAAATCCCAAATACTTATAATTGTTAACAATCTCAATCTGTTTTCCCTGATAGAATCATTTTTCTGCTTTTGATAAAGGTCCCCCTTTTCTAAAAACCATAACTTTTGTTTTCTTTAAGTTCACTTTAAGTCCTAGAGAAGTTGATGCTTTATCAAGATTATCTAAATGATGTTGTAACCCTGAAGGAGTTGTCGAAATCAAACATATATCATCAACAAATAACAATAAAAAGATTTCTTGTAAGCCTGGCAAACACTGGAATCCGTGTTTGCCATGCTGTGTAACTTGTTCAGTAACCTCGGTTATCAACGAAGAAAAAATCAGGGGGAGAGAGAGAGAGAGAGAGAGAGAGAGAGAGAGAGAGAGAGAGAGAGAGAGAGAGAGAGAGAGAGAGACGGACAGACAGAGAGGACTCACACACACACACACACACACACACACACACACACAAAGACAACCCGGTCATCGCTACAGCTCTCGTCGTCCCAGGGATAACCCACCCCGTCCACATCACCAGGGCAGGAGGAACTCTTTCTTGCTGCGCAGGGAACATCGGGGACGAGATTACCTGTACAATTACCGAGCCCAGTGAAAGTCTTCTGTCTACGTATTTCTGTTGGATTGTTATAAGGCTGCCATTTTCATAGTCGCGCATGATTGTTCATAGTATTATTAGTCACTGTCCTGTTGATAGATTTTAGGTATTGCCATACTGAATTTCAGTTTTTGGTGTTTGCAAAGTGTCTATTTTCATTTTAACAGGCTATTACTGTGCTTTGTTTTATTTGCAGTATTCTTCTGTTTTCTTATTATTATTCTTTATAACTTTTTGATGGAAAAAAAGACAAATATTAGTATCCTACAATGGAATTGCCGTTCAATCACTACCAATATAATACACCTTCAACAACATCTTGAGAACAACACTTATATGGTCATCATCCTTCAATCTCTAAATGTGACAAAGAAGGACTTGCCACGATTGGACCATTTCTTCTATCCACCAGTGTGCCAAGAAAGTGATTGTGCTGCGAAAATTTATGTGGCCATTTATATTAATGACCAACTATTTTACCAACCAATCCAATCGCCTGTACCAAATGACACAACAAACTTGTTTTCTTGTGCAGCGTGTGTCCGATTCGACAAATCGTTAGTTTTGAATATCGTTTCAGTGTATTTCCCAAAAGGTATTATTGATTGCAATTCTGACTGGCTACGTTCGTTAAATACTACAACTGATAAATGGTTAATAGCGGGGACTTTAATGAACATGCTCCTTTTTGGGATCTATCTTGCGTCAAAGTAACCTCTAATCGCTTGGTGGAGAATAGTTCAGATTCTCCACTTTTTCTTTTAAATGACGGAAGTGTTACAAGACTGCCTGATGTTCCCAGCCACAAACCATCAGCAATTGATCTGACTCTAATCTCTCCAAAGTTAGTTCCTAGCTGCAAGTGGCAATTACACGATAACACTTTGGGAAGTGACCATATTCCTATTATCCTTACTTTTAGAGGATTTGAAGTTAAGCACAATGATGTAAAGGATAAAATTCCTAAATTTGATTATAAACGAGCTGACTGGGCCAAATTTGAATCTGTTCTAAGGTCTTACGACGTTAGTTCTTTTGATAAATCAGACATTGAATCTATGTACACTCATTTTACAGAGGCAGTTTTAAATGCTGCAGGCAAAGCAATTCCCAAAATTAACGTGTCAAACTCTTCGAAACACGTTGGTAAAGTATGGTGGACAGATTCATGTAAAAATGCTGTAGACAAAAACAAGAACATCTTTAAATCGTATGCTAAAGTTAAAAAAGTGAAAGGCAGTGTTCCTGTCAAATCTGCTAAAAACCAAAGAAACAGAGTTATAGAAAGTGCTAAAAGCAACTTTTGGTCAACGTTTTGTTTTAATGAAATAAGTGACCATAAAGATAAAAGTAAAATTTGGAAAAAGATCCATGAAATGAAAAATGGGATTCATCTACCAGAATATCCAGTTATTCTAGGTGATGAACAATTTCCTTCAGAATATCAAAAAGCTGAGGCATTTGCTGACACCTTTGTAAAGAATAGCTCCTACAGTAGTCTATCAGACAAATGCAGAACTTTGAGGGAAAATCAATCACAAAATGACATATACAATGACCCTGAGAAAAATAATGATCACTACTTGAATGCTGAAATTACTTTCCAAGAATTACTGTCTGCTATCTGTTCATTACCTAAGACCAAGAAAACTTCTGTTGGTCTGGATGCCATTTCCAATGAGTTGATAAAACATCTTCCAGAAAACTTTTTGTTATTTTTACACGGAATTATTAGTAAATGCTGGATTGAAGGTAACATCCCATCCATATGGAGAGATTCAATTATAGTCCCTATTTTAAAGCAGGGCAAACCAGTACACGATGTGAATAGTTATAGACCTATCTCTCTGACGTCTCACGTATGCAAATTAATGGAGCAAATTGTTTTAAATCGATTGTCTTATCATTGCGAAAAACGTGGGATTATCCCTGTAAACCAAGGAGGCTTTAGAAAAGGCAGATCAACCATTGATCATTTAGTGAAATTAACAACTCAAATCAAACAACAATTTGCCAAAAGACAAAATGTTCTTGCCACATTCTTTGATATAAATAAGGCATACGATCAGGTTTGGCATGAACGATTACTATACAAGTTAAAAACGGTTGGGCTTTCTGGTCATATCTATGACTATATTAAAACATTCTTGGCCAACAGAAGTATCCAAACAAGAATTGGTCACATCTATTCCTCTAAAAGATTCCTTGATATGGGTATCCCTCAAGGCTCTGTTATTGCTCCTATTCTATTTAATATCCTAACTTACGATTTACCAATATCTATTTCCCAAAAAAGTAATTTCATTCAGTATGCCGATGATATCTGTTTGTGGATGAATGTTACTTTAAAAAAGAAAACATCAAAAAGGTATATAAATTTTATAAAAAGAGCATATCAATGTGATCTAGATAATATTGCTATGTATATGTCTGAAAATGGTTTAAGCTTATCACCTCAAAAATCTCACATGATGCTATTCGATGCAAGTGGATATGTTCACAATGCCCCAGAATTCAAAGTTAACAACATCATACTTAAATACGCTTCAAATATTAAATTTCTTGGTGTTTATATAACGTCTAAGCTCTCTTGGAATCTGCATTTAGAACATGCTGTAAATCAAGCAAGAAAGTCATTGAACCTTCTAAAAGTCATAAGCAGACAAAGCTGGGGTCAAGACACAAATACATTAATTCATTTGTCCTCAGCTTTAGTTAGATCTAAATTGTCGTATGCACAAGAGGTTTTCTTTAGTGCTCCAAAATATCTATTGAAAAAACTGCGGAGCATAGATTGTAAAGCATACAGAATAGCCCTTGGCGTTCCATTTCATGGTTCCATCATAGGATCTTACCATGAAGCAGGTGTTTTGCCTCTTGATGATCAGCGAAAATTAGCCTGTGCTAAATACATTTTAAGATGCTCTACCATTCAAAATTCAAACCAAATGGAACTTGAAATTAGGTCCGATATTCATTTTCCTAAGCGTGCAAAACGTATCCGATCTAATAAAACTATTCTTACATTTTCTTCTAAACTATTGACAAAATTAAACACTAATCAAAAGAAATTAGCTGTGCGTTTTCCAATAAGTCCCATCCCAACCTGGGAGCTTTCTAAGGCAAAGTTTGATTATAACTATACACAACTGTCCAAGTTTGATAACATCAATGTTCTTGCATATGAAGCTAGATCCCATATGAATGATTTTTATCCCAATCATCTAAAAATCTTCACTGATGGTTCTTTATTAGACAATCAGGCAGGCTGTGGTTTTGTCATCCCCACTTTAAAAATTGAGAAATCTTTTTACCTTGGTAAGGACTTCTCCATTTTCACAGCTGAATTAATAGCAGTTTTAATGGCTATTCAGTATGTCATTGATACACCATTCAATTTCTATGGTGCACTCTTTTGTGTAGACTCTAAATCAGTTCTCCAAGCTTTAGAATCAACAAATCCGAAAAACCGGGCTGAAGTCATCACAGAAATTAAAATACTTATTCATGTTCTTATATCAAGGGGTATCGCAGTTGATTTTTGTTGGATCCCATCTCATTGTTCAATATCTGGAAATGAATGGGCTGATCGTACAGCTCGTGCAGGTGCAAAAAAGTCTTTTAAATCCAAGGATATTCCCATTCTTTTAAGTTTACAAGAGGGTTACTCTTTATTACAAAAAGCTTCTTTTGAAAATTTTGAAAAGATATATAAAGACTACATGCTTCCCAAAGTACATAAGCCTAATTCTTCAATAAAGTGTTGTTTAAACGCTCGATCACAAAATTTTTCAAAACAGAATTCATTAATAAATTATACATTTTATCAAAAAAATGTCAATAAACACCCAAAACACCGCAAAAAAATTGTTTCACTGTTTTACAGACTTAGGTTAAACGCTTTCAAAACAAAGTTCATAAAAAACGCCCAATGTGTATGCGGGGCTGTTGATAGTTGTACAACAACACATATTTTGTACTTTTGTCCTTATTTTGAATCAGCTCTATCAAAATTCAGAAAAGATGAATCTAAATGCATTTTCCAAGAACCTGTATTTCTTTTGAACTTTGTTCAGAACTTAATGATAAGTCCAGTCGGCTCGTTTTTATGATTTCTGCGTATTTTAGACTGTTTTGTTTTGACTGTTGCAATTTGATTTGTTAATGTTGATTTTTGCTAAGGATTGTTCTTATGTCGTATTTCCACTAATATTTAACACACACACAAGCACACACACGCGCGCGCACACACACACATGCACACACACACACACAAGCAAGCACGCATGCATACTACAGACTCATACACATATACAAGTAAACAATCACTTCCTGTCTAATATCACTTTAAAGTGAAAAGACGTTAAATCGAAGAACAACAACAACAACACACACACACACACACACACACACACACACACACACACACACACACACACACACACCAAAACGGTTTTGCTCAAGTCTTTATTGTTTCAACTGTCTAAAATAGTACTGGACCAAAATGCTTCAAATAACATGACCACCATAGTTCCCATACACATCAACATAATAATGGCGTCCCTGCCCATTGTGTATACATATTTTCCGCACAGGGCAGTCAACATCGTCTCCAGCCCAGACACCCATTCACCATAGCAAAAAAAAAAACACACAAAAAAAACCGTAGATATATATACTGACACTCCTCACCCTGGTAGCAACGTAAACTAAAGTGGTATCAGAGCAAACCAAGACGCTGGATTCCACTTTCCAATGAGAAAAAAAAAATGGCGCCCATTCACCCGTTACTACAGTTCTCTATACAGGTCGGTTAGCCAGCACTGTGTTTTACTTCTTTTCAATGCATTTGTTGTGTCACACGATAAAATACGTTTAATAGTGAGAAGAAAAAAAAACATGTCTAAGTCGCTGGTCGCTTCTTCACTGCCCACTCGTCGCTGACGACCACACGAGGCCCTCAAAGGGATGAGTCATCAAATTCAAGCCTGTGTCCGTCAGGTTTCTGAACTAACAACTCGGCATAACATAGTACGGAAAGGTAAGAGAGAGAGAGAGGAGAGAGAGAGAGAGAGAGAGAGAGAGAGAGAAGAGAGAGTAGGAAAAGATTGAACGAGGAAAGAAAATAGGAGAAAGAGGGAGGGTTGGGGATAGAGAAAGGTAGAGAGAGACAAGCATGACAATGTAGGGAAAATGTTAGGAAGTTGGAAAAGATATGGAGACGTACGAAAAGGAAGGGGAGAGGAAGGTATGGAAAAACGTGAAAAGGAAGAAGACAGAGAAATGAAGAGGAAAGAAATGCCGGGAAAGGTAAAGGAGCAGTTAAAGGTGTGGAAATGTAGGAAAAGGGGCAGTTAAAGGTGTGGAAATGTAGGAAAAGGAGTAGTTAAAGGTGTGGAAATGTAGAAAAAGGAGTAGTTAAAGGTGTGGAAATGTAGGAAAAGGAGTAGTTAAAGGTGTGGAAAATGTAGGAAAAGGTAGAGGAGCAGTTAAAGGTGTGGAAATGTAGGAAAAGGAGTAGTTAAAGGTGTGGAAATGTAGGAAGAGAGAGGAGCATTTAAAGGTGTGGAAATGTAGGAAAAGGAGTAGTTAAAGGTGTGGAAATGTAGGAAAAGGAGTAGTTAAAGGTGTGGAAATGTAGGAAAAGGAGTAGTTAAAGGTGTGGAAATGTAGGAAGAGAGAGGAGCATTTAAAGGTGTGGAAATGTAGGAAAAGGAGTAGTTAAAGGTGTGGAAATGTAGGAAGAGAGAGGAGCAGTTAAAGGTGTGGAAATGTAGGAAAAGGAGTAGTTAAAGGTGTGGAAATGTAGGGAAAGGAGCAGTTAAAGGTGTGGAAAATGTAGGAAAAGGTAGAGGAGCAGTTAAAGGTGTGGAAATGTAGGAAAAAGAGTAGTTAAAGGTGTGGAAATGTAGGAAGAGAGAGGAGCATTTAAAGGTGTGGAAATGTAGGAAAAGGAGTAGTTAAAGGTGTGGAAATGTAGGAAGAGAGAGGAGCAGTTAAAGGTGTGGAAATGTAGGAAGAGAGAGGAGTAGTTAAAGGTGTGGAAATGTAGGAAAAGGAGTAGTTAAAGGTGTGGAAATGTAGGAAAAGGAGTAGTTAAAGATGTGGAAATGTAGGAAAAGGAGCAGTTAAAGGTGTGGAAATGTAGGAAAAGGAGTAGTTAAAGGTGTGGAAACGTAGGAAAAGGAGTAGTTAAAGGTGTGGAAATGTAGGAAAAGGAGCAGTTAAAGGTGTGGAAATGTAGGAAAAGGTAGAGGAGCAGTTAAAGGTGTGGAAATGTAGGAAAAGGAGTAGTTAAAGGTGTGGAAATGTAGGAAAAGGAGTAGTTAAAGGTGTGGAAATGTAGGAAAAGGTAGAGGAGCAGTTAAAGGTGTGGAAATGTAGGAAAAGGAGTAGTTAAAGGTGTGGAAATGTAGGAAAAGGAGTAGTTAAAGGTGTGGAAATGTAGGAAAAGGTAGAGGAGCAGTTAAAGGTGTGGAAATGTAGGAAAAGGAGTAGTTAAAGGTGTGGAAATGTAGGAAAAGGAGCAGTTAAAGGTGTGGAAATGTAGGAAAAGGAGTAGTTAAAGGTGTGGAAATGTAGAAAAAGGAGTAGTTAAAGGTGTGGAAATGTAGAAAAAGGTAGAGGAGTAGTTAAAGCTGTGCAAATGTAGGAAAAGGTAGAGGAGTAGTTAAAGCTGTGCAAATGTAGGAAAAGGTAGAGGAGTAGTTAAAGGTGTGGAAATGTAGGAAAAGGTAGAGGAGTAGTTAAAGCTGTGCAAATGTAGGAAAAGGTAGAGGAGTAGTTAAAGCTGTGCAAATGTAGGAAAAGGTAGAGGAGTAGTTAAAGGTGTGGAAATGTAGGAAAAGGTAGAGGAGTCAAGGTGTGGAAATGTAGGAAAAGGTAGAGGAGCAGTTAAAGGTGTGCAAATGTAGGAAAAGGTAGAGGAGTAGTTAAAGGTGTGGAGGTGTGCAAATGTAGGAAAAGGTAGAGCAGCAGTTAAAGGTGTGGAAATGTAGGAAAAGGAGTAGTTAAAGGTGTAGAGGTGTGGAAATGTACAAAAAGGCAGAGGAGCAGTTAAAGGTGTGCAAATGTACAAAAAGACAGAGGAGCAGGAAAATGTATGGAGAAGTTGGAACTGGTAGAGGTGTGAGAAAGGGTATTGAAAAGTTGGAAGCAATACCGGAAAGTACAAAAAAAGGTCAAGGAGAGTACGAAAAAGTAGGAAAGGCAGAACGAGGTATGTGAAAGCAAGAAAAGTAAGAAGAGGGAAAGAAAAGCTTGGAAAAAGCAGGAAAAGATTCGAACACGTAGAATAAGTAGGTCAAGATTAGAACAAGCAGAACAAGTAGGTACAGGTTGGAACAAGTAGTACAACCAGAAAAAAAGGCTTGAAAAAGTAGTCAACATTTGGAAACGAGGAACAAGCGGCAAAGAGTAGGTAAAGCATGGGAAAAGTAAAACAAGTAGACAAAGTTTGGGGGAAAAACGAAAGTAGAACAAGTAGATAAAGTTTGAAAAAAAATAGAAAAGTATGTGAAGTTGAAAAAAATGGTAGAATGAGAAGGTAAAGGTTAAAAAAAAAAAAAGCTGAGTGCATAGATACAGGTTGGAAAATGTAGAAGGAAAATAAGAAAGGGTAAAGCAAAAAAAAAATACAGCATGTCGTAAAAAGACATGAACATGTTGGAAAAGATTAGAGAGAGTAGAACAACCAGAAAAAGTAGTTGGAAAATATGCAAAAGCATAGGAATAAATAGAATAGCAAAAATCAAAGTTGAACACACACACACACACACACACACACACACACACACCACACGAGAAAAGTCGGAATACGCAGTGCTGGCCAAAGACACCCCCAGATACCGGAAGAAGAGAAGAGCTCTGCTTTCACGTGACTCCAGGAATAATACACCGATAAACCCGCCACCAGCTTCAAAGCATTGATCAGTGTACACATTTCAAAAATCATATCATTGTACACATAGTGAAACCTTGCTTATTGTACACTTCAAGGTAAACCAGTATGGATTATACACATGGTAAAATGCTTCAAATACTTGACTGCCTGAGGTATGTACTCCTGCAGCAATATATGAACACAAA
>CM065721.1:12944298-12959298 GCA_033310375.1 Conus canariensis
TTCTGTGTCGAACATGATTCTACTTATAATTTAGAACTCTTCGGCGAAGCACCCAGGTCAAAATGCCACTTGCTGCAATAAACAAACATTAAGTGAACCGTGAAACTGACCAACGAGTTCTCGATCTGAATCACGTGATCAGTCGATCTGCGTACTGCTTTCTTGCCATGACGTCTGGTGTTAACACCTTCTTCTGCAGTTGGTTTTATTGGTTGTGTCAGATCTTCAGTCCTGTCGCCACAATATATACCAGGGTCTTCTCAAGGCTTTGACGACTATCTAAAAGCTCCATCTGTAGTTCTGCACCCTCTGGCCAGTTTGGACGCCGTAGAACATCATGGGCGGGACAGTGTCGGAAGACATGTTCTGGGGTCTGAGATCCAGTGCCATATGGACATTCGTAAGCAAGGGCAATTTTGATTCGCTTGGGGTGGCTAAGCAGTGGTCAGTGGCCGGGTCTCAATCTGAAGAGGATTGTTTGCTGGCATCTTTGGAGCTGAGGATTGGATCAACACCACCGACTGCGCCCAGCCGTCTCTTCCACTGGTTTTGATATTCGTTGTGTGTGTGGTTACCAAATGCCGAGGCAAGCGAAACAACGAGTGCAAGCACTATGTCTTGCTCTTGCACTTAAGTGAGGGACTCGCCTGTTGTAACATGGACTTAACACTCTAATGACACCACCTGAAGGATAACCTTTTCGGATTCAACTTGAAACATGTAAGAGAAGTTCTTACCAGTGTTGCTGAGACTGTGAGAACGTTCAAACTCCCCGGGCATTTGTAGCCTGACCCCTGTCTCTTTCAAAGTGAACACATTGATAGTAGTTTTGAGAATGGGCGACAGAAACGTGACTCTGTACTCAGACAACTAACCCCAAATGCTTCAAACGAGACTTAACGTGTGATAATCTCAAACAGCTCATATTATCTCACCTTATTCAGCCAAGTTTTTTTTCATAAAAAAAAAGGCAAAGGAAATGGTCACAGAGAAAGCCAATAAAGGAAAAAGCACCTCAACGAGTGTTGAGGAAACTATGCATGGAATGTATACCAAAGCACAACCGATCTTTTCCACATCACCTCTCACCACTGATGCACCTTCTCACACATTTAAAATGACCACATTTGCCAGTTACAAGACATCCAACCATCTCTCCTCAATCCCTCCCACTGGAGATCCACCAGCCCTGCTTTCTTACATGCTACACGCGCACATACTCTTTACATTTATTTACATACACACATGCATGCACACCCTACAAGAATACAGAGTTGCGCGCACCCCCTTTCCCTCACATGAAAAATAAAATATTAAAAAAAGATCATGGCGGCCCAGATGTACATCTTAACAATGACTTTGTCCTCAACATCAGCTTAAAATTAAAACCATCTTTGTGGTCTCTGCTTATCTCTGTCTGCCCTGTGCTTCCAAACAAATGTGGATAAATATATATCATACTCATACCAAAACACGACCATGTGCACATGCACATATATGCTAACATACACATACATGCGTGCATTCGTACGCCAACATACGCATTTTCAGAACCATACATGATATGAACCAGTCAACAGATGATATTAGATCTGACATATGAAACTAAATTCTACTAAAAAAAAAAACAACAAAAAAACAAAAACAAAAAAAAAACCAGCCAAGAAAGATTCAAACAAAAACAATGTTTCCAATGGTGCTCAGAAATTGTTATCAACAGAATAATTATTCTACTGTGCATTCATCAACTGACTGAACAGTCTAAATAATACACACTTTCTATTGATTCATATATCTTATTGTGCGTTAAGAAAACCGAGCAAATATGCTAAACACTACATCTACTGCTTCACACTAGCTGACCATGAAAGCTCTGCGGTGATTTGTTTGATCACTCACATTCACCATCAATGATTTCACCCTTTTCCCCTATTCTGAATCACAATAGATCCTTTATTGTGAACAGTTCCTTGTGATGTCTGCCACAAAGATAATAACATTCAATCCAAAACAAAGACATGAATAAACTACAAGGATGCCTTATTACATCACCCAAAACAAAGACATAAATAAACTACAAGGATATCTTATTACATCGCTAGTAACCACGTGGCAGCTATTCCTACGACAACCAAAACTGACATCCCTATCAATCAAGCAGGAATTCTCAATCAGACTAAGTGGACCTATTAGTCACACTGAAATTCGCTATCAGAGTCACACTGAAATTCGCTATCAGACTAACTGGACAAAATCGATCATGCTGTAAGTTTCTTACAAAGTACTTGCTCGCAATCAGTCACAGAGAAATTCTCCATCAGAATAACTCTGTACCATCAGCTGTACTGAAATTCTCTGTCAGAATAACCGGACGCTATCAATCACTTAGAAAATCCCTATCAGAAAATTAGACATTGACAGTTGTTCTGAAAATTCTCTATCGGAATGATTTATCACAATCAGTCACACTGAACTTCTCCAAAAGAATAACGGGATACTATCAGTCATACAGAAATTCTCTGTCAGAATAACCAGATGCCAAAAGCCACTCTGAACCTGACAGAATAACTCGCACAGTTTCCCTCCCAACGAAATTCTCTCAGAACAACCTGGCACTGTGAGTAATACTGATATAACTTGGCACCACCAGTCAAGCTGAAACTGCCTATCAGACTAACGTGCCACAATCAGTCACACTGAAATTCCCTGTCAGTATCTATCGCACTAAACATCTGTCGGAACAGCCTGGCACTGCCAGTTACACTGATGGCACTGTCAATCATACTGACATTCTGTATTAGAATGACTCGACTCTTGCTTCCTGCTTCTCTGGCTTTCTGCCATTCTATACAATAAATAGGGAGGAAACTCGAGGGAGAACTGGACAGCAGAATATCTTCAGAGAAGAAGACTGCTCATGCAAGTGTCGCGGTCCTAAACTCCTTAATAAATGAGTTTAGGGTAGAAGATGTAAAATAACACTTTGCATTCGCAGCTAACAACAATACTCAATACTCACAACTGACACTTAATTGTCTGCACAATTATGTTTACAACAGTTGCAATATCGTATTGAGCACTGTTCAAACTTCAAGCTTAACAACATATTATGTGACTTAGTTTTGAAGAAAGAAAAAAAAAACGTAATGATTCAGCTTACCATTTATACAAAATAACCCAGATGTGTGTGTGTGTGTGTGTGTGTGTGTGTGTGTGTGTGTGTGTGTGTGTGTGTGTGTGTGTGTGTTTTACGTGGTATATAATTAACATAGATTGTGTAATGTATTCATCAGTGGTTCCAGTTGTCGTTTCAGCCAACTGACAGCAAATACCACCCACCAGCCTGAGACTGCAACCCTCACACGAACAGAACAGGGCCTAGTGGCAAATAAACACAGCTGTCGGCTTCCCCAGGCCTGACCCCTGAGCGGTCAAACCACAGTGACCTTTCACCGTGAACGCTACGTCCAGAATGACGTATCACGACATAGGATGCACGAATCAACTTCTTTTTTTTTCTACGTCAGCAGGAGACGACAGCTAACTCGCACGACATTAATGTTACTTAATAGCTGCTTCACATCAACAGTCAGGTAAACAATGACCATATTTCCTGGCAAGACCTAATCATGCAAAGACAAAGACTCTTTCCCTGTTGTTGAGTCAGTGGTACTAATTCTTGCCAGCCACCAGCTTTGTCAACTGGGCTTTTCAAACAGTTTAAAATCAAAATGTTATGTTGAAGTGGAAACAAAATAAACGAATTCCAATACTTTTCTTCTTCCCTTCCTGTTTGAAGTTTGAAAAGAAGAGGGAAGATTTGAACCCAGAAGTAACAACTGGGTTACTAGAACGTCGCATGTGTGGTGGAGCGAACTGCTGACAGTACCAGAGCCAGAATACCACAAGAAACAGTACACAGTTAAGCAAGAGAAAAATAAATAAAAGGCAGAGTCGAAGAGGGTGATAGAAAAGGGGAAGTTATCAGCCACAGAACTTCCAGAAGGCGGGAAAGCTGTTTGAACTGAACGAATGCCCGTTATCCCCATGGGGACGGCAAAAGTGTCTGGCACTAGACAGCTCTGGAAAATTGCTTGCCCGCATACACACACACACACACACACACACACACACACACACACACACACACACACACACACGTGTCCACAGACTGTAAGGCGTACACATACCAATAGGTGTGCGTGTGTAGTTCAGTTCTAGCCTTTTTGCCCACCGGTAGGGAAGAAAATGACCAAGGTATTTATACTACAGGCCGAAAGGCATTGTTACTGGCTTTATGTTCACACACACACACACACACACACACACACACACACACACACACACACACACACAACACACACACACACATCCATCCATCCATCCATCTACATAACATATATCATTTTTCTAGTAGAAAGTCGCATCAGTCAAATTTTTAATGCGACCACATGGTGACGTCAAGCAAAGTCGGGATTCGAAATGTGTCAAGCACACCTCATCGTCGGCGCTAATATACATTAACACACGCTACTTACTGTCAGCCGGAATAGCTCAGTTGGGAAAACTTCAGACTGTGCATCTGAAGAATTCTCGTTCAATCCCGGGTTTGGACACTTTTTCTTCACTTTCCTTTTCTGTTAAAGGGGTTCGAAGAGGGTCTAAGGCAAAGGACTGGGAAAGTTGTTGGGAAAGGCAAGAGGGGGTGGGGGTCCAAAAGGAAGGAGGGAAGTGGAATATGCAACGAGAGGAAGAAGGAGACGGTGGAATGGGAAAGGTGGGAGGCAGGGGCAGGGAATCGGGGGGGGGGGGGGGGGTGGTGGGGGGGACAGGGAGACAGGTTCTGGGGGGGGGGGGAACGCAGGGAAAGGGGTGGAGGGGAGGCCCTTAGGAAGAGGGATATTATGTATATACACTGTTTACAGAATCACTGAGCTGATGTCCACCATCAGTAGTAATACACTGAACTTTTCTGATCACACTTAAGCTCAGACAAGTTGTCAAGGTCCGAACCTTGAAACTTATCAAATCATCTACATCGCAGTTTCTTTTACCACGAATTTGAGATACGTTAACAATCTTCTGGCAAAACTTGCATTTCTTTTTTTTTCCAACACACACAAAAGGACATACACTCACACACGCACGCATTTGCATGCACATAGGAACGGACAGACGGATGCATACACACATATACACACAGAATGAACTCCTGAGTCACGCATGTACACTAACAGCTAAATACACCCATTTGTACTTTTCTCACAGCAAATTAGTCAGTGCGAATGGCGTCTAGTACGTCCAGAAATTCACACATTAGAAAATCACGTACATCACATTGTTAGCTCATTAGCAACGTTATAGTTTCGAGTTTGCTCTCTGTGAAACATAGCACAGTTCAGTTTAAACCTGTACAAATATTTATGTGCATGAAACACTTGCAACGCTGCATGACCACTTCATCATCTTCAACAGGAAGAGATCAACCTGGTTAAAACATACACGACTTGACATTCAAACTTTCAGTGGAAGAACTGATTTGGGGGGGGGGGGAGGGGGGGGAATCGCACTACGTAACCACCTCAGCCCTGTTTCCCTCCCTCCCTCCTCCCTCGCTCAACTCTCTCACCCATCCCGGTCTATCTTCAGCAGGGTGTGCGTGGAAGGGCACCAAGTCTGTGAGATAATACAAGTTCTGCGTTCGAATATGGTGGAAGAAGATTACGGGCACAAGCTTGATTTTTCTCCATACTTCACAAACTGAGATCTGACAAGAGAACCTTGCTTTTGCATTTTTTTTGGTTTTGTTTTTAATTAGAATGCACGGCACGCACGCATGTGCACATGTGCGCACCCGCACGCGCGCGCGCACACACACACACACGTGTGCACGTGCACTCACGCACACGCACACACATACATGCACTCATATGCAAACTGATGAGGAAAAACATCAGGAAAATAATGGTCAACAGTTCTGTGAAGTGCAGAGCGCTCAGATAGAGAATAGCCAAGCACTCCAAATCCATCATAAGTGTAGAACCCAACACATGATTATTTCTTCAGCACACAATTCAAGATATACAGACACTGACAGATGAACAAACACATGGTCAAGCATCATATCTAACCATCTCATTTCTAATTTAAATGATTCTGAGTTTGCGTGTGAGGTGTACGAATTTATCACTGAAACTGAGTGACCAAGTTGTGCATCTCTCTTGAGTTGAAATTGTGTTATAGCTTTGATATTAGAGAAAGACAGTAATTTCATTGCAAGTTCATATACTTTTGTGTGACTAATAATCTTGGTTTGATTTTCTTGTCTTCCATTTTGGATCACCTTGGTTTCAAAATGGCTTCCAAATCCTTGTTGAATCGATCGATCGATCGATCGATTGACCTATCTATCTATCTATCTATCCGTCTAGTCTAGCCTAGTCTGGTCTTCCTTTAGTTTTGTCTAGTCTAGACTGTCTGTCTGTCTGTCTCTCTATTCATCTATCTCCATATATCCATCTACCACTATCTTATAATCGCATGCTGATATAAACATTTTTCCTGTGTTTTAACTTTTTTTTCCTGATTTCGAATTTCGTTGGTGTGCTGGACAATAAAAAAGGTATCTTGCTCCCTGAAAGTGGTGTGTTCTTGCGGCAAGAATCCCAAGTCGGAGAAAGTTGCTCAAGTAAAATGCTGACAAATGTTAACGGAGACACGTACGTCCACTGACAGACAGAGGCCCACACAGGCTGAAGCACAACATCATGCTCATTTTTTTTTTTCTTTCAGGAGATCCTGCATCCATCCTGACCAATCCAACCTGACATAGAAATAATAATAATAATTATAACATACTGTATAACATCTCACCAAAGGGGCCAGACTTTCTCGTCTCTAGAACGGACAGCAGCAGTGTTATCTGTTGATGTTGAAAAAAACGGTTCTCTAACACTCGGACCAACCGGTCCCTCATGACAGTCTTGAAGGTGTCATACCACTGAACCACCTTCTGCCGCCGCCTCACTTTCTCCTCCAGGCTGAGGCTGCGCTCCTTCTGCAGCAGCTGGGGCAGGGCCTTCCAGTCCTGGATGTACAGCACTGGGGCGTCCAGCTCCTTGAGCAGTCTCAGCGGGGACAGCTTGGAGGAGGGCGAGGACCCGCACTCTCCGGGAGTCATGATGTCCTCGATCACCGGCACGGAACCGTAGGCCATGGCCTCGTAGATTCTGTAGCATTCTGTGTTCTGGCCCACCGGGCTGAGGGTGAGGTCACTCTCCTGCAGAGCCAGCAGGTAGTCCTGTCTGCTCTCCTCTGTCTCTTGGGGCAACCATCTGCAATGACACAGTGTTAAATATTAGGGGCCACCTGCAGTGACACAGTGAGGTTGCTTTACACTTCATGGGTCACGTCACAGCAATGACACAGTGAAGGCTGGTGTTACACTTCATGGGTCACCTGCAATGACACAGGGAAATTTGGTGTTACACAGTACGGGTCACCAGCAATGACACAGTAAAGGCTGGTGTTACACTTCATAGGTCACCTGCAATGACACAGGGAAATTTGGTGTTACACAGTACGGGTCACCTGCAATGACACGGTAAAGGCTGGTGTTACACATTATGGGTCACCAGCAATGACACAGTAAAGGCTGGTGTAACACATCATGGGTCACCAGCAATGACACAGTAAAGACTGGTGTTACACATCATGGGTCACCTGCAATGACACTGTAAAGGCTGGTGTTACACATCATGGGTCACCTGCAATGACACAGGGAAATTTGGTGTTACACAGTACGGGTCACCTGCAATGACACGGTAAAGGCTGGTGTTACACATTATGGGTCACCAGCAATGACACAGTAAAGGCTGGTGTAACACATCATGGGTCACCAGCAATGACACAGTAAAGACTGGTGTTACACATCATGGGTCACCTGCAATGACACTGTAAAGGCTGGTGTTACACATCATGGGTCACCTGCAATGACACAGTAAAGGCTGGTGTAACACATCATGGGTCACCTGCAATGACACAGTAAAGGCTGGTGTTGCACATCATGGGTCACTTGCAATGACACGGTAAAGGCTGGTGTTACACATCATGGGTCACCTGCAATGACACAGTAAAGGCTGGTGTAACACATCATGGGTCACCAGCAATGACACAGTAAAGGCAGGTGTTACACATCATGGGTCACCTGCAATGACACAGTGAAGGCTGGTGTTACACTTCATGGGTCACCTGCAATGACACAGGGAAATTTGGTGTTACACAGTACGGGTCACCAGCAATGACACAGTAAAGGCTGGTGTTACACTTCATAGGTCACCAGCAATGACACAGGGAAATTTGGTGTTACACAGTACGGGTCACCTGCAATGGCACGGTAAAGGCTGGTGTTACACATTATGGGTCACCAGCAATGACACAGTAAAGGCTGGTGTAACACATCATGGGTCACCTGCAATGACACAGTAAAGACTGGTGTTACACATCATGGGTCACCTGCAATGACACTGTAAAGGCTGGTGTTACACATCATGGGTCACCTGCAATGACACAGGGAAATTTGGTGTTACACAGTACGGGTCACCTGCAATGACACGGTAAAGGCTGGTGTTACACATTATGGGTCACCAGCAATGACACAGTAAAGGCTGGTGTAACACATCATGGGTCACCAGCAATGACACAGTAAAGACTGGTGTTACACATCATGGGTCACCTGCAATGACACTGTAAAGGCTGGTGTTACACATCATGGGTCACCTGCAATGACACAGTAAAGGCTGGTGTAACACATCATGGGTCATCTGCAATGACACAGTAAAGGCTGGTGTAACACATCATGGGTCACCTGCAATGACACAGTAAAGGCTGGTGTAACACATCATGGGTCACCTGCAATGACACGGTAAAGGCTGGTGTTACACATATGGGTCACCTGCAATGACACGGTAAAGACTGGTGTAACACATCATGGGTCACCAGCAATGACACAGTAAAGGCTGGTGTTACACATCATGGGCACCTGCAATGACACAGTAAAGGCTGGTGTAACACATCATGGGTCACCAGCAATGACACAGTAAAGGCTGGTGTTGCACATCATGGGTCACTTGCAATGACACGGTAAAGGCTGGTGTTTACACATCATGGGTCACCAGCAATGACACAGTAAAGGCTGGTGTAACACATCATGGGTCACCAGCAATGACACAGTAAAGGCTGGTGTTACACATCATGGGTCACCTGCAATGACACAGTAAAGGCTGGTGTTACACATCATGGGTCACCTGCAATGACACGGTAAAGACTGGTGTTACACACCATGGGTCAACTGCAATGACACAGTAAAGGCTGGTGTTACACATCATGGGTCACCTGCAATGACACAGTAAAGGCTGGTGTAACACATCATGGGTCACCAGCAATGACACAGTAAAGGCTGGTGTAACACACCATGGGTCACCTGCAATGACACAGTAAAGGCTGGTGTTACACATCATGGGTCACCTGCAGTGACACAGTAAAGGCTGGTGTTAGACATCCTGGGTCACCTGCAATGACACAGTAAAGGCTGGTGTAACACACCATGGGTCACCTGCAATGACACAGTGAAGACTGGTGTAACACATCATGGGTCGCCAGCAATGACACAGTAAAGGCTGGTGTAACACACCATGGGTCACCTGCAATGACACAGTAAAGGCTGGTGTTACACATCATGGGTCACCTGCAATGACACAGTGAAGACTGGTGTTACACATCATGGGTCACCTGCAATGACACAGTGAAGACTGGTGTTACACATCATGGGTCACCTGCAATGACACAGTGAAGACTGGTGTTACACATCATGGGTCATCTGCAATGACACAGTAAAGGCCAGTGTTATGCTTTATGGGTCACCTCCAATGACAAAGAGGAGGCTGGAAGTAAGCATGATGGATCTACTGTCTCTAGTGTTGGCCAATATCATCGTATAAAACAGGCCTCAATACTCCAGGCCGACGATCTACTTCAAAACAGTAACGGCTGCAGGGCTGTCGCATCTTCAAAAAATGGTTCTATGCACGTTTGTTTAAAAAAAAAATGACCAGTTTCTTTCAAACTGATTCAAAACGCCTTAAGTTGGTATTTTTCTACATAAATCGAAAAAAAAATATTCATCGCTTTCAAAACATAATACATCACATCCAGTGAAACACCTTGAACAAGGTCTTCACTGAGCTACTACACCATTTTCTGTCAAATGTCATGTAAATCCCGACTCTCGATGACCACATGTTTTGCGGTAAGTGGGTCGTCAAACCGTATGCACCATGCAGTCTCCTCAACTTTGGATTGAAAAATAGGAGTTTGTGTACAAAGCGTGGCCTGCCCATGATTGGTATTAAACTGTTCGTTCATTGCTACAACTCGTGGCAAATGGTCAAAATTCTTTCAGGTTTGGACGGATCTGGAATGTTTACCGTCCATTCGTATGCAGCAGTCCTCTTGCCAGAGGTCTTTGCCATCACGATGAATTCCGGTTTAAGATCTGTGTCATGATAGGTCTGTGCAGGCAGACAACCAAATCATACGTTATCCAAAGTGACATGTTGCTCATCGATGCTACAAGCCATGGTGCTGTTATGTTCGATGTTAATGTCAGCTTACATAATAAACAAATCAGACCAACAAAAATCACGAATTATGTGTACACACCACAACAACTAACGGCATGAACTCTGAGGTCAAATATTCTGGTTCTGTTGCATTTGACTTTTGGTCTTATATCACAAGAATAACCCAGCAGACAACTAGGTTTATGTACACACTGACACGACAGACGAAAACTGGCGTTGAATATCTTGGCTCTGTGTTGTCTTCCAAATCGCTCAGTCACCTGGGTACAGAACACATCAGACAGAAAAATAAATGTTTAATTCCGAAGCACACGTCTCTACACCTTTGCCCCACCAAGGTCCAAACCATGCCTCAGCACAACCGATTTCACTACTAACTTGGCGTCCTCGCCACCACCGGGAAAAGCAATTCGGTAAATGTACGGGGTTGAGTTCTTGACAGAAAATCAATGTCAGTAGGTCATCAGCGGCGTGGATACATCAGGGAATAACTTTTATAGAGGCATGATGCTTCGCTGTCTCTTCCCCGCTCACTTGTTCCTTGATCTCTGTCTGTCAGATCCACCAAAGGGATTGGTGTGATTTATACAGCTATTTGTCTAAGCGTACGGGAGTGGGGCAAGTGCAAACAGAACAGCCAAACAAAGAGCACGTCAGGACTTTCAAGTTGTAAATCAAGACACCTGAATTGATAACATCACTATCTGCTGTAGCTGACGACCCCCTTCCCGTGCCAGACATCAGTCAGAAAGGTCATCTGAAAGAAAAGGAACGCAGCACACCTGATCAGATGTGTTTTTTTTTTCCCTTTTTTTTAATCATTGAATTGAACTGAGCCAGAGGCCAGGTATACTGACTGGAACACACTTTTTATTAACCTGTGAGAATACTACTGAGACGGGAAGGAAACGAAATATTCAACATAACTGTCAGAGAGAGAGAGAGAGTGAGAGAGAAAGAGAGAGAGAGACTAGAGAGAGAGAGAGAGAGAGAGAGCGAGAGAGAGAGAGAGAGAGAGAGAGAGAGAGAGAGAGAGACAGACAGACAGACAGACAGACAGACAGACAAACAGACAGACAGACAGACACAGAGACAGAGAAAGATATTTTTTATGTCCAATACCAATAGACGAATGAAACACAAGGCATGAATGAAAAAAAAAACCGCAGTCACACTGCATATACATGAACATCAAATCAATATTAGCAATTCGATGACACACACACACACACACACACACACACACACACACACACACACACACACACACACGGAGAGACACAGAGAGAGAGAGAGAGAGAGAGAGAGAGAGAGAGAGAGAGAGAGAGAGAGACTCACTCCTTCCTAGTCTGAACCAAGCAGCTGGAGGCATGAGGGGAAGACATGTTGGACAGCAAGTTCATCAGAGTCTCTCTGGAGGAGCCGCTATACACTGTGCCAAGGAAATTGCAAGTGTACTTCCGCTTCCGGGTCAAGGTCAGCTGTCTGCTCTCCACCCGCGGAAACTGCCGGTACCTGCACAGTCAACCATGGGGTTTTACGTGTGCGTGTGTGTGTGTATGGTGTGTGTGTGTGTGTGTGTGTGTGTGTGTGTTGTGTGTGTGTGTGTGTGTGTGTGTGTGTGCGTGAGTGTGTGTGTGTCTGTCTCTGTCTCTCTCTCTTACATTCCAAGTTATGCACCACTCTTTTTGAGGCAGAAAACCATATCACAGTCTGTTATTTGTGAGGCAGAAAACCTTATCACAGTCTGTTATTTGTGAGACAGAGGACTTTATCACTGTCTGTTCTGTGTAAAGCAGAGAATCTTATCACAGTTTGTTCTTTGTGAGGCAGAGGACTTTCTCACAATCTGTTCTGTGTGAGGCAGAGGACTTGATCACTGTCTGTTCTTTGTGAGGCAGAGGACTTTCTTACAGTCTGGTCTTTGTGAGGCAGAGGACTTTTTCACTGTCTGTTCTTTGTGAGGCAGAGGACTTTATCATTATGAGGCAGAGGGCTTTATCATTGTCTGTTTTTTTTTGTCAGGCAGAGGATCTTATCACTGTCTATACTTTGTGAGGCAGATAATCCAATGAAAAACTGATTTTGAGGCTGATGACCTCACCCAACTTAGTTCTTTATTAGGCAGATTTGAGAGGCTGAAACACAATCAAACTGTTCTCTGCTGGGCCGATGACCTCCTCACACCCTGTTCTTTTTACAAGGTAGATGACCTTATCATATTCTGTCAGGCCGATCATCTCATCTCGCTCTGTTCTTTAGGAGGCAGATCACCTCATGACGTGTTCTTCACGAGGCCGATGACCTCATCCTATTCTGTTCTGTGTGAATACGATGACCTCATCCCAGCTTCTCTGATCCCGACGTACCACGGCTTGGTCTCCCCCAACACCAAAGCTTTGTCCTGTACAGCCCTTTCCACCCCCCCCCCCCCCCCTACAGGGCTACTAACCGCATAATTGTGCACCGCTCTTGGTATACTCAACTGCCATTTCTAACTATCTGGGTGCGTTTCCTTCCCCCCAAAATAGACAATACTATAGGCCAAAGAAACGTCAGAAAGGCTTTCATAACATGTTGGCGTGTTGATGCTTTGACAGGATTTCGCTTACAATGCGGGAATGCAGCATAATACCGTGGCGGTCAGTCCAGGAGTGTCAGGTATGCTGTTGGGAACATACATGGTGGTGTGAAGAATGTCATAGTGCGTTCTGTGCTGTTTCATTTTTGTGGGATAACAACTAAAGTGAAATGCGCTTGAGCGTATGCGCCTCTCTCTCTCTCTCTCTCTCTCTCTCTCTTCTCTCTCTGTTTGTGTGAGTGAGTGTATGTGTGTATGAGTGTATATTTGTGTGTGAGTGAGTGAGTGAGTGAGAGTAAAAGAGAGAGAGAGAGGATCTACTTGTGCATGTGTGTGTGTGTGTGTGTGTGTGTGTGTGTGTGTGTGTGTGTGTGTGGTTGTGTGGTGTGTGTGTGTGTGTGTGTGTGTGTGTGTGTGTGTGTGTGTGGAGTGAAAGTGTGTGTGCGCGCGCATGCGTGCGTGCGTGCATGCATGTGTGAGTGTGTGTGTGTGTGAGTGTGTGTGTGTGTGTGTGTGTGTGTATGTGTGTGTGTGTGTGTGTGTGTGTGTGTGTGTGTGTGTGTGTGTGTGTGTGTGTATGTGTGCGCGCAACAGTCATACAGACAAGCCGACAGAAAAGCAGAAAAGGAAACCAAATGAAACATGCACGAACACTTTAAAAAAAAAAACTGCTGGCTCAGGGGAAATGACAATTTCATCCATGCTGAGAAACCGCGTGATCAACCGCCGTTTTCATTCAACACAACCAAACGGACAGACAGACAAACAAACAAACAAACAACAAGCAAACCAACAAAGCAGCTCTACACATGGAGACTATGGCGGGGCATAATTGCAGGGTCGCTTGGACGGTGGGCGTGTTCCATTAGTTCAGGACGACCAGTTCTCTGACGCTATCACCTCCTCTTTAAAGTGGTCCCTGTAGACCCGGACTCTACTCGCCATCGCACCGTGCAATTTTCTTTTTCTCCACCCAGCACAATCACGGACCACAAGGCCAGACAACAGTTTGTTACATGGGCAGACAGGCTCCCCTTCCCCCAAACCTTCCCCTCGTTCCTCTTCTTTTTCTGTCTCTCCATATCCCCCTCCCTTCTAATCCCTTTTTCTTTTCTTTTTTCTTATGATCGGGACAAATTTACATCAAAGTTTTTTTTCCATCCGTTTGCATTCATTTACTTTGGCCGGTTGCGTGAAAAACAAATGAAATGAAAACTTTACTGAACTGAGAGGCGGTAAAATAGCAGTTCACACGTACATACACACACGCACGCATGCGGGCATGCATAGCGCATATGCACGCAAACACAGACGCGCACGCATACACACACACACACATGCACACACACACTCTCTCTCTCTCTCTCTCTCTCTTCTTTTCTGTGTGTGTGTGTGTGTGGAGAGAGAGAGAGAGAGAGAAGAGAGAGAGAGAGAGAAAGAGAGACAGACAGACGGACAGGGAGAGAGAGAGGCGGGGGGGGGGGGGGGGGGGGAGGGAGGGGGAGGGTAATAAGAAACAGAACAGAAGGCAAGACGAATACCGCTATCAAATACCCCAAGCACGCAGCATTCAAGCCAAGATAAACGCAGATCCATTCTTCCTTATCAGTCCGAACTGAACGTTATCTAAGCACACGTTTCACGAGTTTGAAGTTCAGAGTGGGTTTTCCTTTCAGCAGGGGACTAGAGTGATCCGAAAATGTCATATTCCTGTGCAGCTGTTCGTTTCTTGTCGATTCTCAGTGCTTTTTTTTTTTTCTAAAGCATAGAAGCAAAGGA
>CM065721.1:12964298-12971798 GCA_033310375.1 Conus canariensis
AATATTCTCGGAAATTTGTGCCATGTCATGTAAGTGTTCGGCGCTTTACGTTTGGCATATCTAATAACTGTGGATAAATCTCGGCATCTCTTCTGTAAATTTGAGAAGAAATCCTCTCACCATCTCCTCCCACTTCTACTCTCCTCTCTTGCAATCTGTTGGAAGTACAGAACAAACTTCTCTCTGCAGAACAAATTCTATCGCCATCTTCTACTCTGTAATGCACGAAGCAAATGCTCTCTCCATCTCCTCTGTTCTTCGGCTCTACAGAACAAACACTCTCTCCTCTCTTCCACGGTCATCTAGAGAAAAAAGATCCTCTCTCTCCATCTTCTCCCTTGTAATCTACACACCAAACCCTGCATGTCCTTTCATGTAATCTACAGAGCAACCCCTTTCCCCATCTCCTTCCCTGTGATCTACACAGCAACTACTCTCCCCCCTCTCCTCCCCCCTAATATTCAAAGCAACCCCCCCCCTCTCTCTCTCTCCATCTCCTCCCCTGTAATCTGCACAGCAGCTCCCCTCTCCCTGTCTTCTCATGGAATCTCTAAAAAGAAATGCTCTCTCCAAATCCTCTCCTGTGGTCTACAAAAGAAATGTTCTCTCAATGGTCTTCCAGTTCCATCCCTTCACCTCAACTTAACAGTGCCACCTTAAGCTCTTTTTCTAGGTTGTGAGTGCCTACAGGTGAGGGGAATAAATGTGTGTGTGTGTGTGTGTGTGTGTGTGTGTGTGTGTGTGTGTGTGTGTGTGGTGCGTGCGTGCAGGCATGTGTGCGAGCAGGCATGTGTGTGTTGTGTGTGTGTGTGTGTGTGTGTGGTGTTGTGGGTGCCAGCATGAACGCACTCAAAAATGTAGTCACTCGTAAACACAGAATACTTGGGGCTCTCTCTCTCTCTCTCTCTCTCTCTCTCTCTCTCTCTCTCTCCCTCTCTCTCTCTCTCTCTCTCTCTCTGTCTTCCCATCATGATCCCTACATAAGCTACCTGGAAACACAGGACGATTTTCACACCTGCTACTCCCCGCCTCCCTTTCCACCGCCTTCCTACTTTCCTTATTTCTTTCTTGCTTCTGGGATCTGGTGTTCGCATTTAACCAACAAAAACTTTGTAATTGGGTGTGTGTGTGCTGGTGTGTGTGGTGTGTGTGTGTGTGTACATGTATGTCTGTGTTTGCACACTCGCACGTGTATGTTGTGTGTGTGTGTGTATGTGTGTGGTGTGTGTGTGGGAGAGAGAGAGAGAGAGAGAGAGAGAGAGAGAGAGAGAGAGCATGGGCGTTCTACTACATATGATATCAGATTGTTCACAGCACACTAACAACAAAGCTTTGTGTATGATCAATTATCTATGTTTTATGATTATGTGGAGTCCTATACTCATACTCGTTCTGTCTCTTCATGCGAACACAAAAACTAAACATCTTCGCACGCAAGCACACAGACCACGACACACACACACACACACACACACACACACACACACACACACACAACACACATACAACATAGAGAGATGAGCAATGAGAAGAGGTAGAATCAAGGTGAGAGCGAGGGGAGATGGACGAGAGAGACGAGGCAGAGACGAGAGAGAGAGAGAGACTGACTGACTGACTGACTGATTGACAGACAGCAGACAGACAGACACACAGACAGTGATAGAAAGGGACAGACAAAGAAGAGACACACACAGACAGAAAGGCCAAGCCACCCGCCACGACTCACGTCGCCACGCCCAAGGGCCACTGGTAGAACTGCACGTTGTCCACCCAGGGACTGTCATACACCAGGAACACGTTGCGCAGCCGACTGCCAGGTAGCCACAGGTAGGGCTTCAGCCAGCCGTTCTGGCAGCGCTCGTTGCCCAGCAGCAAGAGGGCGGCGTTGCGCAGGCGCGGCAGAGAGGGGAGGAAATCCAGCCACATCTTGGCGTAGTCCACCTTGCTGCTCTCCCGGCCGTTGAGGATCAGGAGCACGTTCTCCGTGTCCTTGGGCACTTTGCTGGGGATGACCCCGGGGCCCGTGCGGAATCTGTCGGCACACATCAATGGATGAGGATAGCAAGGACGATCATAAACGCAGTGATGCTGATGATGATGATGATGATGATGTTGACGAATTGTGTTTTTCAGTGCTTTGCTGGGCATGACCAAGGGACCCTTGTGGAATCTCTTAGCACATATCCATTGATGATGACAAGGATTACAACGATAAAGTTCATGATATTGATGATGGTGATGATGATGATGATGATCATGATGATGATGAAGATGACGATGATGATGATGGTGATGACCATGATGATGATGATCATCTCTCTCTCTCTCTCTCTCTCTCTCTCTCTCTCTCTCTCTCTCTCTCTCTCTCTCTCTCGTTCACTCGCTCTCTTTCACGCCAATATGAACCCACTCAAAAGTGTAGTCACTCATAAGCACAAAATTCTCTCTCTCTCTCTCTCTCTCTCTCTCTCTCTCTCTCTCTCTTCTCTTTCCCCACCCCCGTACCTGCTATCAGTCCGTTCCAGAATTATCCGTTCCACAATTCTATCATCTTTTTCCCCCAACACACATGTCTGATCTTCATCACACACCCGCTGACACCAGACGCATGGTTGAGCCACATACATATTAGAAAGGCTTTTAGGCAGACAGCGTTTTCGTCTGTGGGTGGGTGGGGGGGGGGGGGGGGGGCATGTGTGGCTGGTTTGCCAGTCATTATTCGTAATAGTCAGTCATCTTCTGGTTTTATACAGATCTTTACAGTCATGTTTTCTGACTTGCTTATTCCTTGCCTGGTTCACTATTTTTTTTGCTGCTGATAACCGCGCGAGTGCGTGCCTGTGTGTGGATATGTATTACCGTTTGATTTTTTTTTTTTTATGAGAGAGGAGAGAGAGAGAGAGAGAAGGGGGGGGGGGGAGGAGGGAGACAGACAGACAGACGACAGACAGAAAGACGGATGGATGGACAGACAGACGGACAAACAGACATATAAAGAACATGAGAGAGAGACAGAGACACAGACAGAGAGAGAGAGAGAGAGAGAGGCATACAGACTGACAGACAACGAGATACAGTAAGAAGAAAACATCTTAGGAAAAAAAAAAGGAAAAAAAAGACACATGTGCGTTGGATTTAGGAGATAGGGGAATCGAGGGCGGGGAATGGGGCGGGATACGGTGGGGGTAGCTGGCATGGTCTACATGCTGAGAGGTGGGTGGGTAAGGGGAAGGGGGAGGGGGGGGGGGAGCAATAGAAACACTCACGGAGCAAGATTTTCTGTTTATCTTCTGTCGGCTGAAGGCACAAGAACAACAGGTGCCACTGCCATGCACCTTGGCTCACAACAAACAAACACGTAAGAGAGAGAGAGAGAGAGAGAGGAGAGAGAGAGAGAGAGAGAGAGAGATGTAGGGAAGGGGGAGAAAGAGTGGACAGTTAGGAGCGAGGGTGGAAGTAAACAAGGCAATACGGCGTTTTGACATTATATTACCACACTCAGCACATTGCAAATAAATCAACAACAACAACAAAAAGCTGTTCACAATATTTCAATCAAAGTCTACTAAGATTGCCCTCGTAAATACCTTTTGTTTTTCTCTCTCAATAGGAACCGCGATTTAAGACGTCATTTCTTTTCTTTCTTTTTTTTTTTTCTTTTTCCTTACAACGACTTGATATGTTATGCAGAACTTCCGCGTATCTATAACCTAAAAGATCATTCGCAATACTTCGCATATTTTTACAAGCTAGTATGGCTAACTTGTTTAGTGGAGAGATCATGGGTAAGGAAATCTAATTAAAAAAAAACAAAAAAAAACGCTATTTAAATAATTAAACCCCACCGAATTGCATTCTCTTAATAAGAACACACGCTATTAAAGATCATATAGACCGATAAACGGGATCAAAGTATGGAATCATGAAACTATCCATAGCGACTAATCGCTGGTGGGGAAGAGTGGTTAGGTGAAGATGGGGGAGGATGTGAAACAATGACAACAGTGAGAACTGAGTGTTTACCTCTGAAGTATTTGATTTGATTGATTTAATTTAACGTCTGTTCACAACAATGGTGATATTAGACTAAAAATAAACCAATAAAAAAAAAAAAATTAAAACGGGCTGCGTAAGAATTTGTGCCTGTGTTTGCGCGCGCGCGCGCGCGCGCGCGGTGTGTGTGTGTGTGTGTGTGTGTGTGAGTGTGTGTGTGTGTGTGTGTGTGTGTGTGTGTGTGTGTGTTTGTGTACCGTGCGTATGCATGACTGTGCGTGTGTGTGTAGAGTGGTGTGTGTGTGTGTGTGTGTGTGTGTGTGTGTGTGTTGTGTGTGTGTGTGTGTGTGTTAGTGTGAATATGCACTAATGGGTGAAAGGCTACATATAAACATTAATACAATAACTATAAATGATTTCATGTTTACAATAAATTTGCAAGTATAGTGCTGGATAAAACTGATGCAATTTGTATCATTTCTTCGCTGTAGATTATATCATTTAAAGATCCCATTTTTGCTACATCTATCCCAGATATGTTGTATAACAGGGATAGCAATGGGCAATCAAAAAGAATATGTTCAACTGATATTGGATGACCACAAGCACATTCTACATTTTTTTGAAAATTTAGTTTTCCATGAATTTAATCGAATTTTGTAAATGAGACTAGACAAGGATCTCGAACACGGTAATATTTTTGACTTTGAAGGAAGCTTTTCTGTCATTATACGACTTTCTAACATCGAATTTATTTCATGTTTTTTTCTAATTTTAGTGTACTATCAGGATATTTTCTAATAGCTCCTTCTTTCGCTGATCTATCAGCCATTTCATTCCCCCAGATACCACAGTGAGATGGAATCCAACAAAATTCTACATTAATACCTTTACATATAATTGAATGTATTAAGTATTTTACGTCAAATATCAAATCTTTTCGAACTTTTGCATTCCAGTTTTGCAGACTGTAAAGAACAGATTTTGAGTCAACACAAAGTAAAATGCTATAAATCACAGTATCAGTATCAGCTATGAAGGATAAGGCCATAAGAATTGCATATAGTTCTGCAGTAAATACAGAAAAACCTTTTCCTAAACAAAATGACTTTCTTATCTTGAAAGCAGGAATAGCAAATCCAGCCCCTGTGTATGATTCCAAAACTGAACCATCTGTAAAAATCTTTAAATGATTCGGATACTTATTTTCTAGATGTTCTTTTGCTTCAACGGATATAAGATTGATGTTATCCTCTTTTTGTAGAGTTGTATAATCTGTATCGAATCTAGCAGAAATATGCTCCCATTGAGGAATAATGGGTATTATGGGACTACTTGAAATTGAAGTAATATCAATATCACAACTCTTAAAAAGATCATCTGTATAGTTTCTAATAGGTTGAAGATATGAAATGTTTTGCGCTCTTTTAGGGAAATCCTGTCTTGAGTCAAGAAAAATGTCATTTGTCACTGAATTAGAAACTGAAAGACATCTAGTCACATACTTTGCGGTGGCCAACTTCCGTTGGTCCTCAAGAGTTAACAGATTAGCTGCTCTGTATGTTTTGAGCGTATTTGTGTGTACTGGCACTCCAAGTGCCAACTTAACAGCCTTACTATCTATGCTTTATAATTTTTTTAGCAGCGTCTGTGGAGCTGAGAAATAAACCTCTTGACCATAAGTTAATTTCGATCGAACTAAACTGGTAGCAAGGTGTAAAAGTGTTTGAGTATCTTGTCCCCATGACTGAGCATTAATTATTTTGAGAAAATTTAATCTTTGTCTAGCTTTACTTATTATGTGTTCAATATGATATCGCCACTTTAACTTAGGGGTTAAATAGACTCCTAAAAATTTTACAGCTTTTGAATATTTAAGAGTGTTGCCTTTGATAACAAGCTGAGGAGGATGCTTTGGAGTATCACCATTAATAAAAAGCATTAATTGTGTCTTTTCTCCCGAAAGTTCTAAACCATTTTCTTTCATGTATAAATCTAACTTATCTAGCTCAGCTTGGTATAGTTTTTGAACATGTGTAAAAACTCTCTTATTTGTTTGTTTTCTGACGTTTGTATTCATCCATATAGCAATGTCATCAGCATATTGAACGAGATGGATATTGTTAGATGGAACGTTTGGAAGATCATGAATAAGAATAGTAAAAAGAATTGGAGCAATGATAGATCCTTGAGGAATTCCAATATCAATGTCCTTGAATGACGAATAACATGTGCCAATTCTTGTACAAATAGATCTCCCAGACAAGAAACATTTTACAAATTGATACATTGCTCCACTAATTCCAGTATGTTTTAGCTTATAAAGCAGACGAGCATGCCATACACTGTCATAAGCTTTTCTAATATCAAAAAAAGTAGCAAGTGTACTTTTTCTTCCAGAAAACTGTTTTTTAACTTGATTCGTAATTTTGACCAGATGATCAGTTGTACATCTTCCTTTCCTGAAACCTGCTTGGTTGTTTGGAATAATATTGTTCTTTTCGCAGAAATGTAAAATACGACGTTCAACAATTTTTTCCAATATCTTACCAACTTGCGATGTTAAAGCTATTGGACGATAACTGCCAATTTCGGATCTACGTTTACCTTGTTTTGGAACTGGTATTACAACCGTCCTCTTCCAGATACTAGGGAGAGTTCCATTTAACCAACATTTTTGGTAAAATGAGAGAAGTAATTGCTTCCAAGATAAAGGCAAATGGCAGAGCAATTGATATGAAATACCGTCGATGCCAACAGCAGTGGTATTGCAAGTAAAACACTCCAATGAATCATTAAATTCCTCAAAGGTTATAAAAGAATTTAAGTAATGATTTTCATCTGGAGGAGGGTCACAATAAATATGTTTTTTCTCTTCCTCTTCTCGGTAGCTTCTTATATTTGATGTAAGACTTGATGATGAATTATTCTTTGAAAACACTTCAACAAATAACTCTGCTTTTTCTGCTGATGTGGGGATAGCGTTGTTATCTAATTTAATGGGATATGATGGTAAATGGCATCTGTTCTTTAATTCTTTAACCTTCTTCCATACTTTGTGCATGTCCTTTGATGTAGATATTTTTGAATGGCAAAACGTAGTGAAATAGATACGTTTTGCTTTGGCCACAACTCTGTTACTGTGACTTTTTGCACGTTTCATTGCAATAAAATTTTCTTCAGTTCTGTCCTTTAGCCATGTTTTATAAGTTTTCTTTTTACTGCTCACTGCTTCTGCGCATTCTTCATTCCACCATCCATTTCCTCTGTACTTCTTATCATTATAGCATTTACGCTTGGGCATTGATTTTTCAGCAGCGTATAAAACAGCTTTTCTGAAGTTCTCATAAAATATATCAGTGTCTTCATGTTCCATGTAATTATGATCTATTGACAATAGAGTTGACTCATAGAGGTTCCAGTCAGCACTATTGTATAAAAACTTAGGAATCATATCTTCAACTTCTTCATCTTGAATCTTTTCATTTAGTGTAAGAACAATAGGGA
>CM065721.1:12974298-12979298 GCA_033310375.1 Conus canariensis
ACAGTTAACACCCCTCGGTAGGGTAGCAATATTAAAATCTCTTATCCTCTCAAAGTTGACACACCTCTGGTTACTATTACCAAACCCACCACACATATGTTTTCAAACATGTCAACAGGCTTGTTACAAATTTGTTTGGAATAAGAAGCCAGATAAGATTAACCGAAAAACTGCACATAAAAGTATCAAAGATGGCGGCATTGGTCTTCCTGAACTAAAAACTTTTGTTTTATCTCTGAAGCTGTCCTGGATACGTAAAGCTGAGATGTCAACCCATAGATGGCGAAATATTCTGTTGTTTAACTTCCCTAAGTGGTCACTTATGAAAAAATATGGTCCAGAATTCGTTTCCAAATTCACTAAGTATAATCAGTTTTGGGCTGAAGTTCTTGATGCGTATAAAGTTTTTTTTTATTACAAGTGTTCCCCGCAAAACTCCACTGAACTTCTTGCCGAACCATTATGCCAAAATAAGCGATTTCAAATGGGAAAGAAGTGCATTGTATCGAAAAAACTAAGTAACAAAGATATCAACTGTCTCGGCCACTTTTTTGATGACAAAGGAAAGTTTTTGCCACATGCACTTTTTAAAGAAAAATATAATGTAAATATTGATTTTGTCACTTTTGCTGGCTATAAATCGACTATAATGGACTATGTAAAAACGTCTGGTATCACTATAAAAAACGATATATACATAAACTCATCACTGTGCTTTAAACATCTTTTCGCTATAAATAAAGGCTCAAGTTGTATTATGATATCATCATTGCGAATAATCCTAAGCCAAAATGTTGTGATAAATGGGACATGACACTGTTGATGCAAAATGATTGGAAATCCTGTTTTTTGCACGCGCATAAGATACGTGATGTAAGGCTGCAGTGGTTTCAACTGGAAATATTACACAGATGTTTTTGCACAAATGTTGTTTTAAAGGAGATCGGAATCGTTGAAAGTAATAACTGTAGTTTTTGCAGCACATCCAAAGATAGCATTGATCATATGTTTTGGAAATGTCACCATGTGCAAGTATTTTGGAATGTTCTCACTGGCTTAATGAAGAAAAATGTTTGAATGCTGAAAATGTCCTTTTGACAGAAGCACTCGTACTATTTGGCTATGACAATATGATTGTGGGCGACACCGTCTTTTACTTTATAATACTATTGGCGAAGCATTACATATACGCTAGTAAAATAAACAACACCCTGCCACAAATACAAGTATTCATAAACAAATTAAAATTTAGATACAAAATTGAGGAACATATTGCATATTTGAAATTAAACCATGCAGATTTTTTGACCAGATGGCTGGCATACAGACCATTGATGGATACTGTTTAACATTTACACCCTTTTGTCTTTCTTTTCCTTTCAAAAACAAGTTGCACTAATAGATTTAGAAGTGTAAGATGAAGTGTGTCAATGAACACTTTTTGTACATTATGAGAGGCCCGATTCAATATTTTGCCAACATAATGATGTGAAAAACATTAAAAAAAAAAAAAAAAGAAAGAAAAGAAAAAAAGACGGAAAACAGCGCACCTGCAAGCCACTTAAAAAGGTTACGTAAGATATTTAGTAACACCCTAACTATAAACACTATACCTCATTGAGGCACACTTATTCATCGTTACCATTACCACTCCGCCACGTTCTTCACGAACGTCTGTTTCAATACCATTCGAAATAGTGAAGATAACATAGACATTCTTCTTCGTAGTTTCATTTTCTCTGAAATTATCAAGCCTACGCCAGACACCTAAAGCAGTGTTAAATATCAGCAATCATTATTGGAGCACTTTCTTTCCGTTGGCATTTGAGACCTCTGCAACATAATTAGTAACATCACTGTAATCCTACGGTCGTAACAGGATTACAGGATACACAGTGTTATGGTCGTTTGGAGAAACGATACTGAAAATCTGACACTACTCTCTACTACTCTCTCTGTCATTTGAAACTTTACGCAAGAACGCAAAACGTCTTCCTTTTTTCTCTCACACCAAAAATGATGTACACAATACACATATATCATCTACAGTACCTTTGGGACCAGGCAAGCTTTTGTTTGTGTTCAAACCAATTTTCTACATCTAAATTCAGCGAGTACACCCTTATTGCCATTTGTTAGTAACTACATCCAAGAGTTTTTTTTTTTCTGGCTGTATAACACTTTTAAATGAATGAAACCAGGAATGCTTTTAATCATCTTCCATACTGGAATGCTAGTTTTGTTATTACGAGGACATGAGTCAGTCTACATTCCAACATAAAAGTCCCATTCATTCTCAAACCTCCTGATTGAGCCATACTACACCAAATCCGTTGACGGGCAAAACCCACTCCACACCAACAACCGAACTGTGCTTTCCTCGCCCAAATTGATGAAGTAAACCAGTCATAAGCTTGTTTACTTAACCCGCTTGCAAGTAACGAGTTAAGTTCTGACCATTATTTGAAGCATTTCTCAAATGTCGAATGCAAAGGAGATATCTTACAGAATCGCCGTAAGCCACTGCGTTTGGTGAATGCTGTGAAATATTCAGAAATCGTTTCATAGTTAAGTATGTGCTTTTTCCCTCTGAAGATTTTCCTCAGGGCCCTGTACCTCTGTGACGTATGTTAACAAAAATTATATCTGTGTATCAAACAACTCCGTAAATGAATGAAGAATAATCAACTGCACTTTTTCTTTTAGCTCTTAGAACTTGTATTACCCATTTTCCCCTTCCTGTACATTTCAAACCATCCCACATGTAATCTTAACCTCGCCATAAAAAATCCTTTGGAAACATAGAGCATGAAAAGAAAGCTTTTCCAGCATATAAATTGCTCTGCAAAATGTAAATGTACCTAAAAACTAAAGCTCTATCTCCTGAGCCTATTTCTAACGGAAAGGTCAAAGCTTTTGACCTTTTTTTTTTAACAAGAAATGGCTGAAGAACTGCGTATCTTAACTTAGCATTTACTGGACGACAATGGCAGTTTTATGAGTCCCCGTACACTGTCAGAGAAACTGGGCTCGGAGCTCAGATTTCGCTATCACATCAGATGCATTGCAATCGGTAGCAGACGGGAAAAAGAAAATAATGATATTAGATAGAAACACTAATGAAGACAGAACTTTAGCATCACAAAAATGTTTTGTTACTAAAAGGAACTCACGTTTATCACAATCTTAGTGTGAAGACATGGAAATGTGTGTGTGAGTGTGTGTGAGTGTGTGTGTGTGTGTGTGTGTGTGTGTGTGTGTGTGTGTGTGTGTGTGTGTGTGTGTGTGTGAACTTAAGCGCTTTTGTCAAATGGGAACAGCGACTTAACATACCTATTGGTTTGATAGAGTTGATAATAGGGATTAAGAAAATTAAAGAAACAACACTGTAATGGTTCCAGCTCAGAATACATCATAGAATTCTGGCAGCTAATTGTTTTGAACAGTAAATAGCCTAAATCATGGACAGTGAAAAGAACAATTTCTGTAACAGACAGAACGAGTCAATCAATCAGTTACTACTTGTGGGAATGTGAATTTACACGTACTTTCTGGAAAGACTTTGAAAACAGTCTGAAACTTAACAATGTTCACACTGTGAAAGATCGTCCTTCAATATCGAAACCGTATCATTGGAAAACAAAAACAGAAAATCTGCTGGATGTGATCATTTTGATGTGAACAGACACATGTAAAATGAATAACATAAAACCTAACCTATGTTTTTTAAATGTTTCTGAAGGAGCTGAGCTACAGTCATAATATGATGAAACTTATGTACCTGCTTGAAATGAATTTTGTAAGCTGCAGGATAACACTGTTTTGATCTATCGAACTAACAGAGAAACAGAAACGCCAGTGTCTTGGGTGAAATGAATTATGTTAGCTACCCGACAAAATGGTTCCCATATATCAAAGTAAACTAGGATTCATGCTAAGATTCCTACGCCTTATCTATTTACCTGTTTCCATGTTGTGCACGACCTGGGAGCCTTCAAAGAATGCCATGATAATGAAATTCAGCTGTATCATTTGCTTTCTTGAAATGTCAGGATGTATTTCATGGTGAGATGGTACGTCACACATCTCATGACTTCATTTAATAATCGCACCGCTGTGGCTGTAACTTTACATGAATTTTGGAAACTTTTCTTCGTGAGTGGCTATCAATAGTCCTAAGATTTTGTAAGCGTTAATTACCCTTATTTCACTTTTTGCGCATTTCATTTCTTCAGACGAGAAGCACCCCTGCGAAAAATAATATTTGCCTTATCGAAATTACCATTCAATTACAATCTATCTGCGTCACACGCCAATATATATATATATATTAAGCTGGTCCTATAAACCAGCAGCAGTGCAACAGGTCAAAATCACGTCCTCAGCACACAGCAATACAAACATTTTCTTTTTTTTCTAATCAAAGGCTCTAAGTATCAGCTGTACACAATATCTACCTTCTACGGACATTTCAAGGGCTAATTCGCTCATGAAAGAGCAAACATATGCAGACAAAAAAGGCAGCTTTGTTTGTGAAAGGGAGGTCAGTAAAATCAAAGTAACAAATTGATACTGTTCGACAATTTATACTTTAAAAAAATGCCATGGTGCTGTAGATTATGAAATCGTGGGTATTTGGGGCTTATTCACGTTTTCTTTTAATGCTATACCAAGAGTCTGTCTCTGTCCCCTTCTCTTGTCTGTCTCTCTGCCCCCCCCCCCCCAGCCTTACCCCTCCCCCCTCCATCCCCATACACAGACATCCATGAAAACAGCTTTTACAGAACCGGATCGACAACCAAGACACGGGACAGGGAAACCCTTTCACCACCCTCCTTCAGCCCTGTCAGTTCACGCCTGACAAGATCCAAAACCTCCGGTGGTACCCACATTCTCCACAAGCCAGGCCATCATCTGCAAGTCTAATTCTGGACAAAAACTCTATTGTGTACACAGACATCTCCAGCATGACCTCCCCTAAGTGACAAGACGTCAACGAT
>CM065721.1:12991798-13001798 GCA_033310375.1 Conus canariensis
ACAATTTCCACTTCAGAATAGACAACAGGCGCCCACCCTAGATAGTGTGTGGAATTTTCGCTATCTAGTCAGATCATGATCATGAATTAAAGCCGGCATATTATTCGTGAGGATCAGAAGAAAGGCAGGAGCATGACCCACAAAGGCAGAAAGATAGCAGACAACAGCAAAGACAAACACACACACAAAACGAAAGGCAGAGTCAAAGAAAGTAACAAAAAAAGAGGAAGTTATAAGTACAGAACTTTCAGAAAGCAGGGGAGCTACTTGTTCTGACACAGTCCCCGGTATCCCGCGATGGAGACCCGTTGCCATGACGGTCAGGTGACGTAAAACAGGGCTCGCTAAGATATAGAGTCTGGAACAGGATAAAGAGATGGAGGGAAACAGACAGACAGACAGACAGACATTCAGACAGACAGACTGACAGACAGACAGAGGTACGTTCATTCGCAGAGAATGGTTGAGCTAACACGGTTAGGAATTCCGTCCATTCTTATAAATGCAGACTATATTTTGTTTTCATTCATCAAAAGTCACAGAAATCAAGGAACACTGTCCTCTGTGTTCTCTGGATGTCTTCAGTCACAAGTCACAGAAAGCAGGGAACACCCGTCTCTGTGCACTCTGGACGTTTACAGCTAACAAGCATCGAGCGTAATGGAATACCTCTGTCACAGAAACACGACGTACGGAGACGTGTTCGAGAACCTTTCCCTCTCTCTTTCCTACTGTTTTCACTCTCAGTCATGATAAACTTCCCCTCTGGTTGTCTTCATTGTTGTTTGTTTTTGTCAGTCACAGGTCACAGACACATCAGAATACACTCTGTCTTCACACTGCTTTAAAGCTCAGATCGTTGAAATCACGGTAACTGTCTGCCTTCAAGTTGTTGTTTGACTCTCATGTTGTAGAAATGACGGAACACCCTTCCCTCCCTCTGTCTCTACGTTGTTGTTTTTTAATTCCAGGTCATGAAAATATCGGGACACTCTCTTGTCTTTCTTCATGTTGGTTTAAATCTTAAGTCATAAAAGAATACCTGGATCTTCCCTGTCGTCACGTTGTTTTCAATCTCAGGTCGTAGACATCACGGCCCATCCTCCCCGCTGTCTCATACACTAGACCGCATGCAATGGAGTTATCTCCCCTGACAATGGCATGAATTCCAAAAACTTTGGGGATAAAGCAAACAAGAAAGTTTTAATGAGCAGCCCAGAGGCATCCATCTTTTCACGTGTCGATACTCTCTCTTGCTCCTTTCCCACTTTCTCACCCCCCCCCCCCCACCCCCACCCCACACACACACATTCCGCACATATTCTCCCAACCCCTCCCTCCCCCCCCCCACTCCCCACTCCCCTGCCTTCTCTTTCTCTCTCTCTGTCTGTGTGTTCCACGGTGTCTAATCCACTCGCATGCGTCAACGTTGAATTTTGATCGCTGGGACCTTCCCGACCCTTTCATCTGAGACAACAGGCATCACTTTTCTGTATGTTCGTGAGGTTCACCACAGAGTTCACCTACTCTGCATATCTTTTTTTCAAACAACTCCCCCCCCCCCCCCCCCATCCCTTCCCTTTTCCACCCCATCTTTTCCCATCTACTTCCCTCTTCACACAAAAACAAACACCCGCGCTAACACACAACATATCTCTGTAGGTTTGTCTTTTTTCTGTTTTTTTTTTGTTTGTTTTTTTGCGTTTTTTTTTTTAAATTCTGACGACATATACCAAAATGTTATAACAGGAATTTAATCGAACGATCGGAGGTGAAGAAAGAGGGAGAAGGAGAGGGGGGGGGGGGGGGGGGGGGGGGGAGAATCGATTCTGGTGATAGCGATGGATTGCCGGGATGAATGTTACCTCGTATGTGTGTTTACCAACAAACATACACGAGTTTTGCGGAGAATACGGTGATGGTGGTGGAGAAAGGGGGCGGAAGAGGGGCTCACTCACTGGAGGGGAAAAGGGAGGGAGGGAGGGAGAGAGAGAGAAGGAGGGAGAGAGAAAGAGACAGAGAGGAGAGAGAAATGAGAGAAAGAGAGTGGTGGAAAGGAGGGAGGGAGAAAGGGAGGGAGGGAAGGGAGGATGGGAGTGAGAGTCAGACAGAGAGACAGAGAGAGAGAGAGAGGGGGGGGAGGGAGAGAGGGAAGGAGGGAGACAGGAGAGAGAGAATGACAATGACAAATCATATTTGGAAATAGAGTTCTGAAGCCTTAATGGCATGTGGCATAACTTAGCTTATTCTGAAGACGAAAAGCAAAAAAAAAAAAAAAAAAAAAAAAATAAGGGTAAGTAACAAGCAAACTGTTACAGGTGTTGTTGTTTGTATGAATGTGTGTATGTGTGTGTGTGTGTGTGTGTGTGTGTGTGTGTGTGTGTGTTGTGTGTGTGTGTGGTGTGTGTATGAGTGTCTATGTGTGTGTCTGTGTGTGTGTGTGTGTGTGTGTGAGTGCGTGCGTGCGTGCATGCGTGCGTGCGTGTGTGTGTGCGCGCGCACGTGTGTGTGTGTGTGTGTGTGTGTGTGTGTGTGTGTGTGCGTGTGTGTGTGTGTGTGTGTGTGTGTGTGTGTGTGTGTGTGTGTTGTGTGTGTGTGTGTGTGTGTATACGTGTACATCAGCCTCCGCATATACAACACACAAACATGAGTGGGATGTTTGCATATTGATTGCATTCGCGTTGGAGCGATCTTCATCTCGTATGCAATAAAGATGCTGTCGACAGACAAGCCTTTGGCATTCGTGCACAGAACATCGAAAATCATTTTTGGTTCAAGCGTCAGAGTCACGCCATGCCCACTGCCAGGCGCAGTATGTTCTGAGCACACAGTCAACATAAGAAGCAAACTGTAGGCAGCAGTCATGGCCCTAAGTGCCAACAGTCTTGGTTCCTTTAGAGAAACCAGACTCACAGAAGGCGGACATGTGTGCCACACGTAGGACGTCCTCATACCTCCTGTCATTCTGCTGCAGACGTGTGCTCGGGAAACTGGAATGCTCTCTCTCTTTCTCTCTGGCTGTGTGTGTGTGTGTGTGTGTGTGTGTGTGTGTGTGTGTGTGTGTGTGTGTGTGTGTGTGTGTGTGTGTGTGTGCGTGTGTGTGTTTCTGTCTGTTGCCTGTCAGTTTCTCTCCTCTCTCTCTCTCTCCCTCTCTCTCCTTCTCTCTCTCTCTCTCTCTGCGTTGTTGTCTGTCTGAATGTGTGTGTGTGTGTTGTGTGTGTGTGTGTGTGTGTGTGTGTGTGTGTGTGTGTGTGGTGTGTGTGTGTGATCAAGGGAAGAGCGGGCAGAAAGAGGAGGATGAGGTGGCAATGGAAGCTGCACATGACGCCAAATGTTGTCATGGTGACCCATGTGGGGAAGCTTTACGGTCCACCATCACTCACTGCTTCCTTTGTGTCTCTCTATCTACACTGTCGAAGGCCTTTTCATAGTCGATGAAGTTGATGTAAAGGAGCGAGTTCCACTCCAAGGACTGTTCGATGATGATCCTGAGGCTGGCGATCTGGCCCTGACATGGAACCCGCAGGGGAAAAGGAAGAGAGGCCGACCTCGCAGCAGCTGGAGGCGAGACACTGAGGCAGAGATAAAGAAGCAGGGGGACCAACTGGACAGGCATTCAGCGAGCAGCCCAGAACCGAGTGCGATGGCGGAGTGTTGTCGATGGCCTATGCTCACCCTTGAGCTAGGGGCCTAAGTAAGTAAGTATAACTCACTGCACATGAAGGTGCTTCTATGCGGCTCAAAGCACACTTGTCTGAAAAAGAACAGCTGCAGAAAAATCCCCCTCGCCCCATCCCCAAGATAAAAAAAAAGAAAAAGAAAAAAAAAAGAGACGAACTTTTCTGTTGTTTAGCACAAAAAAAAGGAATGAAACTGTTCCATGAATGTGACCGAGAGCCAATGAATTTTCACAATGTTTCGATAGAGAAGGAAATTCACGTGACTTTGACAGAGGAAGGATGACCTGATATGTCGCCTTGATAGAGAAAGAAGGAAATTTTATATGATTTTGATAAAGAAGAATAAACTGACTGACAAAAAAAAGATAAACTTTTATGTCGCCTTAATAGAGGAAGTAGGCACTTTTACATACCTTTGACAGAGAAAGAATAAACTGACAAAGAAAAAAAAAACTTTTGTGTCGCCATGATAGAGAAAATAGAAACTTTTAGATGATTTTGATACAGAAAGCATAAACTGACTGACAAAGAAAAGATCAAACTTTTATACATCGCCGTGACAGAGAAAGCAGGATCTTTTACGTGATCTGATAGAGAGAACTCGCAACTTTCATATCACTTCGACAGACTTTGACGACGACAAGACCAACGACATTACCCGCACGGCGAAATCGTGACACAATGGAACGACAGCTACGCAGTTCAGTGCACGAATATATAGCGTACAAGGTCGTTCCGTTGTTCGCGCAGGGGTCACATGCTGCCACGCTCTCCTACGTCTCTTCTCACGTCACGCCATTCCTACAGACTGAATCAGACAGCAGGGTCAAGAGGTCAGGGGTGAAGAAACGAAAGGTCACTGTGGAGTGGTCTGCCAGAATCGCCAAGAGCGTCCATAACCAGACCATTCCGAGACGGAGTCTCTTCCACTGTCAATCTGGAAGAGAGAGAGAGAGAGAGAGAGAGAGAGAGAGAGAGAGAGAGAGGAGAGAGAATGATTAAAAACATAAAAAGACCTGAAGGAAGGAATGAATCCATGAACGAAATGGATCGGCTAAGCCATCGTTGTGCGGTCACAGAATGCCAGCCGATTCCCTCAGTCTAAGTTACCATAACCACCAAGGGGAATGGTAACAATAACATACCACCATCACTGTCCAACGTTATCACAATAAACGCAAACACCCATACAAGGCACAGAGTCGAAGGGGAGAGGAGGAGAAAGACAAGGAGAACATAAAGAGGAGAGAAGGAGAAGAACAAGAAGGTGGAGGCAGAGGAGAAAGGAAGAAGAGAAGGTGGCAAAGAAGGATAGGGAGAACGAGAAGGAAGAGAAGACAGACAGTGGGAAAGGGAGGGGAGGTGTGGAGATGGGGAGGAAGACAGGGAGGAGGAGAGAAGGAAAAGAAGGAGGAGAAGAAGAAGAAGAGAGAAGGCAAGGAAGGGAAGGAGAAGAGGTAGGAAGAGGAGATGGAAAAGGAGAAGGAGGTGGGGAAGGAGAAGGAGGTGGGGAAGGAGAAGGAGGAGGAGGAGGACAAGCAGGAGAAAGGAGCAGGAGGAAAAGGAGAAGGAAGTGGGGAAGGAGAAGGAGGTGGGGGAGGAGAAGGAGGAGGAGGAGGACAAGCAGGAGAAAGGAGCAGGAGGAAAAGGAGAAGGAGGTGGGGAAGGAGAAGGAGGTGGGGGAGGAGAAGGAGGAGGAGAAGGACAAGCAGGAGAAAGGAGCAGAAGGAAAAGGAGAAGGAGGTGGCAGATGCAAAGGAAGAGAACGAAGGAGGAGGAAACGGAGAACAAGAAGGACGAGGAGGAAGAAGAGGAGGAGGGGGCAAAAGCCAAGGAAATGGAGAAGAGAGTGAGAAGAGGAGGAGGTGGAGGAAGAGGAGGAGGAGAAAAGAGGTGAAGGAGGAGGAGGAGGAGGAGGAGGAGAAGGAAGAGGAGGGGTAAAAGTGCTGAGTGGCAGAGGCACTACACAGGCCTTCAGATACAGAAGGGTTGCTGACCTCAGAGGAGATAGCTCTGTTTCTCATTTCCCCTCACTCCTGCATGGGCGATAACAGTGCTGCTGCTGCTGCTGCTCCAGGTGTGTGTGTGTGTGTGTGTGTGTGTGTGTGTGTGTGTGTGTGTGTGTGTGTGTGTGTGTGTTTGAGTGTGTGCATGCGCAAGCGCGCATGCATGTGTACATGAATGTGGATACGTGTGTGCGTGTGCTTGAGAGAGAGAGAGAGAGAGAGAGAGAGAGAGAGAAGAGAGACAGAGAAGACAGAGAGACAGAAGACAGAGACAGACAGACAGAGAGACAGACAGAGAGACAGACAGTCAGACAGACAGACAGACACAGACAGAGACTGACAGACAGACGAACAGACAGCCAGACTGACAAGGACAGAGAGAGAGAGAGAGAGAGAGAGAGAGAGAGAGAGAGAGAGAGAGAGAAGAGAGAGAGAGAATGAAGGGAAAAAAAGAAAGGATAAGATGCATGAAAACATGATACTCATGAACTATCTCACGTCCGTGACAATGCAGACACATAAATAAACCATTGGCAACAACACAGATCCATCTCTGCTGAAGCACTGGATGAGAAGAGCATCGCAATGAAGGAGGGTGGAGGAAGGGGAGGGGAGACAGACAGACAGACAGACAGACAGACAGGCAGACAGACAGACAGTGACAGACAGAGGGGAAACTCTCAATGACGTTATGGGGAAAGCAACGAAGACTCGATGCCAGAAACCAAACAAGGAGCCAACAAAATAACTGCCTTCCTGGCTAACTGCCAACCGCCTGAGAGAAAAACCAATCAACTGACTGACTAATGATTCGATTCTAGAAAAAAAAAGTACCCTGGGAAGCACAGACATAGGCCAATGTCGCTCGGATCCTCCTCAATCCACCTTCGGATCTGGATCCCCCGCGAAAGAACCGGATCCGTTCTCTGGCCACTTCCCATTTTGGCACCAAGTTTCGTTCAAATGGGTTTCGTGCTTTCCAATGTAATCGTGCTGACAGACCAACCAACCAACCAACCAACCAACCAACCAACCGACGCGGGTTCCCACACAATCATGGCGAACGTCACGATCTTTTAAAAGCAGATTCTTTCTTGCTTGCTTCCTTTTTTTTTTTTTTATTATTACGCTGAACAACGGGGTGGGGTGTGGGCCGCAGACAGACAGACAACAGACAGACAGACAGACTGGCTGTTTTTAACTCTCATTATTTGGTTCCCCAAAGAAGCTTGGGGTTCTGATTCACCGGAGCCCGCCACATCAGTGACACTGATTGACCTGCAAGGCAGAGTCTTCTCCCTTTGCTTATCGATGACTGCCTGTGGGGTGCGACTGCCAGTCAGCAACAACAAAAAGAAGAAAAGGAAAACGACGAAGTCAGAAAATAAAAGAACACAGAAAGAATGATGAAAATAGGGAGAGGGGGAAAAAAAAACAGAAGAGCACTGCGTCGACGTCCACATCAAGAGACCAGGAGAGGAAATTAATCTTTGTTCTTGGCGCCGTGGAATCAGGAAATGCAGGTACAGGGATTATCTTGACACTGTGTGGTGCCAGAAAAAAGGAAAGTGAAAGGAAAAGAAAGAATGAAAGAAAGAAACAGGGAAAAGAGAAGAAAAGCACGTGCACACAATAACAGCTCTATTAGTCTCTGAATTATATTTGCTTGCCAGCTCCTCACCCTTCTCCAGCTCCTCATCCTTCTCTCTGTCTCTCCATCCCCCATCCACCCCTCTCTCTCTCTCTCTCTCTCCTCTCTCTCTCTCTCTCTCTCTCTCTCTCTCTCTCTCTCAACCCATTCCTGGTCAAAAGAAATCCTTGACGTCACACTGCCTCCCATGTGAACAAACTTGAATTCACCACAGCTCCCCTGCCCCATCACCAAACATAAGGAATCTGTTCTCAGATAGACAGAATGAACGAACAAAAAAAAAAACCCAAAGAAAGGAAGAACATTTATTTCCAATGTGCCTCTGGCTGCTACAGGGAAGGGAGGAGGGGCAGGCGGGTGTCTCAATCAACAGAAGCTGTTGATAAGAATAAAATGAACACGAAAACACCGTGGAAGAGTAAAACAGAAATCTAATCCAAGAGCAGTCTGCGAACACAGCTACGCAAACTAATCAACTGAGAATAATTATGACAAAGAGGTTTTTCTTCCCCTTTTCAAATCATTCCAAACTATGTTGATTGGAGTAGATACCTCGCTAAGTGACACTGTGATAGAAACATGACGAAGAACGATTGCAAATTTGTTGTGCTCAAGATTGTACAGCCTTTCCAAAGCAGCAGCAAGAATTCTCTATATGAACCTACAGTGCTGTTGACAGTTTAGCCATACGCCCCTTAATGAGTTTACGCATACCATCTACAACGATGAAGGTTCAGACATATTCTTGTTCGTGAGTATATATGCACTCAATATAGAAACTAAAAGGAAAAAGTTACTGGGGGGGACGGGGAGAGGGTGTGTGTGTGTTCATATTGTCATTTCCAATTTTAATGGGCAAATACATTTTTTTTAATCTACTGTGAACAGTCTTTGTCAATGTTCTACAATTGCATTGAAATAGCAGCTTGACGTCACAGATAACAAAGCACTTTGTTGTACACAACACTATGATATTTCGTTGATCTAAACAATAGGAGCTAAACAGCCTGCAACAGAACTCGGAACGAGAGAGAGAGAGAGAGAGGAGAGAGAGAGAGAGAGAGAGAGAGAGAGAGAGAGAGAGAGAGAACTTCATTAATTAATATCCAGAGCACCGTGTCAAAGCTGATGACTTCACAGAGGCGGTAAAATCATGGAAAGAAACAACAAAATAAAACAGCATGAAGGTAGAATGTTTCTAAGATTTCACACATGAATTCGCAAATATGAAAGAGAGAGAGATAGAAAGAGAGAAAGAGAGGGGGAGAGGAAGGGAGGGAGGTAGGGAGAGAGACAGAGTGAGAGACAGATAGAAAGCGAGCGGGGGGGACAGAGAAAGAGAGAGACGGGGAGAGAGAGAGAGAGAGAGAGAGAGAGAGAGAGAGAGAGAGAGAGAGAGAAGAGAGCAGAGAGACAGGCAACAGAGACAGACACAGCGAGAAAGAGACAGAGAGAGAGAGAGAGGAAGAGACAGAGACAGAGAGAGGGGGAGAACAGAGACACAGAAGAGAGAGAGAGAGGAGAGAGAGAGAGAGAGAGAGAGACAGACAGACAGACAGACAGACAGACAGACAACAGACAGACCAACAGACAGACAGACCAATAGACACACACACACACATACTGGTTGACTGATAGACAGGCAGGCAGACAGGGACGGTGTTTCTTGGGGGTGAATTATGATTTCAAAATCTACGCACATCATCCAGCGCCAACCAGACAAAACACATTTTTTTTACCATGTCGGTGAACATAATTTAATTTCCAAATATAACTTCCATTTTTTTCCCATTTGTTTGCTCAGGGCCACGGGGACAGCAGACCCGACTGCCACGAATATAAATCAAGCAAACTATACATGCGCAGGCAGCATTACATTTTCCCTCTCTCTCTCTCTCTCTCTCTCTCTCTCTCTCTCTCCCCTGTCTGTCTGTCGTCTGTCTGTCCTGTCTGTCTGTCCTTCTCTCTCTCCTCTCCTCTCTCTCTCTCCCTTCTCTCTCTCTCTCTCTCTCTCTCTCTCTCTGCGCCCCGCCTGAGCGCGAGAACACACAGACAGACGGGGGACGGGCGGATGGACGGATGTACGGCGGACAGATAGGTATAATTATGCATGACAATCAGAGAAGAGAGAGGGATGGAGTATGTAGGACGGGGGAAGGTGGAAAGGAAAGGGGGGAGGGGGGGGGGACTGGAAGGCTGGGAAAGTGGAAGTAGTAAATATAGACAGATAGATATTAGAACAGACAGACAGACAGACAGACGAGAACAGACAGACAGACAGGACAGTATATAATAGATAGATAGATAGATAGATAGATAGACAGACAGATAGATAGACAGACAGAGGAGAGAGAGAGGGACACACACACACACCACACCACACACACACACACACACACACACACACACACAAAACACACACACGCAGACAGAGACAGACAGAAAGACTGACAGATCGATCGATCGACAGGTAGATAGATAAAGAGATAGGCGGACAGATAGTTAGATAGACTGATATAATCATAGATAGATAGATAAGTAGGTAGGTATAAGGGCGATAGACAGACAGATAGATAGAGACAGACAGACAGAGAAGAAGAGATAAAGAGACAGACAGAGAAAAAAGAGAGAGAGAGAGAGAGAGAGAGAGAGAGAGAGAGAGA
>CM065721.1:13019298-13021798 GCA_033310375.1 Conus canariensis
GACACTCGAAGCAAGTCACAAAAGAAGAATCATTTAAAAGCACAACAAAGCAGCCTGTGGTATGTAGGTCTTCTACCAGAGCATTTCAGCAATGCAGCCTTTGGGCGGTTCCATTGCTTTCCATCATTCTACAGAACTACAGGCACAGCCAAGACCACCACACGCAACGGAGCAGACGCTAGTAGTGCTGCCCGACCCGGAAACAAAGTTTGATTCGGGGGTCAGCATCTGACAAACTGCCGTGCCATTCAACAACAAAAACAGCAGCAACAGCAAAATCGAAAACAAGAAAAAAAATAAAACGACAGAACGCAGCAGACAACGCAGTTTCAAACACCAGCTTTGCTTCAACGCCTACAGGGATGCACTTGGCGTTGGCTTTGGTTATAAACACACTACTGACTTTATCATTCTCCAGACCCCCCACAGAAACACAGCCTATCTGAACGCCCCGGAGAATTCCCTAGTCATGACACGATCCCGTAAATTGATGGAAAAGTCTAGATGCAAGCCGTCATTAGCCAGGGCGGTGTCTCCGGCCACAACACAGACCAGACCAAACTCCAGATCCCGGTAGAATGCTGCATATCCCAGTTTACCCCGGACCACTTCATCAACGTCTTGGACGGTGCACCAGTATAGCAACCCTTGGGAAACCTCCAGCCGTATAATCCGCACGATGTACAACACAACAGTAACAAAGTCACACAAAAAATAGCCTTTCCAGCCAAGTCTTAGAGGTGTCACGGTCTGTCACAGAGCCCACGGCCATATTGCAGGCAAAACGACTCTAAAATAGCCTTTCCAGCCAAGTCTTAGAGGTGTCACGGTCTGTCACAGAGCCCACGGCCATATTGCAGGCAAAACGACTCTAAAATAGCCTTTCCAGCCAAGTCTTAGAGGTGTCACGGTCTGTCACAGAGCCCACGGCCATATTGCAGGCAAAACGACTCTAAAATAGCCTTTCCAGCCAAGTCTTAGAGGTGTCACGGTCTGTCACAGAGCCCACGGCCATATTACAGGCAAAACAACTCTCAGGACTGTCGAGGGAACTGAAGGGACGGCAGCGTTACTCAAAGCACGGAAAGATACACACAAACACAAAACCACGGAGCAAAGTAACGCCTGCTTCATACAAAATACAAAAGAAGGCAAGGACATGTTCGACAAAAATGTCTTCCTCTGACATTTCACAAACATAAACTGCACACAACAATGCTGACTGCGATGCAGGAAGTATCGTTTAGTGCAATCTGACGTTTGCTGTTTGTAACGTCTGAAGAAACATATTCATTAAAAGTGCACTTCTCTGTATTGTATTGCGTATTAAACAAGCGTTATTTTGAATCTTGTGTTTGTGTGTTTATTATTTTGAATCTTGTGTTTGTGTGTTTATTATTTTGAATCTTGTGTTTGTGTGTTTATTATTTTGAATCTTGTGTTTGTGTGTTTATTTGTATTTCAGATTATCACTGCTGGCAGTCCTGCCCAGGATTTCTATAAGAAAGGTTCCGCTGTTGACATCATTCATAATATCCCCGCGCTCAAACAATGAAATCCACGTCACTGCAACAAATCTACCACAACCAACTCCCACCTAGTAAAAAGTACAGGAAAAGTACAGGACAACAAATCGATGCACCGGTACTATATCTTCACAATCTGCTTTGGAATTCTGGACAGAGCATTATTTGCCATTGGAGAACCCCCTGGCCATACACAAAGTTCAGTTCAGACAAACCTTTATATCCAAGCAAAGCTCTCACCAACAGCGCCGACGCACGTCTTACTCCATTTTCTGCAGACTAGCGAATGGTGCTCTGATTGTCCACACTCTTCAAACCTTCAGATACGCAATACCATCTACACAATACCCAAAATGTGATACTAATACCGGTCCTTGCCCCACAATTCCACGAAAAGTTTTGAACAGCATCACGATTCGCCAACACTCAGCAAACTTGGACCAAACCATGACCTATGGCGGAACAAACTCCCCATATTTTACGGCTGTCTCTGACGCTCCCCAAGTTTGTCAACACGACAAAACTTCTTGGGGAACACACACACACACACACACACACACACACACACACACACACACACACACACACACACACAACACATGGGTTTCATGAATTGTCAAATGTACGTTTAAGGACGTTTTAACATATGAAAAGAATGCAACGTTTAGATATGCTATTTTGACACTATCACCCTTCACTGAAGTGAAACTAAAATGTCTACGACGACGTTTTCGACATTTTTTAAACTGTTTAAAAATTCAGCTTTCGGAAATCTACGTGTGAACTGTTATTAAAAAAATAATCTGTTAAGTTGATGTAGGAAATCAAATAACAATTTCCAGCCATAATAACAGGGCGGGATCTACACGGAACAAAGTGGGGTCACGAAAAAAGACTTTAATTGTGGGTTTTTACCAGTAAGTAAACCAATTTCATAAGTTATCCCTGTACACCTCTCTCTCTCTCTCTCTCTC
>CM065721.1:13029298-13034298 GCA_033310375.1 Conus canariensis
CTGTGCAGTGAACACTGAACACCTTGCTCAGTCATTCATGAGAGTGTGAATTCTGATGCTATCATCCGCTAATCAGAGGACATTAATATTCTTGGTGAATAAAAAAAAGAGAGAAAAAAAAAAGAAAAATTGAAATATAATAATGCGGTACATACTAAGGACAGATGTCCTATCTAACCTCGAAGCTCTTGAAGACAACTTCCATCTTATTTGTATTATAAACGATGCGCATTTTGGACGGAAAGAAGTTAAATCTGAGTCTAGGTCGTTAAGAGTTCCCCTCCTCTCTCTCTCTCTCTCTCTCTCTCTCTCTCTCTCTCTCTCGTACAAACATGTATTAACATACGTCCAAGACTATTCGATTCGTTGATTTCCGTACGCTTCCTTGCCACATCTTTGCCTGATCAAACGGCTATTCATGGCTTGCCTGAATCCGGTTTACGGGCAACCCAAAAATAGTTCAGACCTCCTCCGTTCCTTCGTCAACCTTCTCTCATCAGCACTAACCCATCAAAAACAAAGAAGTGTTTTCTTTGTTCAAACCAACTCTGAAGGGAGAGATGGAGGGGAGCGGTAAAGACGGGGGTTCACACGTTTTGTTTGCGTGCGTGCGCTGTGTGTGTATTTGAGCCAGCAGCCTGACTGCTTATAAGTTCTAAAAGGTACGTAGCATCAATACAGTCATATGCTCTGCACAGCCTGCGTGTTCGTGCAAAATGGAGACAACTCAAGACAGACAGGTACACAGAGACTATGACAAAAATAACAACGTCAACAAAATTTCATTTCACCAGAGTAATGAGGCAGACAGAATTTGCAAATGTCAGAGAGAGAGAGAGAGAGAGAGAGAGGGGGAGGATGGGAAAATGTGAAAGGGAAGGGGAGGGGGGAGGGGCTGCACGCAAGCATGATGAAGCCAGTGACGCAAGTACAGACACCGAGACGTCTCGTTGCCCTCCGTTGGCCCCTACCTCGTTTTTCTTTCAGACATCAATTCCGCCCCCTCCCTTCCCTCCCTTCCTTCCGGCCGGCCAGCCTCCCCGAGGTCTAATCAAGATGGATGACCGGAACATAGCCCCAATCACTGACCACCGCCGCCCTATGGTCAATGGGCCCTGCCGCTCAATGACGCGCGGGTCACTTCTCGGGGGACGGGGTACAGACAAGTGGAGCAGTCAGAACAGACAGTAAGAAAGAAGAAGAAAAAAAAAGAAAAAGAAAAAACCACGGTCCGGATCATTAGCTCGACTTAGGTGGATATCCACTCAAAAGACGAAATGGCCTGGAAACCTGTGTGTGAAATGAATAAGGAAAAACCCTCCCATATACGTCTTTCCTATCATGGTAAAGTTCACTTCCTTGCACTGAATTTTCCAGTCCAGTAGTTCTGCCTAGTTGCTACATTTAAGGGCATTTTTGAGTAGATTCTCCCTGAACGTCACATCACAACAGCGGTTTGCACTCACGACCAACACATGGCCATAGTGCAAAGCGTCGGCCAAGAAAATAAAACGGCAGTCAAGAAAAAAAAAAAAACAGCATCTTTCCTGTTCATGGCCTACGTGAATCCAGTGAACATCGTACAACTTACCAGGCATACTTGGTGAGTTGGAGAAACGCCAGACTTCACCGTTGACTCACATGTTTCACTCATGCAGTCATCGGAGGCAGATAGATTTTCATTAATATCGGTCCAAACAGAAATACGTATGTTTCTAGGCGTTCTTCGTCTGTAAATTTGGGCTCGAAACTGTGCAGAAAGGTATTGTGCTCCACCTTCAATTTGCTGATGTGTCGCGAACGTGGAGTGTGTGGAGGAAGTTAGTCCACGTTCCTGCGTTTCTCTGTTAGGCTGAGTCTCTTGTTCACACGGCTCTATCAGTACTGTGGTAGTGACGTCACATCACATCGCAAGATGGCAGCCTCCAATAACATTCACTCTGTCACATTTCAACTTTGATACTAAGCACTTTCCGAAAAAAAAATACTCACTTCTGTGTTTTGTATCTCGCGATAGAGACCAAACTGCCTTGAAGTTTGGAGTCCACTGTGAAGAATGAATCCCTTTTCTCTCTTTTCTTCTCACTCGATACGTTGTCCTTCAAGTGACCAACAACAGAAAACGCATATCACAAAGTCCGATCAGGCTCATTCAAGCAAATGAAGTTTAAGCTAAAGGACGAGGAGTGCACAGAAACCTGACAATGACAAAAGCACTTCATCAACGGCAGTGGCAAGCGAGTATGCAAGCATTCCACGCCAGCTCTGGCACATCCTGGCAGGCGTTTGCGATGCACCTTGTAAAGCTGTATGCATGCATACATACGCGAACCACATATTGCACACCGCTGCACAGAGAAAGCATTTGGGTAGGACTTCAGTCAGTCAGTCCTGCTTATGAGCTGGAAGTTCTTCCTGAACTTCACTAAGCCAGTCAGTTGCAGCTCAGCCGATAGTATGAACAGCAAAACTGATCCGTCCTAACTGCTCCTTCCTCTTTCAGACGAACAATTCATTTCCTGTGTCAGCTGGCCAACCACCCAGTCGGCAATCAAGATAGATGACCGGAGCGGTTGTGCCCAATCACTACCAACAGTACCCAGTCACCTGCCTTCACTGTTGCCATCAGAAAAAAACAACAACATCATGTGCCCAATCACTACCAACAGTACCCAGTCACCTGCCTTCACTGTTCCCATCAGAAAACAACAACAACAACAACAACAACAGCAACAACAACAACAAATAATCAGACAATGCAGCTTCAAATGACAGACTGGACATGTGTAAATGATGGGGGTAGAGAGGTCGAAGTGCGCGTAAACTAACAAGAAATGACATTCGAACAGTTTAAAGCATAGCAGAAAGAGAAAAAAAACTTTTTCTTTTAGTTTGTATGTTTCCTTCCTTTAATTAAGTGGGAAAGCTATTCTTCATCTGTATGTCTTAAAACAAACCAACCAACAACAAACAAACCAAAAACAAAAACAAAAAAAAAAAACAGGCTGGCAATATCAAAATTAATCAACCGAAAGCCACAGCAGTTGCTGTGCAGAATTTCTTTTCAGACTGCTCTCACTTCAATATCAATTCACCACCACCCTCGCCATCTCTCTCCCTCCCTCCCTCTCTCTGTCTCTGTCTCTGTCTCTCTCTGTCTCTCTCTGTCTCTCTCTGTCTCTCTCTCTCTCTCTCTCTCTCTCTCCCAGACTGTTCAACGGGGTCTGTGGTTTGATTAATCGGTCAGTTTTTACCAGTCGTGACATGCACTGAAGACGTAGAGCTGTGTTTAACTCCTTTGAGGTCAACCAACGGGGGCGATTCTCAAGCCATGCTAGCATCGTTTCAGATTTTCAAGCCTGCTCTGCGAAACCTTCACTTGCTTTCACACACACAAAAAATGCATTTACGCACAGATAGGTGCAAACTCGTACGCAAATACTATGACGATTACGTGGAAAGTTTAGTTTTTCTTGTCCGAGAAAAAAAGAAACAACGCAAAACATACTGGTATAAGCAACAGCATGAAGCACAAATGGATACAGTATTACTTCTCGGACATTAATTTTACTCGTTTGTGAAGAGTTGTTTCTTTCCGTTTGCATTGCGCGAAAAATTTAAGAATGTCGACAAGGCATGGACTTTTTTGAGAGGACCACAATGTCAACACGCACCTTCAAACCGGATGTCTCTCCTACGTATTTTCTTTCCATCAGAGATCAAAGAACATCTTACGATCAAAAATGGTTGTAAATGTTCCGCACATATGACAAATGATCACACAGGTTGGCATCTCTCAACCAAAAACGATCTTCAATCTTCATGGGACGTTCTCTTTCAAAGGGATCTTCTTACCTCGTGGGGTTTTGACGACGGGCCTCTATACTGATGCTACAAATAACTGCACTGTCTTTGTCCAAGGAATGAACTAGTGAAATGTCTGATCTCCCTTTAGAAACAAAAACTCTGCAATTGGTTAAGTATTCACCCACCTGCTTTTGAGATTGTTTGTGGACAAACAGACACACGCGCACAGGGCTCCAACTCTACCATGCTTCGCACTTCATGATGGTTGGTCATTATACAAACCGTTACTTGAAGAGTGATACGACAGAGCTATGAGACCATTGCACACATGGTGTTTCTACGATATCTCTCATCCCGGTTGTTGTTGTTGTTGTTGCTATTGTTGTTGGTGTGCAATTGATATTTTATATTCTATTCTGATTTCCCTCATCCGCAGAGTTGATTTGAGCTTGCTCCTCTAAATAACACATCTCTTAGTCTTTTTCTTCCCCAATTTTCCGTTTACAAAATATTTGTGTACAGGCGCGTTCGCTCCGTTCTTTTACGTTTGTAGTTTAATTGTTCGAAAAAAAAAACATACTACTCTGTAGAACTTCACCAGATTTTTAGGGTAATGAAACACATCCTCATAGACACACACACCCCTCAAACACACACACACACATACACACACACACACACACACACACACACACACACACACACACACACACACACACCGCTGAATGCGGTCACAGCCAGTCTAAAAGCGTGGTTTGAAGCGAGTCCCAGTTGTTTGTGGATAGTCTGTATCACGGAGAGAACACACAAAAAATGCCTCAGACATCTACCGCCCTCTCCTGCCCGCTGCTCGTTTTTCTTTCAGACATCAATTCATTTTCCAGCCAGCCTTCCCCCCGGGTGTAATCAAGACAGATGACCGGAACATAGCCCCAATCACTGACCACCGCCACCCCATAATCAATGGGCCCTGCCGTTCAATGACGCACGGGACACCGTCTGAGAAGAGGGGAGGAAGAGGGGAAGGAAAGTGGAAGGGGGGGGGGGGGTGACAATGAGAAGGGGGGTTGGGGTGTTTATGGACCGGTAAAAATGGCCGTGAGCAACTTGCGAACATTTCGGTAAGCCACTCCGTTTTGTTTTAGGTTTGGGTTTTTTTCTCCCCCTTTTACTTTTACTTTTCCGACACTGAC
>CM065721.1:13046798-13048433 GCA_033310375.1 Conus canariensis
GGCTGAAAGACCACTTAACCTTTGAGCCCCAGCTGCTTACATCTTTTTTTCTCCCCAAAAACCTCCACTCGTATTCATCCAACTCTAATCCTAAATCTTTCAATCAGCGCACGCCCAATAGATAGGATGAATGAGACTCTCTCTCTCTCTCTCTCTCTCTCTCTCTCTCTCTCTCTCTCTCTCTGTGTGTGTGTGTGTGTGCGAGTGTGTGTGTGTGTGTGTGTGTGTGTGTGTGTGTGTGTGTGTGTGTGTGTGTGTGTTTGCAGCTTTCAATACTTAAAAGTACAATATCACAAACTGTACATTTATCTAATCACACACACACGCACGCACGCACGCACGCACGCACGCACGCACGCACACACGCGCGCACACACACACACACACACACACACACACACACACACACACACACACACCCCTAGCTTGGGAGCTGGGTGGGGTAGTGGATTTTAATGGAATCAGTTCATAGTCTGTGTAGTTAATTACCTGAAACGTTTTTCAAACACAACAGACTTTTGAAGCGATGTTGCTTGAAATATCTCACATACCTCTCCACCCTGTTGCCAGTTTTTTCCCCTGACCTCTCCACCCTGTAGCCATTTTTTTCCCAGACCTCTCCACCCTGTTGCCAGTTTTTTCCCCAGACTTCTCCACCTGTTGCCAGTTTTTTCCCCAGACTTCTCCACCCTGTTGCCAGTTTTTTTCCCTGACCTCTCCACCCTGTTGCCAGTTTTTTTTCCCCAATATTCTCTTTCATTTTCTTGAACCCATGGGGCTCATCCTGTCCGAGCTACAATCAAGGTGGACCCCAATCATTGACCACACTGCCCATGTCCATAGGTCCTTGCTTTGGAATGACACGCAGCCATTTCTGGAGAAGGGGGGGGGGGGGTGGAGACCATGTAAATTACGGAGGGAAGAAAACGGCCACAGGTCATTTAAGACGTAAACGGTAAGATGCGGCCTGTTAACCTTTTCTCCCTTTTCTCCCCCGTAAAATGCCTCCAGCATTCCACGGAGTGGCAGCCTATCCCTTCTCAATGGTATGTCGAAGTATAAAAGAGGGGCTGGCGATACCTGGGTTAATGAACCTGAAATAAACTATCAATTACGCCAAAGTTCTTTTATTAGTTGTTGTTGTTTTTTTTTTTAACATGTCACTCAGTTCTTCAGTCTTTACTACCACATATCTCATCAGTCTCTTCTACCCCAAATGCGCCCATTCTTTCTTCCCCCTCCTCTCTCTCTCTCTCTCTCTCTCTCTCTCTCTCTCTCTCTCTCTCTCATGTCTACAGCTTTCGATTGCTTTTCTTCTTCCCATGCTTTGAATATCAGAAACTTGTCGGTTCTTTCACAAACTTTTCGCCATGCTAGACTGAAGGTGCACAGACGCATTACCGCTCACAGCAATAAAGGACAATGGCCATTCAGCCTACGACCGTTATCACCATGAAAGCCATTTCATTCCTACCATCATCTTTACCGCTGCCATCGCCATCATCACCAAGCAAAAAAAAAAGAGCATGATGTCTTTGCCTCCTCTGTCTACTCCTGTCCCAGCTATAGAGCGCTACAATCTAAAGGGACGTCTGATCATCATTGAACGTCACTTGACCAAGTCCAATCTTGCCC
>CM065721.1:13048533-13056033 GCA_033310375.1 Conus canariensis
GTGAAAAAAAAAGAGGGAAGGAAAGAGAGAGAGAGGAAACGAGACAGAGAAGGAGAAGACGGGAGAAAACGGAGACGAAAAAGAAGACAAAAAGGGAAAAAAAGAACCGAAGAGAGAAGAGAAGAGAGAGAGGAGGAGAGAGGGGAGAGGGGGAAGAGAATACAACAGGAATATTGCTAGCATGGGTGACGTTAAATTTTGTTTTGCTGAATTTATGTTCCCCTTCTGAAACAAAGTTCCAAAATTTGTATCCGAAAAAGTACCAGGTCCTCTCTTCCTCTTGGCAAGGCGGGATCTCGCCCACCTCAGCAAATTGCTTTCACTAAAACACCAACAGTCTGGGGCACCGAAAAAAAGCAAAAGCAGTGGAACCACTAGGGACTACCCCTCTTCAACTCCTATTGATCAGGGAAATGGTTTATAGGCGGGCTGGCACGACTCAAATGAAGCCTACACGCTCGTTCCTAATGTCAAGAGATGTCAGCTGATCAGGGCCAGTGGGGTAAGTCTGTGGTAAAGTGGAGTGTGGGGTGGTGGGCCTGGGGGGAGAGTGGACGGGGGGGGGGGGGGGGGGTAGGGGGGGGCGGTTGCACAGCTGGAAGTGGTTCCATTAGACCAATGTCTGCTGCACTATCTTGATGACGTGGACCTCCTTCAAGTCTCAAAAGTTGTATTACAGCAAGACACAGTCTGGATTGTTGTTGAGTGGATGTTACATCAATGCAGGGGAGATGGTCTTCTTCGCGTGATTGGGGGAACGTGAAAGAGGGTAACAGGATGTGTCTGCTACATTATAAATGTTTTTTTGCCTGTCTCCTCATTCATCGCTAGCAGACAATATATGATTGTCTTCACCCCTTCAGTTCTGTGTGTGTGTGTGTGTGTGTGTGTGTGTGTGTGTGTGTGTGTGTGTGTGTGGTGTGTGTTCATAGTATGTGTGTGTGTTCATGGTATATGTGTGTGTGTTCATGGTATGTGTGTGTGTTCATGGTGTGTGTGTTGTGTGTGTTGTGTGTGTGTGTGTGTGTGTGTGTGTGTGTGTGTGTGTGTGTGGTCAAGTCAAGTCAAGTCAAGTCAAATTCATCTTTATTGAGGGCTAAAGAATAATATGCTTTCCATCTTTTTTACATCCTGCCCTCATAAACAAGAAAGAAACTAATTCAACATATAACCACAAGCTCAAAAAAAAAAAAAAACATTTCTAAAAGCACACAATTTCTATCATGCAAATACATAACTCTCATATGAAAAATGAAACAATAACGAAACTATTATTGGAACTTTAAGTTCAAGCAGAGAGAGAGAGAGAGAGAGAGAAGAGAGAGAGAGAGAGAGAGAGAGAGAGAGAGAGAGAGAGAGCTGGGGATAAGGGGATCGCATTGATGGAAATGGTTTCAACTGATGCACAAAGTTTCTATCAAATGCATTTTTAGTGCTTTTTTAAATGTATGTTTTGAGGGACATGACTTTATGGATGAAGGCAAATTATTCCATGCGGTCTCTCCGGAATACATAAAACTTGATTATAAAGATTACTTCGAGGTCTGGGAGGAGACAGTTTATGTGCATGTCTGTAACTATTGATGACAAAGCTTTCGATGATTTTCTTCGGGGCTGATCCATTCATTACATTGTACAGGCACAAGCATTTGTTGAAGTAGAGTCTGTCTTCGAATGGAAGAATATTTAAAGTTTTGTAATCATTCTTTGTCAAGGTATTGGATTTCAACTGAATTAATTTAATGGTCCTTTTACGCAGACGACTTACTAGTTTCAGATTAGCTTCGCTGGCATTATCCCATAACGTGGATGCATAATTGATAGAAAAAGAATGTGCGCATGAAAGAATATCTTTCTCGAATGAAGATTTAGAAGAAAAAAAATTGTCTTGAAAGCTAATATATTCTCTTAAAATACGTTTTCCAAGATCCGCAATGTGGTAAGACCAAGATAAATCGTTGTCAATGATAACACCTAAAACTTTATGTCATGTAACCTCTTCAATCTTTTGTCCTTGAGCATGAATTGACGCGAATGAGGATGTGTGTGTGTGTGTGTGTGTGTGTGTGTGTGTGTGTGTGTGTGTGTGGGCGTGGTGTGCGTGCGTGCGTGCGTGCGTGCGTGCGTGCGTGCGTGCGTGTTTAAATATGAGAGTGTGCGTGTCTGTGTTTAAAGTATGAATGTGTGTGTGTGTGTGTGTGTGTGTGTGTGTGTGTGTGTGTGTGTGTGTGTGTGTGTGTGTGTCGTGTCTCGTGTCTGTGTCGTGTGTGTGTGTGTGTGTGTGTGTGTGTGTGTGTGTGTGTGTGTGTGTGTGTGTGTGTGCGCGCCGCGCGCGCGCGCACGCACATGTGCATTCGCGCATGCATGCGAGTACATGAAAGCGGGTGCGTGTGAAAGTTAAATTTGATTATCAATGAAGCACACCCGACATCCCTGTATGAACGTGCCCAGACAGCCTCTGACTACCACATCCATCTTTTAGCAGTTTAAACTGTTGAGACTCTACGTACCGTTTCCTTCCCCAGAGGATCGAAGTGTTGGGCACATTTTTTTACGTTATGTATAATCCATTTGTCTATGTCAGACATATACACAAGACTTTTCACAGTATACAGAACAAATGTAGAACAGGCTGAAAGACCACTTAACCTTTGAGCCCCAGTTGCTTACATCTTTTTTTCTCCCCAAAAACCTCCACTCGTATTCATCCAACTCTAATCCTAAATCTTTCAATCAGCGCACGCCCAATAGATAGGATGAATGAGACTCTCTCTCTCTCTCTCTCTCTCTCTCTCTTCTCTCTTCTCTCTCTCTTCTCTCTTCGTTTTGCTGTGTGCGAGTGTGTGTGTGTGTGTGTGTGTGTGTGTGTGTGTGTGTGTGTGTGTGTGGTGTGTTTGCAGCTTTCAATACTTAAAAGTACAATATCACAAACTGTACATTTATCTAATCACACACACACGCACGCACGCACGCACGCACGCACGCACCACGCACACACGCGCACACACACACCACACACACACACACACACACACACACACACACACACCACACACACCCTAGCTTGGGAGCTGGGTGGGGTGTGGATTTTAATGGAATCAGTTCATAGTCTGTGTAGTTAATTACCTGAAACGTTTTTCAAACACAACAGACTTTTGAAGCGATGTTGCTTGAATATCTAATACTCTCCACCCTGTGCAGTTTTCCCAGATTCTCACTTAGCCAGTTTTCCCAATTTCCTGTTGCCAGTTTTTTCCCCAGACTTCTCCACCCTGTTGCCAGTTTTTTCCCCAGACTTCTCCACCCTGTTGCCAGTTTTTTCCAGACTTCTCACCCTGTTGCAGTTTTTTTCCAGACTCTCACCCTGTTGCAGTTTTTCCCCAGATTCTCCACCTGTTGCCAGTTTTTTCCCCAGACTTCTCCACCCTGTTGCCAGTTTTTTTCCCTGACCTCTCCACCCTGTTGCCAGTTTTTTTTCCCTATTCTCTTCATTTCTTGAACCCATGGGGCTCATCCTGTCCAGGCTACAATCAAGGTGGACGCCCAATCATTGACCACCACTGCCCCATGTCCATAGGTCCTTGCTTTGGAATGACACGCAGGCCATTTCTGGAGGAAGGGGGGGGGGGGGTGGAGACCATGTAAATTACGGAGGGAAGAAAACGGCCACAGGTCATTTAAGACGTAAACGGTAAGATGCGGCCTGTTAACCTTTTCTCCTTTTCTCCCCGTAAAATGCCTCCAGCATTCCACGGAGTGGCAGCCTATCCCTTCTCAATGGTATGTCGAAGTATAAAAGAGGGCTGGCGATACCTGGTTAATGAACCTGAAATAAACTATCAATTACGCCAAAGTTCTTTTATTAGTTGTTGTTGTTGTTTTTTTTAACATGTCACTCAGTTCTTCAGTCTTTACTACCACATATCTCATCAGTCTCTTCTACCCCAAATGCGCCCATTCTTTCTTCCCCTCTCTCTCTCTCTCTCTCTCTCTCTCTCTCTCTCTCTCTCCTCTCTCTCTCTCTCTCATGTCTACAGCTTTCGATTGCTTTTCTTCTTCCCATGCTTTGAATATCAGAAACTTGTCGGTTCTTTCACAAACTTTTCGCCATGCTAGACTGAAGGTGCACAGACGCATTACCGCTCACAGCAATAAAGGACAATGGCCATTCAGCCTACGACCGTTATCACCATGAAAGCCATTTCATTCCTACCATCATCTTTACCGCTGCCATCGCCATCATCACCAAGCAAAAAAAAAAAGAGCATGATGTCTTTGCCTCCTCTGTCTACTCCTGTCCCAGCTATAGAGCGCTACAATCTAAAGGGACGTCTGATCATCATTGAACGTCACTTGACCAAGTCCAATCTTGCCCATGAATCACACACAGATCACTTCTGGCAAAAGCAGAGGAGACCAGAGGGTATTATTATTTATTATTATCAAATACAAAAACTAAACTAAGCTAATCACAAACAATCTGAGGCGTACCCAGCAAGATGTGCCCTTTCACATTTGTTCACTTTTCTCTCCCTAGTTCTGTCTTCAAAGTTTCACATACAGACTGCTTTTCGCTTCTCAGTGGTACGACGTCTAGGTTTACACAGAAATAGCTATACTGAAGTTAATGAACTTGAAATAAAGAATTAACTACACAGTCTCTCTCTCTCTTCTTTCTCTCTCTTCTCTCTCTCTCTCTCTCTCTCTCTCTCTCTCTCTGAGATCTGTCTGTTCTTCAGCTTCTTCTACGTCACATTTCCATCTCCCCCCCCCCCCCTCCTCACCCCCTCACCCCTCTTTTTCTCTCTCTGGCATGCCCATTGCTTTCAGTGGTCTGATTAATCATTTCCTCTTTTCCATGCTTTGGAATTCCGGCAACTGATTCGAACGCACTTCGTGCCACAGCAAAGGTGCTGACTCTCATCATGGCAACAATAAAGGACAACTACCATTACGCCTTTCACCATCATTCACCAATGCCATAATCATCATCATCCTGACTCTAACAAAGACAACAGTATATAACAACGACAACTTAAGCCTTTCACCATCATCATCATCATCCTCCTTATCATCATCATCATCCTCCTCCTCATCATCATCATCATCAACGACAACGACAATATCACTGCCATCATCCCAAGCAAGAAAAGAGAATAATTCCTTCACCTCTCGTAGTTCACCCTGTCGAAGCTATAATCAAGGTGGACGTCCAATGACTGAAAACCGCTGCCCCTAGTCCAACGCTTCTTGCCCTTCAGTGGCCAAAAGGTCAATTTGGAGGAAAGGGGAAGAGACTACAGAACTTTCAAGGAAGATTGTCACAACTAATTTTGTATGGACACCAAGACATCCCCATCATCTTTTTTTTAACTGTCGTTACAATACAGCTGATACTTTGTTCCTCTCAAAGAGCGGCAAAATTTCACGTTCCTGTTGGAGAGCGGCAATATTTCATGTCTGAACGGAACTTCTGACAGACGAGCCAGACAACCCATATTGAAGTCAATGAATCGGAAGAAATGGCTGGGTACATGGGCATTCTCCATCACCCTTTTTTTTCATCTTAGGCACACCCATTCTCTCCCTCTCTTCTTCTCTCTCCTCTCTCTCTCTCTCTCTGTCTCTGCTCTCTGTGTGTGTGTGTGTGTGTGTGTGTGTGTGTGTGTGTGTGTGTGTTGTGTCAAACTCTCTCTTTCTCTCTCTCTCTCTCTCTCTCTCTCTCTCTCTCTCCCCTCTCTCTCTCTCATCTGCTTTTCCATCACGTTCTCTTTACATTTATTTACACATCAGTGGGACGGACGTAATAAACCCGACTGGTGCTTTATTCTGTTTGCTTCCCTCTTTAGGAAACATTCAGTCGCTCCTTTGTTCCCTCTCTCCAACACAAGACTCCACGGAGATAGCCTGTTGTTCTGTTTGAGATAGTTTCCTTCTTATCCGAACTTCTAACCCCCTCCTCCCCACTTCCCCTCTCCATCACCCCCCTCCACACACACAACACACACACACACACACACACACACACACACACACATACCCCTCTCTCTCTCTCTCTCTCTCTCCTCTTCTCTCTCTCTTCTCTCTCATTTTTTCCTTTGACAAATTCGCTGATCCATCCAAGATCATATCCAGACTTAATCATCTCATATTTTTCGGTTCAGAACGGATTTTTTAAAAAATTAAAGTGTTATACAAACTACGATGCACAAGGTGACACAGACGACTAATAGTATCATTGCTTCTTCATGTGGAGAATATGTGGTGTCACCCACCAGGTCCATCTTCTTCCTATGCACACGATGTAAGCTGCATGATAAGGTCACTGGCGGACAGGCAATGGCTCCACGAGCAGTCTCTGTAGTGGACATCAGCAAGTTAGTATTTGCTGTATCCAGCACAGCCTACAGTTCTCCTCCCAGTATCTGCTGCATCCCACACAGCCCACAATTCTCCTCCCAACAGACATCGTCTTCATCTTCACTTGTTTGCCCGGGCTCAGGTCCACCATATGGAACCTTGGTGTGTTTTGTGTGTAGAAATCATGTCTGTTTTTAAAAACAACTTGTTTTCCCTTTGCGCTTTCTTTGCATGCCTTTTTGTTGTAATACTGCTCTCCGTTTATCAATTCATTGCCACTTTTGTTATAATCTTATTTTTCATACTTTTTTTTTGACGTTTGTATTGTTATTTTGTGCAGTTTTAATATAACTTTAGTATGCCGGATTCTCTTTTCCTCTGTTGTGCGTGGTTGTTAGCCTGATTGAATTCTATGTATCCTAGAAGTGATGTGAAAACAAGGCTGTGAATGTCGGTGTGTAAATGCTTGTATCTCTGCATGCACGAAAGTACGTGCGCAGCATGCATGCACTCATGTGAGAGATTATGTGTAGGTTAGAGTGTGCAGACACATGCGTTCGCGCGTGTGTCTGTGTATGTGTGTGTATGTGTGACGAAGAGAAACAGAGAGAGAGAGAGAGTATGCATGCACACTCGCACACATTGTGTGTGTGTGTGTGTGTGTGTGTGTGTGTGTGTGTGTGGTGTGTGTGTGTGTGTGTGTGTGTGTGTGTGTGTGTGTGTGTGTGTGTGTGTGTGTAAGTGTGCATCCGGCGTGTGCAAGCGTGCATGCGGAGTGTTTGTTAAGTTAATGTAAGCAAAGATCTTGATCGACCATGACGTTTTGTTTTTGTTTGTTTGTTTGTTTTTTTGTTTGTTTTTTTTTTTAGTTATTTCAAACTGATAACCAAAACAGATGCTGCCTTTTGCTGAACAAATTGTTGTCAATGAGAGATATTTGGGTCACAGTCGGTGCACAAATGTGTGCTGCAAACTGACGACAATCTACGGAGCAATAAATAAAATAAACAGTTGTGCTGAATAATAAACAACAGTTGTGCTGAATAACAAACAACAAAGCATCTAAGGCGTGTATGACTAGAAAAGCCGATTCCAAGTCAAACAAGCAGACAGATTCCATGACACGGAAAATACGTATGG
>CM065721.1:13061033-13063533 GCA_033310375.1 Conus canariensis
CAACACCACCAACAACAACAACATCACTGCCACTGCCACCGTCATTCCAAGCAAGAAAAGAGCAAAATTCCTTCACCTCTCGTAGTTCATCCTGTCGAAGCTATAATCAAGATGGACGTCCAATTACTGAACACCGCTGCCCCAAGCCCAACGCTTCTTGCCCTTCAGTGGCCAAAAGGTCATTTCCGGGGAAAGGGTGAGAGCCGACAGAACTTTCAAGGAGGAACTGTCACAACTAATTTCGCACGAACCACGAGACATCCCCAATCATCTTTTCTGTCGCTTCAATACAGCTGATACTTTGTTCCTCTCGAAGAGCGGCAATAATTCCCATTCCTCTGGAAGAGCGGCAATATTTCACGTCTGAACAGTATTTCTGACCCACCAGCCAGTCAGCCCATATTGAAGTCAATGAATCGAAAGACACGGCTGGCTACATGAACATTCTCCATCAGCTTTTGTTTTAATCTTAGACATGCCCATCTCTCGTTCTATCGTTCTCCGCTCCCCCATACCACCCCACCCCCCTCTTCTCTCTCTCTCTCTCTCTCTCTCCTCTCTCTCTCTCTCTCTCTCTCTGTAATTTGTTTTACCATAATGTTTTCCTTGGATTTATTTATATTATGGTGGGGCAGATGTAATAAATCGGACGGGTGCTTATTCTCTGTTCTTCCCCTTTTGACAAAAACATTCGATGGCTTGTTCTTTCCCTCTCCCAACACAATACTTGGAGTAAAGCCCCTTTTGTGTGTGAGATGCTTTCATTCTTATCCTAACTTTTAGTCCCCTTCCCCCTCCCCCTTTCCTCAACCTCCCGATCCCTCTCATCTCACACACACACACACACACACACACACACACACACACACACACACACACACACACACACACACACACAATTTTTCCCTTAAACAAACTCATCGCATCCAAGACCATATACGGACATAACCACTAAATACTTTCCATTTAGAAAGGATTTCTTAACTGTTTAAACAAAATACGATGGGTGAGGTGACATAGACGACTAATACATGCTTCTGGTGCTTCTTCATGAGGGAGATAGAGAGAACATGTCGCGTCATACATACGGCCTATTTTCTTCCCATGCATATGATGTAAGCTGCATAATAAGGTCACCGACCGACAGGCAGTGGAGCCACGAGACGTCTCTGTAGTGGAAGCAGCAAGTTATTATCGGCTGCATCCTACACAGCCCACAAATCTTCTCCGAGGAGACATCTTCATCTTCACTTGCTTGTCCGATCGCATAATATTGATCCTCGGTGTGTTTGTGCGCGAAGGGTTTTTCCCTGTGTCTGTTTTTAACAACTTGTTGGCTTTGGGCATTGTTTGCTTTCTTCGTTTCTGGTCTGCTCTCCACACTTCCATTCTTCTTCGCGCTTCTTATGATCTTGTTCCTTTTTTTTTTTTTTTTTTTTTTTTTTTTTTTTACTTTGTTTATTAGTTTGTGCGGTTTTACTTTCAGTGCCCCAGCTACTCTTTCTCCAATGTGTTGTGTGTTTCGTTGCTTGCCTGAATGAATTTTCTGCATAATGGTAGTGATTTGAAATCAAATTTAGAGTCCTAGTGTATGAATGTTTGCATGTGTGCAAGCACAGGCGCGCGCGCGCGCACATAACACACACACACACACACACACACACACACACACACACACACACACACACAACAGTCATATGACTGGGGGAAAAAATACTATACATTACTGGCACTGGTTGTGTAGATTGCTTTATTGAGTTATGTCCCCTATTGGAATAGATTCCCGAAATTGCGTCTGAGAATAACAGCAGCTCCCTATCTTCCCTCTCGGCAACGCGGGGACTTTCGCTGACCTCAGCAAATTGCTTTCGTCTAAAACACAAGACAATCTCAGGGCACTGGTAAAAGCTACGGTGGTGGAGAGCTAGACATGGGGACCCTCTCCTTCGCCCTCCTATTGATCAGAGGAATGGTTTACTGGCGGGCGGCACGACTCGGATTAAGCTCCTACACGCTGGTCTCGCATAGCTAGCGATGTTAGCTGATTATGACCAGCGGCAGCAAGTCTAGGGAGAGGGAGAAGGGGTGCAGCTCGAAGTCATCACGTTTGGGGTGATAGCAGTTGCAGCATCTTGATGAAGTGGACCCTTTCATGTCTTTGAACACCTGTCATAGCCAAACACACACTGATCGATATGTAAGTGTTTCATTAATCACTGAGTGTGTGTGTGTGGTGGGGGGGGGGGGGGGGGGGGAGGGGGGGGAGAGTGTGTCTTCAACGCCAGACTGAGGATAGTGAAGGAATGAGGGGGGGGGGGTGGAAGGAATGTCCAGGACATTATTGGGTTGTTTTTTTTTTTGACGCCTTGTCATACGTTATTGGCAGTGTATTCATGATTGTGTTTACCTTCTAGCTAACCGCGTTGTGTGAGAGTGTGAGTGTGGGTGTGGGTGGGTGTGTGTGTGTGGTGTGAGGAGAGAGAGAGAAGAGAGAGAGAGA
>CM065721.1:13076864-13084364 GCA_033310375.1 Conus canariensis
TATTTCAGAAAAATGATACCGATATAGTCTATGTGACAGACGTCTTTCTATCCCTCCCTCCCTCCTCCCTCTTTCCTTCTTTCGCTCTCGGTGTTATCATTGAACCGCATACAGTTGATCGGCTCGCAAGATTCTATGTAAAGTAAATATCCTTTTACACCCTAGTAAATATCCTTTTACACCCTAGTAAAGTGCAGTCTACTCTCTTGATGGATTACAACATCCTCTCTCTCTCTCTCTCTCTCTCTCTCTCTCTCTCTCTCTCTCTCTCTCTCTCTCTCTGATTCGAAAACTACGATCCTGCCTCATTTCAGTTTTTTTTTTTTTTTCTGATGGTAAAAAAATACAAGATATAAACTATTTGTAAAAAAAAAAAAGAAATAATGTTCTTCTAAAATTCTCACTGCTACACATATGTATCTGTTCAGTTTTCCCTCAACCCACCCTACCCCCTCATCTGCATCTCTTTAGGTTTATCATACCGCTTCAGGGGGATGGGGGGGGTGGGGCAGTAACCCACAGCACCGTCACCCACCCACCCAAGCATCGTCTCCGTAACACAGCCTACACGTTCGATCCTCTCTTCCCCGTCCGTCACGGCAAGGACGCGCGCAGCCCTGCAAAAACTTTCCAGTGCCAGCACGTGCAGCCCAGCATGCAGCCCCTCCACGCCGAGGGGTCCATAAATCAGCAGCTTCTATCCACTCAGCGGCGCCCGCAGTTTAAAAGAAGAGGGGAGCGACATTTATACCTTGACACGGCTTCTCCAGGGAGACAGACGCTCGTCTGGCGGCGCTCGGTGGACCAGACGCAAGAACCCTCCACTCATGAATTTCTCAACCGACTGAGAACTAGTGAAAGTAAATAAAAGAAAAAAAAAGAAGAAAAACAAAAAAAAGCATCAGGCACCCAGGCTTCGACACATACTTTAAATTGTCGCGAGAATCCTTAAAGGTTTGTAGGCACAACATGTTGATGAGATTATAACAAATCATTGTCGGTGTTTTGGAGAATAATTCATCTGGGCCATCACTATGCCATCACGAACCTCTGTCTATGGGTTACTCTGAGAGAGTGAACCGAACGCGGTGCGCATGGTGAAGAAATGGAACGGGTGGGATCTGTGCCTCCCTCCCTCCCTTCCGCCCTCCCCCCCACCCTCTCAAGCCCACCTACCCCCACCCCCCATCCAACCACCCCCTTCCTCCCCCACCCCATCCCCCTTCCTCGCGGTCCTCTCCAGTCAGGAAAAAAAACAATATTGGAATTAAATGATCAATGCGAGATCACTTTGTTTGGACATCTAACTAGCCAAGAATGGCATCGTGCGTGGGACGACAGGGTAATGTTTTGTTCTATCTTGGGCTGTTCAAAAGTAGAGCTGCACCTATCTGTTGGTCGTGGCGGCGGAAATCGTAGTGGTGTGATGGTGATTGTAGTTGTAGTAGTAGTTGTGATAATGGTAGTAGTAACAGTAATAAGTAGTAGGAGGAGGAGGAGGTTAAATCCCACTGATTTTCACCATCCCTACTGACGTTGATTTATCGAACTAGTATTGAAGTTACAGGCATATCTTCACAAAGAATCACTCGTGACAAACATCTTACAGCAAGCGAACTGACATGAGACTCCGTGTTCGTGGGTCAGGGGAACGTGAGGTATAAAGAAGTCAACAAATACAGAGGCAACACATTACAGGTCAGCTGAAAAGGAAACTTCCATAAAATGTCTGTTGCTACGGTGAATGGTTGGAGGTTCACCGTTTTCGGGGGCACGGTATGATGAAATGCGGAGCCCATCACTCTCCTTCCGTCTCGTTGTTCTTCCCTGACCTTAGTCAGATACCCCCTTACTGCTGGATGGACGGACAGAAAGAGTTTGCAAGCCGCACAAAAAACGACCCCACGAGTGATTCGAACTCACGACCGTCCCCTCCGCTGGGAACTGCTCGGACCACTTGTCTGCGGGCTCCCTGTAGGTCAGTCGGTATGGGAGTACAGAAAATCAGCAGTGACAGTGGCTGTGTTGTACACTTAGCTTTCATGACCAGCGTCAGACGTGTAGATGGCAGACTGTATTGATTGGTGAAGGTCGGACACTTGGGGGTATTTTCGTTTTTATGGCATGGTCCTTTAACATTTCTTCCTGTTTCATTTAATATGAGGTCAATATTTATAGGCTTCCCGAGTCTCCCTCCCCCATCCCTCCCTCCCTCCCTCTCTCTCTCTCTCTCTCTCAAACAGAGAGAGAGAAACACACACACACACACACACACACACACACACACACACACACACACACACACTACACACAGGCTTCAGACATTAAAGGAGATCAGAAAACCCCACAAAATATGGAAATAAAGACAGGTGCATTGAAGAATAGCAGGAGAAAAGATGGCAAAGAAACGAGTGCATTAAACATAGAGGGGGGAAAAAATAGGAACACGAAAGAAAGAAAGTACGGCGCAAACAAACTAGACTAGAGAGAAAAAAAAAAACTCTCTGATGAAGAGATATTAGCGCCGATGTACAGGAAACCATTACGAATTTCTTTGACGTCCATCGCACTGCCAAAATGGCTCCCAGCCACCTTACGGTTCAGACAACTCCTCCTCCGCTTTAATCCCACCTTGGATCCGACGCTCCTTCACACTACTCTCCAGAGTGGCTTCCCCTTTAAGGAAATAAAAAAAAAGAGGGGTGGAGCGGGGCGTTGGGAATGGGAGGGTGGGGGTGGGGGTGGGGGGTGACGTTTCTAAGTTCGCTTCTGTTGCGTCAAGTGCTGGAACAGGACCGTAAAACTTCACAGCTAACGTCATCCTCTCACAATGACTTTGGAAAAAAAAACTTTCATGCTCAAAACGAAGAGAGAGAGAGAGAGAGAGAGAGAGAGAGAGAGAGAGAGAGAGATTTGAAAGGAAGACAGCACAAAAGAAGACAACATGAAAAAAAACAAAAACACAAAGATGCTTAGTGTCGCGGGTAAATAAGGATATTCCATCGAATCAATGGAGGAAAGAGCGAAACAAGCCAAACAAAGCAGAGAGGTTCAAACAAGAGGGTGAAGAAAGACACGAGTGACAGAAGAAGGAAGAAGGAAACAAAGAAACAAACGTAATGAATAGGGAGAAACAATAAACAAACAAACAGAACACGTACTAGAAACCCCCAATATCCAAAAAAAAAAAAAAAAATCACATTACGGATTCCTTCCTCATCCATCGCAATGCCAAGGCTTCAAGAAACGATCAGAGAGGTCGTATCGACCTTGACCCTCTTCCATCTTCATCCCATCCATACTTTTTTCCTTCCTGCTGCTTCAAACTGCTCTCTCGGGTCTCTTTCCTTTTCTCTTCTCTTCTTTCTTTTATTGTCCTCTCCACAGCTTCAAGAGAAAATGTATGATTTCGGACACTTCTATCGCCTCGAGTGTTGAAACGTAAGTATCAATCTCCGAACCGAACACAGCTTTTCACACTCGCACTGGAAGAGCTCTGTGTCGAGTATATACAGAGAATGAGCACACACACACACAAAAGAAAAGTTGGATGAAAAAGGACAGGCTTGCAAGAAAGAAGAAACGAACTATCAAGCACGCAAACGAACTAAACAAACAGAAGAAGGGTAGGGGGGGAAAAAAAAAAGAAAGAAAGAAAAGGAACGGAGAAGTAAACAAAAAAATCGAATTTTAAGAAATGAGATCATGAATATCTTCGCCGTGCAATCGTATCGCTGACCTTTGGATCCAGACACGCGTAGGGTCGTTGAATTTTCCACTGTCACTTATTCACACACACAGCTGTGTACAGGAGTATAATAGCTTCATAACCTCGTAGTAAAAATTTCTTCCCGTTTACCTGAGCAAAGAACACTGTAAAAAAGATAATAATAATAAAAAATGTGATAATGCATGTTTATCGAGTATTTCTTACTACAGTTTTTATAACGCACAATAACTTAACATCGGGAAACAGTGAAAATAACTTACCTCCGTGTAATCGTTGTGTACTTCCTGGATAGTCAATATTTCCTCGTGAGTTCAGGCTGAAATAGTCATCTGGGGATTACAAAGCCTGAAAGTTCCCGTTTTGACGAATAGGATTCCTGTGTTCCCGGCATCAAAGGAAGTGGTGGCGACTTTCATACAACCACAGCCCTCCTTATCCCCTCGTCAACATCCAGAACCCCTCTCCATTTTACCCTCGTCTCCAATCCTCATTCCTGATGCGGCTTTCTCACTACTGCTTTCAGACACAGAGAGAGAGAGAGAGAGAGAGAGAGAGAGGGAGAAGAGAGAAGGGAGGGAGAAGGACAGGGAAGAAGAAGGCAGGAAGAGAGAGAGACAGAGAGGGGGAGGGGGAGGGGAGGGAAGGAGGGAGGACAGGGAAAGAGAATGGGGAAGGAGAGAGGGAGAGAGAGAGAGAGGGAGAGAGAGAGAAAGAGAGACAGACAGAAGACAGACAGACAGACAGACAGAGACAGAGACAGAAGATGTGGACGGACTTAGAGGGGGAGAAGGAGAGGAAAGGGGAGGGAGAGAGAGAGAGAGAGAGAGAGAGAGAGAGAGAGAGAAGAGAAGAAGGGACGGAGAAGGACAGGGAAGAAGAAGGGGGAAGAAGGGAGGAAGAGAGAGAGACAGAGAGAAAGAGAGAGAGAGAGAGAAGGGACGGAGAAGGACAGGGAAGAAGAAGGGGGAAGAAGGGGGGAAGAGAGAGACAAGAGAGAGGGGGGTAGGGGAGGGAGGGAGGACAGGGAAAGAGAACGGGGAAGGAGAGAGGGAGAGAGAGAGAGAGGGAGAGAGAGAGAGACAGACAGACAGACAGAGACAGAAGATGTAGACGGACATACAAGGGGAGAAGGAGAGGAAAGGAGAGAGAGAGAGAGAGAGAGAGAGAGAGAGGAGTAAAAAAAGTAAAAAGAAAGAAAGAAAAAAGAACATAAAAAAGAAAGAAACAAACGAACAAAGATTTTTAAGACTGACCGACAGACAGATACATAAATAGATAAACAAATAGACATAGATAAAGTACGCATATGGATGACACACAATAAAGAAACAAAGAAAGCAATCAAACTAAATAAATCAATTTTTTTTTAAAATGAAATAAACAAAGAAAGAAAGAAAACACAAGGACAGAATGGAAAAAAAAATAACACAAACGAACAAACAAGCCCACAGTGATTGCAGGAAAATCTTAAAAAGCTAAAAAAAAAAAAAAAAAAGATTATGGATCCCTCGCTCATCCATCACAATGCCAAACTAGACACTATCAGCTGGTCACACTGACCTTAATAGCATTCCATCTTCAGCAGACATCAAGGCTTCGTCTCATTTTAAAGTTCTACCCTCTGTTTTAGTAAAAAAAAAAAAAATAAAAAAAGTAAGAAAGATAGACTGGAGTAAGAAAAGATGAAAGAAATGCTGAACAATTAAGTAGTGGGAGAAAACAAGTGCAGGCTAACAATTCTTCGGTCATTATTATAATGACTTCGCAAAGATTTGAACTTTTTGAGAAAGAAAAAAAAAAAAAAAATGAAGATGAAGAAAATGGGGGAAATATATTATAAATATGAGAAACCCTTCACTAGCTGCCTGAGGGAACCATCGTGATCCCTTTTGAAGGCAGATCTATTTGTATTGCCTGCTCCTAGGCCTTTCGTCCGCTGGATCGGACTCATCAGGGAGACACGGCTGATTGTGTCTGCACTCCTGGTGTCAAATAGAGACGCACCACAGTCCATAATTCTGTGGTGTTCTCACCACCAAGGGTTAAAAAAAAAAAGAATCCAACAGCACCCCAAAGCAGCCAGCAAAGGATAGTAAAATGGAATAAAACGAAAGTGTGGAGAGGAAAAAAAGTTGCTATAAAACTAAAAGCATTATGCAAACAGTATAACATGTAGGGGACAATCTTTCAGCCTATGCCTGAGGATCCATTCAAGGATACAAGGGAGATCAAAAGATATGGAACAGTCTGAGTGGTCAGCTCTGCTGTTCAATAACTCAAGCAATGTCAGTGGCTAAGAATTGTGAGGACAACCTTTACTTGGATCTCCTAAGAGATGCAATCTCCCACTGATTGACCAAACAATATAATGCTGAACAATTAAGTAGTGGGGGAAAACAAGTGCAGGCTAACAATTCTTCGGTCATTATTATAATGACTTCGCAAAGATTTGAACTTTTTGAGAAAGAAAAAAAAAAAAAAAATGAAGATGAAGAAAATGGGGGAAATATATTATAAATATGAGAAACCCTTCACTAGCTGCCTGAGGGAACCATCGTGATCCCTTTTGAAGGCAGATCTATTTGTATTGCCTGCTCCTAGGCCTTTCGTCCGCTGGATCGGACTCATCAGGGAGACACGGCTGATTGTGTCTGCACTCCTGGTGTCAAATAGAGACGCACCACAGTCCATAATTCTGTGGTGTTCTCACCACCAAGGGTTAAAAAAAAAAAAAAAAGAATCCAACAGCACCCCAAAGCAGCCAGCAAAGGATAGTAAAATGGAATAAAACGAAAGTGTGGAGAGGAAAAAAGTTGCTATAAAACTAAAAGCATTATGCAAACAGTATAACATGTAGGGGACAATCTTTCAGCCTATGCCTGAGGATCCATTCAAGGATACAAGGGAGATCAAAAGATATGGAACAGTCTGAGTGGTCAGCTCTGCTGTTCAATAACTCAAGCAATGTCAGTGGCTAAGAATTGTGAGGACAACCTTTACTTGGATCTCCTAAGAGATGCAATCTCCCACTGATTGACCAAACAATATAATGCTGAACAATTAAGTAGTGGGGGAAAACAAGTGCAGGCTAACAATTCTTCGGTCATTATTATAATGACTTCGCAAAGATTTGAACTTTTTGAGAAAGAAAAAAAAAAAAAATGAAGATGAAGAAAATGGGGGAAATATATTATAAATATGAGAAACCCTTCACTAGCTGCCTGAGGGAACCATCGTGATCCCTTTTGAAGGCAGATCTATTTGTATTGCCTGCTCCTAGGCCTTTCGTCCGCTGGATCGGACTCATCAGGGAGACACGGCTGATTGTGTCTGCACTCCTGGTGTCAAATAGAGACGCACCACAGTCCATAATTCTGTGGTGTTCTCACCACCAAGGGTTAAAAAAAAAAAAGAATCCAACAGCACCCCAAAGCAGCCAGCAAAGGATAGTAAAATGGAATAAAACGAAAGTGTGGAGAGGAAAAAAGTTGCTATAAAACTAAAAAAGATGAAAGAAAGTAAGAGAGAGAGAGAGAGAGAGAGAGAGAGAGAGAGAGAGAGAGAGAGAAGAGAGAGAGAGAGAGAGGAGAGAGAAGAAATACAAAAATGTCTGAAGAAAGTAAGAAAACGGACATCAAAAGAAAAAAGAAAAAAAGAAGGAAGAACAAACAAATGAATGGAAAGAAGATGAAACGAAAACGCGAACAAAATAAACGCACAGGCACACAGCGAAAAGTCCTTGAACGAAACAAAACCAAAACTTGGAGGAA
>CM065721.1:13099364-13104364 GCA_033310375.1 Conus canariensis
CAGGACATACAACAATGTGTGACGTAAGAACGCAGACACTGTTATATGTAAGGGAGATAAACCTAAGCCGTGCTGAAAGCGCCAGACCTTCAAAAAAAAGTTTCAAAGCTTTTCGCAATACCTTAAAAAAAAAAAAAAAAAAAAAAAATCGTTTCAATGCAATGTGCTATCAAGAAACTATTAAATAAAAAAATAAAAATAAAAAAAGGTAAAACATTATTCAAAAACATTTCATGTACTGTCGCAACCAGTAACTTTAAAGGGTGTGAAATATACTTTTAAAATGTTTCAATGTATATTTCTATAGGTTAAGTAAAGCAGCCGAAAATCTCATTCAAAAACTAGTCAGTGCATATGGTAACCAGTCATCTAAACAGGCGTAATATCTTATTCAAAAACATATCGCAATCAGTAAACTTAAAAATAAAAAAAAATAATAATAACAACATATAGTTCAAAAACGTTTCAATGCAAATCGGCCCTGATATGGCCCTTTGCGGTTGGCTGGGTATCTATAAGCAACATTACCTTACCATACCACGATCAATAAATTCAAAGAGCATGTAGTATAATTCAAAAACGTTTCAGTGTTTATCGCAACGAATAAACAAATAAATAAATAAAATTTAATTCAAAAACATTTCAGTACATATCTCGATCGGTAAACTAAAAGGACACCAAAAAAAAAAAAAATTCAAAAACGTCTCAGTACCTCTCTCAATCAGTAAACTTTAAAGCCGTAAAATATGTTTCAAAAAATGTTATGCGATAAACAAAACAATTTTTTTTGTGGTGTCCTTTTAGTTTACCGATCGAGATATGTACTGAAATGTTTTTGAAAAACCGATCGAGATATGTACTGAAATGTTTTGAATTAAATTTTATTTGTTTATTCGTTGCGATAAACACTGAAACGTAAAAACAGCGCTGTACAAAGGACAGCTAACGTCTGTTGAAGTGCCCCAGATCTCTCACGGTCTAGTCGCCGGATAACAATATAAAAAGCTAGCATGCTCTTAGTTTAAACAACATAGATAAAACATATAGTATGGAACTTGACGAAGAAGATTTCCCCAAAAAAAAAAAAGGACCATAGAGACAGGAAAACTGTGGACAACAATAAGCTGTAAAAAAGCGTACAAGAAGAAGACGCAGAAAGGTAGGAATTGAACATGAGAATTCACCGGTATGTCATTTCAAGAAGGCGGCAATCGAGTTTACAGTGAAAGATATCCTGACATCCGTGCGGGAGGCAAGTGGGGGGGGGGGGGGGGGGGATGGAGTTTGAGTATATTTCCAATCACTCACACACACACACACACACACACACAGAGAGAGAGAGAGAGAGAGAGAGAGAGAGAGAGCAGCTTAATTAAACACCTGGATTAACAGCGGTAGTGCACCCTCCCGCGGTTTCTAAAAAGCCAGCATAAAAAAAAAAAAGGCCTGCCCACGCACACAGACGTGGCAGAAAGAAATGGCTGACCCATCGGCATGATTATGTTGTTTCTTTCTCTGAACCCTTCAACAGATCTTACGACGATCGGTAGTCCGTCTGACTGTTCCTATTTCCTTCATGTTTTGTTGTCATGGATTGGATGGTGTTGCCGCAAATGTCAGCTGAAATACTCACACAGCACCGGCTGTTCAGAACAAAAAGTAACTACAAGCAACATCGTATAACAATTCAGTAGAGAGAGGGGGCACACATGCATACTCAGGTATGCATACACAGCCCACAACACAGAGAGAGAGAGAGAGAGAGAGAGAGAGAGAGAGAGAGAGAGAGAGAGAGAGGAACAGACAGACAGACAGACAGAGACAGAGACAGAGAGACAGACAGACAGACATAAAGAGACAGACAGACAGACAAAGACAGAGAGACTGTGAGAGATAGAGACAGAGTTGTCGCTTGATCCAATACGGTTCGGCAGAGCGGTATCTACCTGCAATTTGAACAGCGATGTCGCGTGCAGTCTGAACCGCCGTATGGCAGATTTTTTATAGGTAAGCCCCCCCCCCCCCCCCCCCCCCCCCCCCCCCCCCCGGTTGTACCATTCCATTGGAAATCTGCCATACACTGTTCAAAGAAACGAACGCACGGCATAATGCCATTTGCATCCAAGTAATGTGATTTGTCCCTGCCACTGTATTCTTATATATATGTTGGCCTGCCAAACAGCAATCAACTACACAAAGAAACAGCACTGTACAAGGCCTCCGATTAGTAGTACTGGGCGGGCGATCCTCATGCTTACAGTTGCATATATCCTTAATGATCTGTCAGGTTTGTAACTTGACACGTGTCACCATTTCCTACTAACCCCTTTCCCTCTCTCTCTCTCAGCTCACCTCACCCCCTCCCTGTCTTCCATCAAAGCGTAAAATTCGATGAAACTTGAACGAACGTCTGTCCACTCGCTTCCCAAAACCGTACCCGCCTTTTCCTGCAATGCTTTTTGTTGTTGTTGTTGTTGTTTGTTTGTTTGTTGTTTGTTTGTTTTTTGTTTGTTTGTTTTTTGGGGGGGGGGTTTGTTTGTTTGTTTGGTTTTTTTTTTTTTTTTTTTCTTTTTTTAAAAATTCAGTTTCAAGTTCCGTACAACGCACTATAAAGAAGCTGACATCAAAAATGAGTTACCTTCTCCTCGATTCTGCTCCATCAAACTTTAATTATAGAAAAATCAACCAATAAACAACCAACCAATACAATCGATGTTTTAGATGTTTTGTTATTTTTTTTTCTTTGTTTCTTTTTCTCTTGGTTCTTTTTCTCCCTGTTTCCGGAGAAAGGGGGCGCGCATGACTGAACGACTGTCTGATTTTGTTGTTGTTGTTGTTGTTGTTTTCGTTTCTTCGATGAGAGGGGTGAAAGGGGGGCGGAAGGAGACGGGAAGGGGGACTGGGATAGGAAGTAGTGTGGGTATTTCATAAAAAGCGCCAAACTGACAACGTTCTCACTGTATACATGTGCATGGCCTCACAGGAAGGAAGAGCCGGCGAGAGCAAGGGAAAGGAAATACGGCATGACGCCCACCGCCCACAGAGACAGAGAGAAAGAATAATCGTTCATCTGTTTACAGACTGATCCCAATCCATCCTCCACTTCATATGTGTGTGTGTGTGTACGGGTGTGGGTGTGAGTGTGTGTGTGTGTGTGGGTGGGCGGGTGTGAGTGTGTGTGTGTGTGTGTGTGTGTGTGGGTGGGTGGGTGGGCGGGTGAGTGTGTGTATATGTGTGTGCGTGTGTGTGCGTCCGTGTGCGTGTGTGTGTGTGTGTGTGTGTGTGTGTGTGTGTGTGTGTGTGTGTGTGTGTACCCTAGTGCGTCTGCGTCTGTGTCTGTCGGTCTGTCTGTCTGTGCAGTGTACACTCAAGCGTGAATGCTCGCCGTTGTGTGTGTGTGTGTGTGTGTGTGGTGTGTGTGTGTGTGTGTGTGTGTTGCATGCGAGCACGCGCGCGTGGGTGCACTTGTATAGCTACCACTAGGTAACTCATGGTGGCCACCAAAAAAAAAAAAAAAAACACGCTTCTCATGCCACCTACTCGATGTTCAAAAACAACGAAGTATATATACACTCATTTGCCATTACCGCGGAGAGAGAGAGAGGACTTGCTCCTTCAGGAGTTCACGTGGCCAGGGGCTGTGTGCGTCTCGCGTTCCACTGGGATCTCGCCGGAGGGTGTTAGGCTAACAACATTCGGTCCCAATACCATTTGAGGGGGGAGAGGGTAGGTCGGTCGGTCGGTCGGTCGCTCTCTCTCTCTCTCTCTCTCTCTCTCTCTGCACGAGGCGATCGACTTCACAAAGAAAACAATACCGGGCTCATTATAAGACGACCCAGCCCCTCTATCTCCGGCTGCACACCTATAAAGAAATACACCTTCTGGCTGCTCATTCTGAGGTGTTGGCTTCCCGATAAATGTCAGTATGGAGTTTGCCACCCTCCAGACTAGACTACACCTAATGTCCCGTGTCAGTGCCCTTCCCCCCCCCCCCCCCCCCCACACACACACACACAATTCTCCCAGAGACTTCGTGAGGGAAGGATGTGCGAAGAGGTGGACGGTAGTGAGGGGGGGGGGGGGGGGGGGGGGGAGAGATAACGTAGAACCTGGATTCTGCTTACTCAACGAGTATCGACCTCATGGTAGAAGACGACGGAGGGGGGCGGGGGGGGGGGGGGGGTCGCTGTGGTGCTGAAAACTAACGGGGTGGGATGACCGGGAGGTGTAACATCTGCCTGGTGAACTGTGCGGAATTGCTCTCTGACCTTTGCGGCCGGGGCTCCTTAACTGGGCCCGTGGGAGACGTTACATACTGGCGCTGACTGCAAGACTTACGGCCTCCACCACGCTCGCCCTTTCTCTCGGGGTCTGGGCTAATCTTCCCCGGGAACACACACACACACACACACACACACACACACACACACACACACACACACACAGACGCTGACTGAAACCAATTTATTGTCAGATTAACTCAAGGTTGTACTGATAACACACACACACACAGACACACACACACACACACACACACACACGTGTACACACACACACACACACACACGCACACACGTCTACACACACACACACACACACACACACACACACACACACACAGAAAGAGTAGGTTTCTTTTCTTTTTTTTCTTTTTTTTTTCTCCCAACCTGTTTACGAGCGGAAACACGTCTGACTGAAGACAGGGGCGATAAATATTAAAAAACTTAAAAACAAGAACGGTAATTTTCACTGAGGGACAAGTGACCTTTTTTCAGGCCACCGTCCTTCTAGATAGCTCCCCCCGCTCGGCTTTTATCTGCTCGGTGATCTCGACTGCGAATAATTTATAAGATGTAGACTGGGCTGAGTAAAACTCTCTCTCTCTCTCTCTCTCTCTCTCTCTCTCTCTCTCTCTCTCTCTGTATGGTGTCTGTTTCTCTTTTTCTGTCTCTGTCAGTCAGTCCATGTCTGTATCTCTCTCTCTCTCTCTCTCTCTCTCC
>CM065721.1:13109364-13144364 GCA_033310375.1 Conus canariensis
GTAGTAGTAGTAGTAGTAGTAGTAGTAGTAGTAGTAGTGTGGTGGGTGGTGGTAGTAGTTGTTGTAGTAGTAGTGGTAGTAGACTAGGCTTTAGGCTTAGCAAGAGAGAGAGAGAGAGAAAGAAATGCTATCTTTCACACATACATTGACTTTTCTTCAAATCAGTACACGCTTATCGGCTTTCCATAACTTGGAACCAGGTGCAGCAGACTGAACTAACGGGTTAAATCACAGAAACGCGGTGTACAGAGAACCGGAGAACCAGAACGGCCATAACAATGAACGAAGTCACGAGGCCTTCATTCATTCACTGCCCGTTCTCACTCTCCAAGTCCTACGCCTCCGGCCTCGTAGTACGCCACGCCTCCCCGGAGAAGCCCAATGAGGTCAGATGGCAAAGTAAGCAAGAAGACCCCCTGACCTGACGGGTATGGCGTAGTGAACTAGGCAAACACTCCCGCCGCTGTCGATGAGTGCGTGGGTACAACAGACTGCGCGTCGGAAGCCAGCCACTTGGGGGCCGTAATCCCAGCGAACCCGGTGACCCCAATCAGGGTCGTGGTCACTGCCACACGTCCCCCCTCCCCCCCCCCCCCCCCCCCCCCTGCAGGCTGACCTTAGGTCATACGTCGGGCTGTCTTTGATGCTGATGAATTCCCGTGGCTTCTGGCGTGATGTAACAGGCAGGATTGGGGTGCAGGATGGATTATGTGATTGTTTATGTGCGGCTATCCGATGATGCCCTTGACAGTGTGTGTGTGTGTGTGTGTGTGTGTGTGTGTGTGTGTGGCGCGCGCGCGCGCGCGCGTGTATGTGTGTGTATGTGTGTGTGTGAGCGCGTGTATGCATATGTGATTGTAAGCGCGCGCGCGCGCGCGTGTGTGTGTGGTGTGTATGTGTGTGTGTGCATGAATAGAGAGAGAGAGAGAGAGGGAGAGAGAGAGAGAATACAGACAGACAGCCAGAGTGACACAGAGAGAGACAGAGAGAGAATGTGTGTGTGTGTGTGTGTGTGTGTGTGTGTGTGTGTGTGTGTGTGTGTGTGTGTTGTGTGTGAGTGAGAGAGAGAGAGAGACAGAAGAGAGAGACAGAGGAGAGAGAGACAGAGAGAGACAGAGAGAACTTCCTTTTCAAGTTCCCTGTTCCCTGGGGGCGACACGGCCTGTTTGCCACAGAATTAGTTTTCCGTTTCGGTTTGCTTGACAAGGAGGCGACACTGCCAACCATGAAGGCGTACAAACAGACCTGTGCCTTTTTTTTTTCTTTTTTTTTTTCTTTTTTACCCCCGATAATGAAACATCCGCTGACTCCGGTTCGCTTAACTTAACATCAAAGACAAGAAAACGCCGTTAGCACACTCGGGTGTGAAAAACAACGGCACAGTCAAATAGAAGGTTCGCCCTAAAACCTCCAAGTGATCTCTGAAACTCTTTCCAAGTGGGGGGGGTGTTAGTTAGCACTAGCAGGCAAAAACACAAGCTGCACAGGCTGGCTCCGGTCAACACTGTTACCACTACTGTGACAGAACTAAGCACAGAGGCCTCTCTTTTTCCTCTCTTCTCTTGGACAGATTGGTTATTATTCAAATGTATGCGCACTTTTATTTTTGTATAGTTGCTGCAAAAAATCATCTGTAGCGAATTCTGATGGGTTATCTCAAATATGTCGGTACCTCAACATGGGTTGTAGAAACATGCAAATAAAACTGTTGTTCGCCGTTAATATGCACTCTGTCTGTCTGTCTGTCTGTCTGTCTGTCTGTCTGTCTGTCTGTCTCTCTCTCTCTCTCTCTCTCTCTCTCTCTCTCTCTCTCTCTCTCTCTCTCTGTGAAGTATTGCATTGTCCTTTCATCTACAGGGCTAATGTGTGTGTGTGTGTGTGTGTGTGTGTGTGTGTGTGTGTGTGTGTGTGTGTGTGTTGTGTGTGTGTGTGATACAGTCACTCTGTGTGTGTGTGTGTGTGTGTGTGTGTGTGTGTGTGTGTGTGTGTGTGTGTGGGGTGTGCAGTGTTCTATGATTTGGATATATTCAACATAAAGGCAAGGCGATTCCGCTGCTGAGGTTTGTATATAATAACATAGACTCGGCTACAGACTGCAGATGTGGATGATTCACAGCAGGCCGGATCAGGAATTTGAAACCCTGGCCTTTGAATCTACGTTTAAATATCAAATGGTGGTGAGGGAGATAACAGATTTTTTTGTTTTTTTTTTTTGTTTTATATATCTTCGATTTTTCTTCTTTTTTTCTGTGCCGTGCCAATGCTTTGTATTCTGTGCTAGTTTTCTGGCATGAATAGAGCTTGAATGAGTGTGTGGGTGTATGTGTCTTATTTGCCTACATCTGGATTCTCTTTGTCAGAGCAGATTAATTTTGAATTATACCAACAACAACAACAAATATGTTATATATATATATATATATGGTTGGATTGTTGTTTGGTCAGAATGCTGTCATCCCGCTGAAGAAGGCAAAGTTGTGCCGAAATATATTTGGGAAAATAATCCACTTGTTGTGCTGTGTTCAATTTTTACTCTGTGTGTGCAATATATATATATATATATATTGTGTGTGTGTAGAGAGAGAGAGAGAGAGAGAGAGAGAGAGAGAGAGTGGTGTGTGTGTTGTGTTGGTGTGTGTTGAGTGTGTGTGTGTGTGTGTGTGTGTGGTGTGTGGTGTGTGTGTGTGTGTGTGTGTGTGTGTGTGGGTGTGGGGTGTGTGTGTGTGTGTATGGTGTGTGTGTGTGTGTGTGTGTAGTGTGGTGTGTGGTGTGTGTGTGTAAAAGTGACACCCATGATTACAGTGAAACGTAAAAATTTTTTTTTTTTAAACTGACATATGAAATTGATGTAAATGCAACGCCTCGGTTGATATATAAAACAACGCATTACAAAAAAATGAAATAAAAAGGAGAGGGGGACAAAACTGAAAAGTTCAGGTTCTCTTCCCATGACGTAGATCCACCAGTCAACTCTTTTTTTTTTTTTCTTTCAACTTTAATCAATGCTGCTGTTTCAACTTCACACGGACCACTCCCACCGAGCACGGCAGACTCATTCGAACGTTCCTTTCAAAATCGCATAAATCAAACACCCCAAAAAGGCCAGAGGAGAAAGAAGGCGGAGGCAGGAGGAGTGAGAAGGGCTTGCAGGAAGGGCGGCGGGGGGGGGGGGGGGGGGGGGGGAGGGGGGGGGAGGGGGGGAAGGGACACGAGGGGACGTGCACCCCGCTAAGACGGATTAGAAAGGAGAATTTAATTGTTGATTACCAGTCTTGTTTCCGTGACGAACGTGTAAGCTGGGGACCCTTGCAAGCGGGACCCTGCTGTCTGGAATAAAATTAAAAAAAAAAAAAAAAAAAAAATCGAGACGGCGTCTTCCATCTTGGGCAGCTCCACTGGCCATTGATCGGGGGGTGGTGATGGGGGGGGGGGGGGGAGTTGGTTGACGTCAAGGGACGTTATCGCCTCACTTGTCCGCACGACCCCCCCCCCCCCCCACCCACCCCTACACCCCCACTCTCCACCGTAGTCAGGGAAACGCCATGAACTGCCGGATACTTCCGGGGTTCCCTGTATCCGCTTCCCCAATCGTACAAGGGGGGGGGGGGGGGGGGGGGGGGGGGGGGGGGTGATAGGGGGATACAGCGGTGGTGATCGGCGATGCCGGCCCGTGTCCTCATATCGCCGTGTATCCTCCTATCCCTTCGTGTCGGCGACTGGGATGTCAGATGGTGTGGCCATTATCGGAATTAAGAATGGCTGATAGAGTCACGTAATGGGGAGAACAGGGTGGTGGTATGGCGTGGGTACCGCCGTGTCTGCTAGGGAGCGTCCGGTTAGCGCGCATTACCCCAATTGCTATAAAGAGCGAACCTCGGTCGTATGATTAGAAAGCGCGCAAGTCATGTACGATGATGTCTCCCATAACTATGACAGAAAGCGCGCAGGCTGGACGAATCGAATCTCACGGCAGGCGAAAAACTGGCTGTAGGCTGCTCTTTAGTGGTGCCAGCTACAGGCGGTAATCTGACCCGCTGAGCGGTGAGTGCCAGGGGCTGGCAGCGCCCGTATCTAGATCAGCACGCCCCAGCTCTGGAATCCCCTCTGTTCATACACACGCAAAACACACGTACACACGCACACACACACACACACAACACACACAACACACACACACACACACACACACGCACACACACACACACCCCACACACACACACGCGCGCACACACACACACATACACCCACACCCACACACAAATATACACACGCCCGCACGCCGACACGAAAACACCCTCACAAAACACTAATCGTTATTATACTCACAAATTTATTTTCCGAACAGTAAAAATTTTCAAAGAGAAGTGTTTACAGCTGGCCTCTGTCCACCAGATCTTAAAACTTGAAAACGGCATAAAAGTTAGTTCACATATTTACACATTTACACGATCCTCTCTTCTAAAAGTAGTAAATCTACACCACCACTGGTAGGTTTTTCCAAGCCATCCTTTTAAGAAAGTCTTTTCGGGCAAGTGTACCTCTCTGAAACTGTGCTCTGAGGGCGATCATCTCTTGCAGCTTCAGGCGCCTTGCAGCCCTCATCGGCGGCATCGCATCCGGCCCGGTACGAGCATTCAAAGTGTTGATTTTGATGTAGGAGTTTGCTTGCACATCTTTCAGTCTGTCCATCAGTTCAAAGATAGTAGGATGTGCATAATGGAAGCAGTCAGAAAAATGTCGATGAAACGACTCGCAAGCGTTTGTTGTCCGGTTGGCACTTGGATCTGGGTCAGCCCAAATTTCAGGCGGGAATGTCGCTTCTGATCTCACGTAAGTATTCAACATGTAATCAGCAAAACTATTGCACCTTTCATCATTTGGGCATATCATCCAGAAAGTCAAAAGCAAAGGTGTCCTGAACATCCTGGGGGGTCGATGAACATCATGCCGAAGAATCGTTTTAGCCAGCTTCCGACTTCAGAATCCTCTGCTCTGTGGTCATCCCCAGGCCTAGGGAGACGATCTTCCCGGTGCCATGACTGGCCCAGGTGGAAATGACAACCCTTTATCGCAATCTGGGGCCAGACGTCTCTTGTAGCTGTATGAGTTGGCTTCTCAAAGTCAAGATGTATTTTGTCCGGTTGAAGGTCAAGGCCATGGTCGACGCACAGTGCCTTGATGTGTCGAAACATGTGCTTGTACACATCCAAAGATTTTGATGGCAGGAGGGCAAACACACAAGGCACATATTGTCCCTTTTTCAAAGCATGAAGTGTGTATATTTGATAGAAATGTTTCGGACAGGTTTTAAATATGCCATCACCAAAGATTTTGGACTGCCTGTCACAGAGCAGCTGGAGGTTGGGTTGGGTGGTGTAGATGATAATACCGTTGGCAGCATCGTTGACTTGCACCATGGGTTCGCCTCGGCTGGATGTCATGTCGTAGTCAGCGACGCGTTCGTGGGTTTCAGCCCGACTTTTGGGAAGTTTGGGGAGCTGTTTTCGTCGTTGCTGATACATCGCCTTTCGCGTCTTCTCGATGTCTGCTAAGTCAATATTCTCGTCATCATTTTGCTGCAACTGTTGTTTCATAATTTTGGACGGTTGCTGAAACAAGTCCTCAGCACAGCGTCTTTTGCAGGCTTTCCGAAACTTGTGTGACGGCGATGTCCTTTTGGTTTTTAGCGCCATGCTCCCACGTGCTGGCGCAGTACCTGCAAATTTTTTGTTGCCCACGTCAGTCCGGCAACCGTGCTGGACAACCTCTTTTGGTACATCTCCAGGTCTTCCCGTTGGCCGTAGCTCTGTCCAAACGAAACAGATAGCCGTCTACAAGCAGGGCTGGCTTGTCGTGGTTTGTGGTAGTTTCCATGATTGCTAAATTCTCCTCCATCATTCCAGCCATTCCAGCTCCTCTCTGTCTCGCTGAACTTAGGCGTGTGTTTTCGTGTGTGTGTGTGTTGTGTGGCTTTGGCTCATCTAGAAACAGGCGAAAACTGGCTGTAGGCTGCTCTTTAGTGGTGCCAGCTGTTTGTGTGTAGTGTGAGCTTTGGCCTCATCTAGAAACATATAGAAACGATTCATGTAGTGAACAGTGTCAGTTAAAAGTAATCACATACGCAACGCTAACGGGGTGCGCGCTTTTTAGCAGTGAACTCACTCGTTGTGTTTTTTCTACTTGCGCGCTTTCTAGCATTAGAGCGCGCGCTTTCTAGCGCGCGCTTCTAGCGGTGCGCGCTTTTCCGCGGACCCGGTCTGCTACTCCCGTCTTTCATGGGCCCAGGGTCGCTAAAATTATTATGGCTAAGGGCGTGGTGAGGGGGACCGGGAGTGTGTTGTATTGTGTTGTTGTGTGGTGTGTGTGTGTGTGTGTGTGTGTGGGTGTGGGTGTGTCTGTGTGTCTGTGTGTCTGTGTCTGTGTGTGTGTCTGTGTTTTGGGGGGCAAGGGGGAGAGGGGGAGGGACTTATGTTTGTAGGTGAGGAAAAAAAGGCAGGGGATGAGGGGAGGGGGGGGGGGGCGCACTCAGGGAGGCATTCAGACCACACACACACACACACACACACACACACACACACACACACAACACACACACACACACATAAAAAAAAGATTTGTTTAATCACAAAATTCAACAGAAGCGACCAAGTAACTTCAGGCTGTTTGAGCACTTTTGGAAGAAGATGGGGGGGGGGGGGGGGGGGAACGGAGAGGGGAGGTGGGTGGGAACACGGGATGGGAGAGAGGCGGGGAGGGGAGGGGATGGGAGGGGCGGGGGGTGGGGGCGTCTTGCAACAGGCGATGATGGTTAGAGAAGAGAGAGAGAGAGGAGTGAACGGAATGCGGGCTGGGAACAGGAGCTAAAAGAGCGCGTGCGGGGGTGGGGAAGGGTTGGGGGGGGGGGGAGAGAGAGAGAGATAGAGAGAGAGAGAAAGAGAGAAAGAAAAGAGAGAGAGGAGGAGAGGAGAGGAGAGAGAGAAAGATGGAGAGAGAAAAGAGAGAGAGAGAGAAAGAGGGAGAAAGAGAGAGGAAGAGAGAGAGAGAGAGACGAGAGAAGAGAGAGAGAGAGAGAAGAGAACAGAGGAGACGAAGAGAGAAGAAGCGAGAGAGGAGTAGAGAGAGAGAGAAAGAGAGGGGGGGGGCGGGGGGTGCAGGTATCAGAGATGAGGAAGAGGGAGAGGAAAAGTGGGAAGAGTTCAAGCAACAAACGAACTCCGGAACCTTGGACAAACCAAATCGATGAGCTTAATCAGAAAACACAACAGAAATGATTGAGCGACCTCTGGTCGTTCGCCACTGGACAAAACGAGGCGGGTGGGAGGAAGGGGAGGGGGGGGGGGGGGGGGGAGAGAAGGATTCGATTTCATCATTTGCTCGTGTGTTTGGGAATGAAAAAAAAAAATCCATTTCATCTTCATTACATCGATTACTCTGCTTTTTTTGTGCACGCCCAAAAGGAAATATTTGACGAGAGGAAACAGGACAGAGTGAAGAAGTGAAGTTCACTGGCAAAGACTTTAAAGGGACGAGCTGAGTGCTTTCCTGAGAGCTGGTCATGAAAAACAGTACATTTATATTAAATTTCACCACCAGCACCAAAACCTTTTTCTCTCTCTCTTTTTGTTTGTTTGTTTTTAATGAAAACGCTCCGTTCAAAACACGTTTGAGCAGAACAGGTTTCCGTGCTGACTGTACGTTTTCGGCAGGGTTGCGAAATACGAGGGGTGAAAAGCGGCAGCCAGTTTTAGTCAGTCCATCGGCCCCTTTCGTCCAGCCTGAGCGTTTTCAGTTCTCACCCTCCGTGAAAAGAGGGTCCACTGCAACTGGTTGTTATCACCGTACTTGTTGAATAACCCATTCTGTTGGATCTGCACTCTCCTTCCATGTCTCCGCTACCGGGCTGATACCGCCACTGGCCCCAAACCGGGCTGATACCGCCACTGGCCCCTACCGGGCTGATACCGCCACTGGCCCCTACCGGGTCGATACCGCCACTGGCCCCTACCGGGCTGATTACCGCCACTGGCCCCTACCGGGTTGATACCGCCACTGGCCCCTACCGGGTCGATTACCGCCACTGGCCCCTACCGGGTCGATACCGCCCTGGCCCCTACCGGGCTGATACCGCCACTGGCCCCTACCGGGTTGATTCCGCCACGGGGCCCCTAACCGGTTGATACCGCCGCGAATGGCCCCTACCGGGTTGATTACCGCCGCGACTGGCCCCTACCGGGCTGATACCGCCACTGGCCCCTACCGGGCTGTTTACCGCCACTGGCCCCTACAGGTTGATACCGCCACTGGCCCCTACCGGGTTGATACCGCCACTGGCCCCTACCGGGTTGATACCGCCGCGACTGGCCCCTACCGGGTTGATACCGCCGCGACTGGCCCCTTACCGGGTTGATACCGCCATGGCCCCTACCGGGTTGATACCGCGACTGGCCCCTACCGGTTCTGATACCGCGACTGGCCCCTACCGGGTTGATACGGCGACTGGAGGGAGAGTACCCTGACCATATTGAAGCCTCACTCCACCCCTTCCTCCGTGAAGAGAGGGTCCAGTCCTCCTGCCAAGTCTCCCCTGCCGGTTTTTGAGAATGGCAGTTCTTCCTCCGTAGAGTGATTGTACTGTTTGGGGAAAAAGAAAAAAGAAAGAAAGGAAAGAAAAAAAAAAGAATGAAAATGAATGAATGAATGAATGAATGAACAGAAAAGCAGAGAGAGACAGACAGACAGAGAGAGAGACAGACAGACAGACTGACAGACAGACAGACAGACACAAAGGACATGACACAGCGACAAAGAAAGTCCACCTTCCGCACCGCCAAGGTTTAAAAAAAAATGTTTATGATCTGTGGACAGAGCAAACGCCAGTGGCCGCAGATCCTCTCTTCACGGGGCAACAATCCGTCTGCCCAGGGAGGGAACGTTTTACCTCCCCCACCAGCACGCTTCCTGGCTGTCAACCCTCTCCTCCCGCGCATTCCCGAGTTTCACAGCCGACGATTCAACTTTACACGTAAGGTTCACCGCAGGTTGCAAAGTTGGTACTTTCAGAGAGATCGTTCTTTCTTCCCAGTGATAGTCGCTGGAAGGGAAGGGATCAATTGTACGGATGCGCAGATACCAACAACTCCACCCCCACCCCTCCCCACAACGTGCTGACAGCGCTAAAATCGACGGCTCGGTGAACAGGCTAGGGTGCGGCTATCTAAAAGTGGCGGGTGAGTTTGCGTACGCAATAAAACCACAAACACCAAGAACTGTGAAGCTCGGGGGAAAGGGCAGGTGGGGGGGGGGGGGGTGGGGGGTGGGGGGGGACTGCTTCTAAAGACAAACGCAAAGATGACAATAACCTGCCTGATCAAAAACAGTGGTAGAGAGAGAGGAGAGAGAGATGGAGGAGGGAGGGGGAGGAGAGAGAGGAGGAGAAGGCTAGTTGCCTTCTTAACTCGTCGCAATGACGTCTAATGCCTCGAGACAAAATGCTGAAGCTAGCAAAAAAAATATGGATCTACCTTGACTTTCTTGACTTACACCTTTAGTTTCCTTGGACGAACATGGGCTGCGGCGATACTCCTCAAGCAGACGCTGTCGTGGGCAGTTTTGTACTCCCAAAATCCGTGAATTCATACCATTAAGGTAGCTCCTTTCAACGTTCCACACTGACCTTTGGGCCAAAGTCTTCCTGAAGCCGTGGACGTTTTCAGTATCATTGACATGTCCAAATGATTAGCAATGGCGCCATTTTAATGGGAGGAAATTACGATCAAAAGGAACCGATTTCACAGACAAAGGAGGAGAGCTCAGCTGGCGAAATCTCGTTTTGCTGAATCCTTGATCGCTTATAGCAACTCATACAAAAACTGCACCGACGTGATTTTCAAGTGAGTTACTGAAATCCAAACTTTTCAACACCTCATGTCCATTGATCTGTGAGGATGGCGTGTCATGTGGCAGTGTTTCCCCCTAATTTGCTCACACACACACACAAGCAGAGGCACAAAGAGAGAATGAAAGAAAAATTCTGGTGGCACAAGAACGACATAATCAGCAATTCCTGGATCATCGCAGCAACACATATCGGAACATCCTAAACAAATCGTATTTCACTGCCTGCATTTGAATGCTTTTCATGCGCAGCTATGGATTTCCACTTTTCCAACCACGATTAAAGAAAAAAAAAAAAGTGCAGAATGGATTCCCTGGTTGTGTGGCGCGCGCGCGCTTGTGTGTACGTGTTCATGTGTGTGTGTGGCTTTTGTGGCATCTCTCGCTGGTCCAGAGGTGGTATGACGGCTCAGGACATTTGCTGAAGGAGATGGGAAACCAAGAAGCAAACCAAAAATGAACCCCCTACACTGCACACATGGTCATGTATTCGTAAGCTTACATCGTTTCTGGGCTAACGATAAACTAGAAATTTGCCGGAAAGAGTAACAAAAATCTTACAATACAAATTAAAACATCCAACCCCCCCCCCTCCTCCCCCCACTCCCCCTTCAATTCTTTCTCCCCCCCCCCCCCCCCCCCCCCCCCCCCCCCCCCCCCCCCCCCCCCCCCCCCCCCCCCCCCCCCCCCCCCCCCCCCACCCGATTAGATTTTAACTTTTCAAGCAGAAAAAGCAGGGTTCTCAACAGAATAAATCGGTGTTCGTGCCTGAGCTAGATCGTGTGTGCTATGCCCTAAAACTCTAATGCGCAATGTTAACCAGACAGACTGACAAAGAAAAAGAAAGAAGAAAAATTCGGGACGAGGGGTTTAAGTTGGTGGGAACATACGCAAACCTCTGCCTGACCTACAAATAACTGGACATGCTGGTCAGGTCTTGAGCGTTCATCCACTACCCTACTGCAGCTTTTCCGGCGGACTCAGTTATAAGCAACATTAATAGAATGACTAAAAGTCACACACACACCACACACACACACACACACACACGAGAGAGAGAGAGAGAGAGAGGGCGGGAGGGACACAGAGAGAGAGCGCGCGCGCGCGCGCACACAACACACACACACACACACACACACAAAAACAGACGAGAGAGAGAGAGAGAGGGACACAGAGAGCGCGCGCGCAAGCGTACACCACAACACACACACAACACACACACCAACCACACCACGGATACACAGCTGTGGGCATCATTTATCTTGCTCTAGCTGTTACCGACTGGAGGATTTGCCTTCTCTCTCCTCCCCCCCCCCCCCCCCCCCCCCCCCCCCCCCCCCCCCCCCCCCCCCCCCCCCCCCCCGACCCACCCAACCCTCCCTACATGTTTAGCACTTACCAAATTAATTCTAGTACACAGTATTCCGATTTCTTTTTAGAAACAGTCACGTGAAAGCAACAACAGCAACAGTAAATGATAATAATAATAATAATAATGATAATGATAATAAGAATAATAAATGAGTAAATAAATAAAGAAACAAGTAAAACAAACAATCAAATAACTAAAATAATCAAATAAACTAATAAAATAAAACTTGAAAAAAAAATGGAGAATAAAGCAATTTAAGTTCCACCTTTAATCTAAAGATTTGATGATACATATATTATATATATATATATATATATATATATATATATATATTTATATATCAATTATGGTCGGATAGCCTACACCCCGTTGTCATTGTCGCTATAACTAACAAGCATCATCCACGCTTAGACATGACATGGGCGTAACATCGGATAATGACCGAAGCTTGTCTGGACCTCCTCGTCATGTCGTGAATTATAGGTTTCAAACAGTACCTCCCAGTTTCGTCACAAGACTTCTTTCGTGTGTGTGTGTGTGTGTGTGTGTGTGTGTGTGTGTGTGTGTGTGTGTGTGTGTGTGTGGTACGCGCGCGTGTGTGCGTGCGTGTGTGTGTGTTATAAATGTGCAAATAATCAACACCGCTGACTCTGCTAAGTGGCTGCTTCCAGGATGGCCGCCACATCGTGTCTCCAAGCAGATCACATGACGCGTGACGTCGACTTGGCTTAGAATCCTCTCTCGGTGTGTGTGTGTGTGTGTGTGTGAGTGTTGTGAGTGTGAGTGTGTGTGTGTGTGTGTGTGTGTGTGTGTGTGTGTGTGTGTGTGTGTGTGTGTATGTGTGAGTGTATGTAGTGTGTGTGTGTGTGTGTGTGTGTGTGTGTGTGTGTGTGTGTGTGTGTGTGATATAAATGTGCAAATAATCAATACCGCTGACTCTAGAAGTATCTACTTCCAAGATGGCCACCACATCGTGTCTCCAAGTAGATAACATGACGCGTGACGTCGACTAGGCTAAGAATCCTCTGCGTGCGCGCGTGTGTGTGTGTGTGTGTGTGTGTGTGTGTGTGTGTGTGTGTGTGTGTGTGTGTGCTTGCGCGCGCGCCCGTCCGTTCACTGTGTTCATAGTGTTTGTGTGGATAACATGAGCCCACTTCTGTTGAATCCCCGAATATCAGTCCGTAGAGGAAACGCGGACAGAAAGAGATGAGAGGCAACAACAAGAACACAGTAAGAAAAGAAAAGAACTGACAGAACACCTAAGGTATGATGACGACCAGCTAAAGGTACGAAAGCGTGTACGCAAGTAGTTTCTTTCTTTTTCTTCTTTTTTTTTTTTTTAAACTTGAATCAACAAACTACACATATTCAAGAGCGAGAGAAAAAAAAAAATCGAATAAAACAAAACCTTAAAGGGCAGTCTCAGCCCGCCTTAATGAAAAGGTTAACACATCGGCTGATTTTTCAAAGCCTTTTTCGTTTGCTCCAGTGTCTCTTTGCCTCATTTGTTATTGCCTGCTTTCAATCTTCGGTTGTCATTTCAGCCCAGCAAACAAGACGTTATTCTTCCTCCCGCGCCTGACAAAAAAAAAAAGGGGGGGGGGGGGGATCTTCCATAGAAGCTATTTTGCGTGCAGATTCGAAGATTCCATTCCATCCAGCAAAGAGGAAAACAAAACACCAAAACAAACAAACAAACAAGCACACCGCACGCAAAAAGTGAAGAAAGTCCAGGCTGACTTGTTCTCTCGCACGCAGTCTAACAAGTGCTGCTTGGTGAAGAGAGAGAGAGAGAGAGAGAGAGGAGAGAGAGAGAGAGAGAGAGAGAGAGAGGAGAGAGAGTTGCGTAACACTTCATTACTTCTGTTTTCTGCCTCCGACTAGTCTGAGTCAGGTAAACGGCTGGGGCCCCCCCTCTTTCTGTTCATGGCACGGTATGGTTACGTGGGATGGCAGACTGACTGCTCTCCGCAACTGTTGGGAAGCTTTAAGTGGCGTGTTTTCTCCTTCTGTGAACCCACTTCTTCATCAGCCGAAGTAATGAAGCATTACCAAGGGCTTTTTTTTTTTACTTCCTCTTTTTCCCCCTAACTCCTCTCTCTCTCTCTCTCTCTCTCTCTCTCTCTCTCTCTCTCTCTCTCTCTCTCTCTCAACAAACCACTTGCTCTGTTCCACATTTTCAGTATTCTTTCACTGAAAAGTGCTGCGGAAATAACAGACCCGAATGAATGCAACTCACACGCACATGCATGTGCGCACGCTCAACACACACACACACACACACACACACACACACACACACACACATGCACAGATAATAATAAGAGAGAGAGAGAGAGAGAGAAAGAGAGAGAGAGAGAGTTTTCTTGGTTTCTGCACAACAAACAGAGACAGACGGGCAGAAACACGAGACAGGGAGACAAAGAGAGACAGAGAGTTTATGTACAATGGTATCTCATGGAGCACACAACACACACACCACACACACACACATACACACACACACACACACACACACACACAACATTACACCACCATCATCCACGCACACTCACACTGAATAACACACAACCAGTTCCAATGCGCTCGTTCATCCACATAATATAAATTGCTGCTTTTGTGCTCCCTGGAAGGTCCAGGATAATGGCTTTCTCTAAAGTGGTTCCACCACCTGTGAGGAGTCCTCGGGGCCCAAGCTGTGACCATACAATAGGTGAGAGGATAGATCGTGTCAGCTGGCCCTAGGAAGCCTACATGATGTATGGGACTTGGACAGAAAAATCCATACTGTGTGGGCCTTCTGGTATACCAATGGCATAATGATCCTTGATAGGCAGAAGATTGGGCTTTGTCGTGAGTGATGATATATATATCTTGAGAGAGAGAGAGAGAGAGAGAACACACACACACACACACACACACACACACACACACACACACACACACACACACACACATATGGTTCAATACTAGCTTAGTGTTGTGGGGCTTACTTTTGAAACCATGCTGACTACAGGCGGATCTAATTTTTGATTTTTTTCAAAGTTAGCTTAAGGGAATATATATATATATATATGATGCTGAAGGGATTTAAAGTTTGGGGACTTTCACAGGTTTGAAGTCAATCTTTCAGAAGTTGAAGTCAATCCTAAATCAGCCAGTGCCTTTTGACATTACACAGCCCATTAAAAAAAAAAAAAAAAAAAGGGGGGGGGGGGGGTACGGAAAAAACATCAACTTTCCTTACGCAAAAAATGATGTCCATTTGTGATAAATGCAAGGTTCTACCGGTTACCTCATTGGTAAATACAGAGCTTTTTTTTTTAATATAATCCAATGTTGTATACAGAATCAAAACTTTATGAACAACAAACAAACAAATGGGAAAAACAAATTCACACAAAAAAATTAAAATAAACAAACGAAAACACAGGAAAAACAGAAAACCCAAGCAATGAACTCTTTTCCAGTAAAACTCTCTTCACAGCCTGTGTGTCTCAGGTGATCATGCAGAGCTACCACCCTTGTGACAACACACTTTACAAGTTTAGGTTAGTTGTTCTTGCTTCTTCTTTGGTTGTTATGTGATTTATTTTTGCTCTTTGTTGGTTACTTTGTGTAAAACAATATGAAGTAAGATTTAAACGTCACAAAGGACCTGCAGACCTTATGAAATAAATGGCCAATTCAATATCAGTTATATAAATAGTTGTAAAAGTCTTTGATCAGAATTTTGTGTATGTATTTGTCAATCTGGGAATCTGACATTAATAACTTATGAATTTATATCAAACTAAAACTAGCAATTATCTAAACATTAGGAGAACAAGTTGACACTTTTTTGCTCTTTCCCTAAGCAAAATGAAGTAATTTATTCTCAGAGCATAACTTACATTCACTGTGAAGACTCTTCTGGAAAATAGTATTTTGCACAGAATCATACTGGTAGATAGTGCATGATAACAACTACCAATCATTCAAATAATGAAAGAATAGCAGTAATGATTTTTATGCTCTTGAAATAACAGATCTAACTTATTCTAAGTCATATTAAAAAAAGGTATAACTGATCAATCTTTAAAAGCATATGTTTAGCAAATTAATGCTGTTAAGTCTGCACTGATTATTATCATTGTATACAGCAGCCTACACTTATAGTGCATATTTCATGTGAGAATGTTACCTTGTGTGTGTACTTGTTTCTATCTGAATGTGTGTGTATATATGTAAATATGTTCAAATGTATTGACTGTGTGTGTTTGTGTGTGTGTGTGTGGTGTGTGTGTGTGTGTGTGTGTGTGTGTGTTGTGTGTGTGTGTGAGCGAGACAGAGTGAGAGACAAAGACAGACAGAGACAGAGAGAGAGAGAGAGAGATAGTGTGTGTGTGTGTGTGTGTGTGTGTGTGTGTGTGTGTGTGTGTGTGTGTGTGTGAGTGTGTGTGTAAGTGTGTGTGTACACATAACTGTGTGTGTGTATGTGTGCATAGATGTGTGTGTGTGTGTGTGTGTGTGTGTGAGTGTGTGTGTGTGTGTGTGTGTGTGTGTGTGTGTGTGTGTGTGTGTGTCTGTCGTCTGTCTGTCTGAACATAATCCAGCTCCACTTTATGAGTTGCTTTGACTTGTTAGGAAGTATCCACATTTACCTTCATGTACTCTTTTACCTGAAGAACTGTTAATCCAATTTTCAAACTGGCATAAAATTACCGTGGGTATGCTACTTTGAGAAAGCTGTATCTGTTCTCAGTTTATTTCCTTAAATCAAGCTAAATAAGAGTACACACTGGTAGACGCGGACATCACCCGTTGTTTCTCAAGTGTTTTTCTCTTTGCCAGTCGGCTCTAAGTAAACTTTACTTTATGTTCTGAGTGTACAGAATCCCGGATTTGCTTAAGCTGTCCAAAATGATAACTCTGATAACCACGTCAGGCGAGTGTGAAGAAAACGGCCGAGACACACGCCATCTCCTGTGTGACCGACTGAACTCTGAACCTGGAGACTAAAGTGGACATGTCATCCAGTTGTTTTTCATTATTTTTGCAAATTTTTTTTTTCATTTTAACAAAACGCAGAAGTAAATTAAAACTGACGTGCGCGTAGACTGGGCTCGTTCGCACCATCCTGAAGTCACCATGCATTGATGACTGGAAGCCCTACCACTACGCTACCGTACGAGGAACAAGCGTGGTGAGGGGGGGACAGTTATGTAACTTACCTGACAATGATTTTATTTTGTTCAGCAGTAACTGTTCCTGGTGTTGTACAGAAGTTGGGCTGGTTCGCCTCTTGAGCAGTAAGAAGCCTGTGTAACACGTAATAACACAGTACACACCGAGTACACAGTAGGCGATCTTCCTAAACGTGAACCTCATCGCGCACACGACATAACGTGGACAGTATCACAGCGTGGTTCTTACTCTCTGTTAGGGGGTTGACCATGAACACTTTCCGCGATAAACAACGCCGTTCCTCACATTCACAAAAGTCGTGAAATCGATGCTGAATCCCGTGTGTGAGTGTCTCTCCTATCCGATGATCAACTGAGTTTGAAACTGGCAAGACTGAAACTGTCAACCGTCCGAGTGCTGCGAGTGGGTTCAAGCGAAGCAGACGTCTCAGTGACACGTTTTCTATTGATAGCAAGGCCGGAGCCAACGCGAGAAAAAGTCCCACAATTCGCCTCGTTTCCGACAACAACATGGCGTCCAAGGAGGCGGAGTCTAATATTGCTGGGGACTGTATCATTGAAGCGACTGTTCCTTCAGGCTTTGAGACGATTGCTGCCGAGGAGGTGGAAGAAATATTTCTGACTGACTCTACTGCCGTCCGCGGGAAGATAATGTTTCAAACACCGATCAGGAAAGCAAAAGATGTGAGTGTTTACAAACATGACCGCGCACGTGTCTCAGCTGTGACCGCTTCGCCCCGCACGTGTTACTGGTAGCAGACGAGCGCTGGTTCCACTGAACGGGATTACCTCGTAATATCGAAACCGTTTGATATCGAAATCGGATCAAAATCAGAACCAGTCTCAACCCCACCGACAAAATGATACAGAAACGGAACGCTATTGTTCCATCGTATAGTTTGTGACACCTCACTACCTGTTCACAGACAAAACACGATCGGCGGGTCGCGAGATAATAGAACGAATACATCTAGATCTATGTAGGAACAGCAGAACTATCATAGATTTTCTTTCCCAACAGAGTTGCAGTAAGTTCTTGGATATACTCCCAACACAGGTCAACCTGCCAGTCGCTAACTGTTTCAGCCATACCACTAAAATCAGGAAAACATTATGAACATAATGTAAAAGGACACTAATGGCCCAGAGACCCGGGTATCCAAAAATCCATATACTGAGCCTGGAGTGAATGGCAGGCCAATGCATGAGTGAATGTTATGACTGAGCTTGTTCGGAAAAGATTTTCCCTGAGGAAGAGAAAGACTTGTTATCACAAAACAAAACTGAAACATGACTTCCATCAATCTAGATCAGTAATGGATGAGACGAATGTCACACTGTGTGGGTATTTGCCCTGATCAGGTGTCCACTCATATTATGACTGGTTGGTTTTGACATTTAAGTGAATTTCAGTTGGGCTTCAATATTTCAGTTTTGGAACAGCAAGCATTACAAAGAGAAAAGATTAAAAGACGTGCTACAAAATATTGAAGAATGTAAATTTGCATCTGAAAGAGACTGTAAATTTGCATCTCAAAGAGATGATTTATGTTCTTTAAAGAAGGAAGATCAGGGGAAGAGGATCTTTTCCAAACCAACAAGATTTATAATCGTATTGGTGATATTCATTGAATACATTTGTTTTCTGTTTCATAGTTTAATAAGACAAGAAATACAGACTGCAAAAAAAAAAAAAAAAAAAAAAAAACATGAATTATTGCCTGACTAACAAAGGACAGAACTTTCTCTCACTCTCACAGAGAATATTGTAGATTACTGGAGTGAACTCAGTGCTGCCATCAGATTTAACCAAAGTCTTAAAAGTCTCAGTAAACTTTTAGATAAAGTAATTAAACTTGACAATTGAAAAACTTCTTTTTGATGATTTTGGTTTTTTAATGATTGACTTATTGTAATATCAGTGTCATCAGATCCTGAGTCATGGTCAATTAATCAGTGATGGGATGTTTTAGAGGCCATGAGGCTTATGTTAGAGGAAGACATCCCTGCTACTACTACTATTACTACTGCTGCTGCTACTACTACTATTGTTACTACTACTACTATACTATTACTACTCCTACTACTTGTAGTTCTACTGCTGCTGCTACTACTACTACCGATATATATATATATATTTTTTTTTTTGGTACATAAATGCTTGCATTTTCTTCACAGATTTTAAACCTGGGAGGTGTTGACCACTGCCGGGTCCAAATTCTGCATGTTCCTTGCTTTGGTTTCACATCTGATCCAGTGAGTTGTGGTTCGTGTTTTGGTGCCTATTGAAAATACATCATATCAATAATTATCATCAACGCACAGACATGTTGCTCAGTAAGTTGAAATCATTACAATAACTGTGGCGGTATGGACTCGCTGATTGCCTTTTGAAAATGTTGCCTTTGCCATTTATCATGCCACTATTGTGATCTGATTCTGTGGAAAGATGTGTGTTGTGTGTGTGTGTGTGTGTGTGTGTGTGTGTGTGTGTAGTGTGTGTGTGTGTGGTGGTGTGTGTGTGTGTGTGTTTTCAATGATTTGAAAATAGAACATGAGAATGCCTTATAAATGCAATAACTATCGAGAGGGACAAAGGGAAAGAAGGAGAATGTGTGTGTGTGTGTGTGTGTGTGTGTCTGTGTGTCTGTGTCTGTGTCTGTGTCTGTGTGTCTTGTGTGTGTATTTTCATACAACTTATGCATGTGTCATGTAGGTATGTAGTGAGTATAAGACCACATTTAGAAATTAGACTCCATCTTTCTTTGATTTTGGATTTTGAATAAGTTTGTTACAGAAATACGTCAGGAAGAATATTACGACTTTTTAAGATAAATACCACTGAGTATTACAGAGAATGATTTAGAATGCAAATCTGTGTAAAACAAGTCAGTGCCTTTATATAGGAAATAATCACAAAAAAAGTTACATACTTATACAAAATACAAACTCCCAAAACTGCCTAAAGGTTATGCCACTCAGTATCCAAAAGTTCAGTTGTATCAGAACATATTTGGATTAGGGGTTGGACAACGGAAGGGTGGTTGGGGGTAGGCTGAACTCACAAGCATTTTGACAACAACAAAAAGATTACAGTTTTTACTCTTGCATATTTCATGAGAGGGTTGAGCAGTTGGGATGGGAGGGGTTGCTGGTGGGGTGGGGGGGGGGGAAGATGGGAGGGAATGGATGGGTCTACTCTTATCTTTCAGATTCTACTAGAAACTGGTAGGGGGTCATACACATTGTAAAGTGTTTTAAAAAATCTTTCTTTCCTTCTTTGTTTCCATTAGTTTTTGTTACTTATTTGGTATCTGTATGGTTTCAAACATTGGGGGTGGAGATAAGAGGAGCGAGTGGCCAGGAAATCCCCCCCCCCCCCCCCCTCCCCTCCTTAGCAGTCCTTTCATAGGGTAGGTGGAGGGGAAAGGCGGTGCCCCTACACCCCTGGTTCTGACATTCCTGTCATCTAAAATAAAATATGGACAGCAGAACTAAACAGACAACAGTAGTACCTTTCAAAGTAAAAATAGGCAGATGAAATAGCTAAAAGGTGCAATACATTTTAAGATGAAATATAACAATCAGAATCCCCACCGGAACTAATAATTTGAAAGTAATGTATCATAACAGTTGGAACTGTCAACAAAAAAAATTGTTAAAAAATATCACAGTATCTTTTAAAATAACAAATACTATAACAGAATTGTCAAAAGATGATACTTTACCATTTTAAAGTGATGTATCTTAACATTTGAAATTGTCCAAAGGTGATGTAAGTTCCATTTATAGTAATCTATAATACAAGTGGAATTGTCAAAGGTGATTCCATACCTTTCCTTTTGAAACAGCTGGAATTGTCAGTGGTGACACCAGTTCCATTTATAGACATGTATTATGCAAACAGCTGGAATTGTCAAATGGTGATGGCAGACTCATTGAAAATGAAACCGAGGGTGACATTTTCTATGGGAGTTAATCAGTCAGCGTCTTTGCTTCTTTTGACAAAAAAAGTTATGGTCAATCAGAATCTGTTCTGAGGTGTGATGAAGGATGTGTCGCTCAATGATCTGTTTTTATCATGGATCGTTCTTTCAGGAGGACTGCCTGTCTCGCCTGCAGCTCTTAGTGAAGAAAGGCCAGTGGCGACTAGGTCTAGATGTGTGGCGCCTGTTCCAGCCTGACACCTTCAGCATGACAGACGCTGCTCTCCAGCTGCCCGACACCATGCCGGAGGATGAGGATCTCATTGCTGTGAGTTATTCAGCTCACATGTCTGTTCCTCCTAGCTCTCATGTGAGTGGAGTGAAGTTGGAACCCACTGGTGAACAGCCTGTGACTAATCCTTCTGATGCTGCTCTTCATTCACACCACGCAGCATGCCAGATGATTGATGCGCATGATGCAGACCATCCTGGTGATAACTTTAGACATAGAAGTGTTAGTCGTGGTAACTCTGGCAGAAAGATGGCAGATGAGTTAGATGCACAACACCAAGGTCTGACAGACAGGCGAGCAGTATGCATTAAAGATTCTACAGAGACAAGTACAACCAAAGATGTCGATCATGCAGCATTAGTGTCAAAATCTTGTCCCATGTCAAGAGAGGCTCCAGAAAGTTCCGTCGACTCTGTGTATGAAGTGACGCAGCCCTTTAAACACACTACGAAAAGCACACACAACAGAAAAGACAGTGGCCACAGAAGGTGTCATGAACCAGGCAAGCTAAGCTTTCGAGTGACTTGTCATCGGACAGGGGAGAACCACTGCTTTGATTCCATGTCAGCGGCCGCCAGCTTTGGACACGCCGTTCAGACCGCCTTCGGCTGGCAGGTGGACTTGAAGCACTTTGATGTGGAGGTAGTGCTACACATCAGCGATGAGGACGTGTCGGTGGGCATCGCCTTAACCCCTGACAGTCTGCATCGACGGGACCTGGTGGCGTTTGGAATCACCACCCTTCGCTCTACCATTGCCTACAACATGCTGAGGTGAATTTCTCTTTTGAGTCAGGGGGAAATAGAGTTAAATATACCAGATAGGGATTGGGGGAGGGAAATTTTTTAATCTGCATAAGATATTAATGAATTCATTTTTATTGAAGTTCAGAAAATTAATGAATTCAGAATATGAGTAGTTTGGGATTAGGACCTGTGATTTATGATCACTGCACATGAATAAAGCCACACTGCTGTGGAGAAAGCTGTGCTGTAATGATCTTTTTTAGTGTATTGGTTTGCCTTGGAATTTATTTAGAAAGAAAAGGAAACAAAAATATTTCTCACTGAAAACAAGGACCATGTTTCTTGACTGAGTCAAAAACAGAACCAAAGTCTTCTGAAGAGTCTGTGATCATGATGCTCTCTATCATAGATTAAAAAAAGATCTCACTACCAAAGGTGAACAATATTCCAACAGACACACCAGATCGGACCATTTTCTGGGAGGGGGGGAGGGGGGGGGGGGGGGTTTGCCAACTCGTTTTCTTTTTTTTTCAATTTCAGTCATGTTTATACTTTCAGTGGGAAGATTCTAACCTGTGGATTGTGAATCCCTGTCATTTTAGCTTATTGGCAGTGGACCTAGCCCTGAATAACCTTGCAGCTTTCAAGTTTTAAGTAGGGTCAGAGTTTCCAGAGCCTGGGTGTGTCAGGATTATGTGGATTCAAGTCAGCTTCACGTGGTGTCAGTTGTACATCAAGTACACACTGCTTTGGGTTGGTTTTGTGAGTGTGTACATGTATCTTAAATTGTGTAGTAATATGTCTGCTATCAATATTTCATTCGGACATCAAATACATATCACTAGATGTATTTTTTATGTAGAAATAACAATGGATGTAGAGATGAAGAAATAATGAGTGCTTTTCTTCAGTGAACTCAGTGTGCTTTACATTTGTAAAAGTTACAAAGATCAAGAAGGTTAAAAAAAAAAAAAAAGAAAAAAAGAAAGGATGTCATATAATCCAGAACTGGAATTCTACCACTCACTTGCTCAAGACCAAAGATAGCCAGTATTCAAAAGAAAAACACATTAATAAACATGTGTGTGCAGATGCACGTGCGCCACACACACACACACACACACACACACACACAAACACACACACACACACACACACACACACACACACACACACACACACACACACACACAAAAAACTGGCTCACTCATGCACTACACACACACACACACACACACATAGGCACACACATACACACACACACACACACACACACACACACACACACACACACACACACACACACACAAAACTGGCTCACTCATACACTACACACACACACATACACACACATAGGCATACACACACACACACACATACACACACACATGCACACACACACACACACACACACACACACACACACACACACACACACACACAAAACTGGTTAACTCATGCTTTGCACATGCACGCCACACACACACACACACACACACACACACACACCACACACACACACCACACACCCCACACCCCCCCCCCCCTCCCTCCATTCTCTCCGTTATTTACCCCCCACCAATATGCCTTCCCTTTCCCTCTTCCCTCCCCCTCCCCTCCCACACAAACAGAGACACGCACTTTCACATGCATACACAAGATGCATTTACATCGCAGATTCAAGATGGAATATGATACTTCAGGGAGTGAATGCATACATGTGCTTATCTGTTTATAATGGGAGCCCCAGAGTTTGGCTTCTTTCCAAACTCCACAGGCGTTTATCATCACTGCCTGTGCATTTTGCACATTCAGCGACAACCTGCCGTATAATCTCAGGTCAGTGGATCGTTATGTGCCAGCTTTATTAGCATTACATTTAAACTCCACTGTACAATGCAGCAGCATGAATGTCCATGTTGTGTGCAGTGCAATACAGAGTAGTAACATCAGTACTGTTAGTTTACACACTGTTCATGTAAAGAAGATCGTGTAAATTCATGGAAGCACTGTTCATTTGAGTGAGAGGGTGAACATTGGTTTAAGTTCAACGTGTTGCCGAGGTAAGAGTGCAATGCAGTGTATGATCCACTTTCATGTGATGGCAACAAATCAACCACCTGGACTTGCATTTACGCGAGTAACATCCTTGATTTCATAAAATAGCAGTGCCTCCGACATGGCTGTACACGAGTAATGTCCTTGATTGTCATAATATAGCAGTGCCCCCTACATGGCTGTCACTTAGTGTCAGCAGGAGAAGCTACGGTGTAGCTGAACCTAAGGTAGTGTCAGGCAGTACAGAATGGTGACTGTGTTTCAGGATGGCGCACATCCAGCCGGGCCAGGTGGTCTGTGACCCTCTGTGCGGCACCAGCTCCATTCCCATACAGGTGAGCTTTGGTTCCCCCTCAGTGCTGCTGTAGTCACTGGTCTGTCTGTCTTGTGGGGGGAAGAGAGAAGTGAGCTGCACTTTCAGGTAGAATAAATTGGTTTGGGTTTCAGTTTTGTTATAGATAAGCCACTCAACCCCAAATGGCCCTGTCAGCGCTGGCCTAAGTAAGTTGACTTTTGAGAGAAAGAAGACAAAGCAGAAAAGGAAAACTTGATCTGAAATGGTGGCAAATGTGGCTCATTTTGATGTGACTGATTATGTCTCCGAGTTATTCCACATACAGAAGAACAGATGACTAGCAAATGACTGTGAGCATTAATCCAAAACTGACATTTTGTGAATGTTGAGATATGAGAAACAAATTATCAGTGCTGATAGGAGAACTGAGGTGTTTGCACAAAAGTTAATGTACACATCATGCAAAGGCCAATACGGGCACTGGATATTAAAACACATTGTCTTCTTCTTTGTTTCATGGCTAGAACTCTGAAGTACTTTTTGGTGAAAGTTTCTAATCTATGTGGCTGTTTTAATCTCACTCTTAAAGTAGCCCTATTCCGTTGTCAGGTATGGTCAGACTTGTAAGCGAGTGTGGTATATTATGATAGTTGAGGAAATCTTTAAGTCTACTGTGTACAGTCAACGGCCTTAAAGAATAAACAATATTGTGCCATTTGCACACAGTTCTTATAGAACAGGGAGTACTTTAGAATGGGAACGAAGAAATGCTGCCTGTGTGTCTGTCTGTCTGTCTGTCTGTCTGTCTGTCCGTCCATGGTCAAAATGTGTTCCACTTGCTCCAGACAAAACTACTGGGCCAGTCTTTCTGAAAATTTATAGGTATGTTCATTATGGGTCACGGATTATGCCCAATGTGTTATTTTACCGTTATATCTGTTCCTAATGGCTATAATGGCCCATAACGGTTTTTCTTCCTTATGGAATATCTCAGAAAGTACTTGTCCGATCTTTCTGAAAATTTGTAGGTATGTTCATTATGGGTCACGGATGATGCTCGATGTTTTATTTTATTGTTATATCCGTTACTAATGGCTACAACAGCCTATAATGGTGCCCGATGTTTACCAGAAAAGCTGTTACTAACAGCTATAATGGCCCCAAATGGTTTTTCCTCTCTATGGAAGATCTCATGCGTATTCAATATAAACTGGGAGTACGTTTATATGCTCTGCATCTTGTTTAAAGGTAAAGAAGTTCTGCGGTGCATTCCGTGTGGTGTACCACTCACTATAAAGCATGTTGTTAAAGAGTGTTGGGACTTACATGATGGAAGACGTGAACACTTTACAGCGGACTCTGATGAAAATCTTGCTCAGAGATGCCCCACCTGATGTGATTTTTTACATTTTTTTTCAAAAAGAGACATTTTTTATCTGATCTAGGATTTTACAGAAGGAAATGTTTTGACGACATTCTGGCATGTTTCTGGAAAATTTCTTTCATATAGTTGCACATACATGTGTGTGTGTTTTTTTTAAAACTACTCTGAGAGTTGGCTTGATGAGATGACAGTCCTGATAAAGTGATATAGCCCTTTGCAATCGGCTGCGCTATAAGCAACACACTCTGTCTGTCTCTCTCTCTCCCACCCTCTCTCTCTCTTTCCCTTCTCTCTCTCTCTTTCCCTCCCTCTCTCTCTGTCTCTCTCTCTCTCTCCCTCTCTCACTCGCTCTGTCTCTCTCTCTCTCTCCCCCATCTCTCTCTCTCTCTCTCTCTCTCTCTTTCTCTCTCTCTCTCTCTCTGTCTGTATACAGTTCTATAGATCCATGACATTTAGGAGTGATGCTGTGTCCATGCTCAGTGTGAACCCTGGCCGGGCTCTGTCCACAGGGAGCCCTGAGGTTCCGTGCTCTTCAACTGGCGGGCGACTGTCATGGGGTTGCCATGGAGAAAACACTGTGCAACATCAGTACCCTCAACAGGAGGCAGGCAACCCATGGCAAGTATGGAGTCTGCATTTATGATCCCAGTAATCGGTTTCTTTGAATGATGAGGCATGTGCCTCTTTGGAATACTGTATATTTCTCACCTATAAGACTTCTGCCTCACAAAAATAACCTTTCCGTCAGACCGATGAGACTTTCACATCAAGAGAACTATTTTCTCTGAGACTGACAAGACTTTGGCCTCAAGAGAATTATCTTTTTTCCCTCTGATAAAAGACTTTTGTCTTAAGAGAATATCCTTTTCTGTTAGGCTTTTGAGTCTTGAGATTTTTGCTTCGAGAGAATGACCTTATTTCACAGACAGAGATTTTTGCTTTAAAAGAATGGCCCATCTTTCAGATTGATGAGACTTTTGCTGCTAGAGAGTAACCTGTTTTTCACACTGCTGAGACTTTTTTGTCTCAACTTTCATGTAATCTGACTGACTGCCTCCATCCATGGTTTTTTTTTTTTTTTTTTAAATGAAGCAGTTTGAACTGTCAGTAGCTAATGACATGTGGTGTGCATGTGTTGCTTTAGAATTATGATCAGGTGGCAGACTTGCCTTCACCTACAAAATCTCTATAGTAAATTCAAAAAATCAACAGAAACACACACATACACACACACACACACACACACGCACATGCACATACACACACACACACACTTTTCTGACTAGGTCCGAGATACACACTTTTCTTGAGGAAAACAGTTAAAAACCTGTTTACCTGAAAATAAACATGACAGATGAGAGCTACTGCTGTTCTGTAATAATGTAGTTGTCAAGTGGTTGGTTGGTATGTCATCACACACCATAATGCAGTGGTTAGCGTCACAGTATCAGCATCCATTCCAGCCAGTCAAAAATGTCATTGTTCTGGGGAGTTCTTACCCGGAAATGATTGCATGGGTGGATATGAAAATGAAAAGTTAAAGGATATGAAGGAATTGTGTTTTGATTGCAGTTCAACGCTTTTTAAATGCATTTGAAAATATCCATTGAGGAATGTCCGCACTGCATGGGTCAGTAAACTGCATGTAAACGGCAAGAGTAGAGTTATGGTTGTCCTCTAATCTGTCAGTTAAAGGCTTTCTTCAGGACAGGCAAGTGTCACAAGAGTCGAGTTATGGTGGTCCTCTAATCTGTCAGTTAAAGGCTTTTAGAAGGACAGGCAAGTGTCACAAGAGTCGAGTTATGGTGGTCCTCTAATCTGTCAGTTAAAGGCTTTTAGAAGGACAGGCAAGTGTCACAAGAGTAGAGTTATGTTGGTCCTCTAATCTGTCAGTTAAAGGCTTTTAGAAGGACAGGCAGGTGTCACTTACTCATTCCTTATTTGTTTTTCAGAGGGGGGCTGATGATTGATGCTCTGCGATGGAATGCTTGCTGCTTGCCCCTGCGAGACAAAGTTGTCGATGCGTTTGTGTCAGATTTGGTAAGCGTGTCATAGCTAGTCTGCTAAGATTGAACCACCTGTCATTGTGCATGGGTTAGCATCATGGATTTGTCACTTGTGCCATGGGTTCAGTTCTTATCAGAGGCATTACTTTGTGATTTTTTTTTTTTTTTTTAATCTGTTAGCTCCTACCAAGAGCTAAATGTGTTCTAGGTTGTAATGGGAAGACCGGAATTCATGAAGAATTTGAAGGGAAATCACTTTGTCAAGGAGAAAGAAAAAAGAGCAGGGTAGATTCCATGAATAAATGTCTATATCATGGTCTTCAACAATCTACATTATAATGCCACAGCATTTACTTTGTCTGTAATTAAGAGTAAGGAGCATGTTTTGGTGCACATGTTTTCAGTATGGTGGTACAGGGCACTTATCTGGATCATTGTGTTAATCATTCTCTCCCATTACCTGATTTCACAAGTCTTGGTTTTGGTTTATTTTTTTCTTTTTAATTTCACTTTAGAATCTGAAAGTGTAGTCCCATGTGTGCGTTGTCATGTGTCTAGTTCAACTGGTGTGAATGTATGACAGTAGATGCTTATATTTTTCATTTTTCTCATGGAACGAGCAAGCAAAGAATGAGTGAATGACATTCTGTTTCCTAAAAACAATGCAGTGATTACTGGTGTAGAGTAACTATCCAGTACTACATCTCTTGCCCCTGAAAGTGACTGATCACATGTTAATGGACTGATGATTCTCTTTGTTTCAGCCCTTTGGCAAACGGTACGTAGAATTTTTATGGTCAAAAGTTTATTTCAATTGTGTTTCTGATCAATCAAGCATTTTGTCAAAGATTTGAGTACACAAGAAGAAAACAGTGAGGCTTTCGCCGTTGAGGGATGTTTTACAAAATGCTTTAGTGCACTTGTCACAGCAGTTTTCATGTGTTGTATGGGTGCTGCTGCTCCAAAACAGACTCATTGCAGTTCCACATTGATCTAATTCCAACCATTTCCCATCCTCACACTCTCCACGCTCCATATTTCATACCCTGTGCATGAACATTTGCTGTTGTTGATTCTTTGTAAAAAAAAATGTTGCCATCCACCAATCAGCAGCTTTGTTTTATACAGCTTCGTGATGTTTGATATGTATGTCACACAGGGCTTCGTTTTATGTACCCTCTCATCCCCCAGAGGACAAACATCCAACCGCCGTAGTTTAGGGGACAAGCAGGGTTTCCAAGTCAAATACAAAGGGGAATAAATCATGTACTCAAATTGAAAAAATAATATACACAAATTGAAAAAAAATGATGTACAAAAAAACAAAGGGTTTGAATGCTTAATGGACAATAATAGAAGGGTATGAGTGAGTATTGATCTTACAACAAGGGGGCTCTTTATGTTTTGACAATTTCAGTTGAAGATCTGAAAGGCCTGGAATGCTGGTAGTACAGAATGCAGTGTTTTCCCTTGACGTACCTTTGTTGATAAAGCAGCAAAAAAAAAAAAAAAGCGAAATATTTACATTCAGCCTGTTAGATGGGATATACTAATATAGCAAATGATTTTTATGGTTATTGTTGTTTTTGGATTTATAAAAAAAAAAAAAAAAAAAACAGAATACTTTGCACATGAAAATCCAAAGATTTCTTTATCTAGGGGGAATAAACCACCACCCACTCCAGAGAACGAACTGTGCGGATTTTTTGTATACTTTCAATAGTATTTCAGTAATCTCTCCTACAGACAAATTTGGTTTCATTGCTTTTAAAGTTATCAGTGATTCGTGCACCTTAGGTATAATTTCTAGCAGTTGTTCTAGAACAGGAGGCCTGTAACCATGTGTTTAAAGAAGATAATTAAAGTCCTGAATATTATGTGATCTTCACAATTGTATGCATATGAATTCAGGATAAGTAGGGGGGAGAGGGGGTGGGGTTGTAACCCTTTGCTGCTTTCACAGTATTCACCTATGATAAAAGATGGTGCAAAAAATTGGTTGACGTTTTGCGTTTTCCATTGCATAAATTTAAGCTAAATAATTTGGTGCTTGATTTGTTGTTTGTATGTGCATTAAGTCAAATGAAGGGGTGTTTTAAAGTAAGAAGCTGTCAGGAGTGTGTATGTTTTCCACATTCTGAATTCACCGTGAATGACATGAACATATGGGTGTTGGCAGGGTGGGACGACGCAGTGAGAACCTGAAGTTGTACAGCGGAGTGTTGAAGGAGATGTCACGCTGCAGCAAACCCACAGGACGAGCAGTGCTCTTGACTGCTGACATCAAGAACATGATGAAGGTCAACACCATTTCACATATTATTGTCAGACCTTTTCTGCCTGATCATCAGAAAGAGTGGTCTCCTAGCTTAGTAGATGTGGTGTAGTTTGTTGTCTGCAGGCAGTGACACTTTGATGACAACTGAAACTTCCCTGGCTGCAAAGCATAGAGGTGTGCGAGCTGTATCCACCAAAGGTTTTTCAGTGTCATAAAAAAGATAGCACAATGTTCAAAAAAAAAAAAAAAAAGCAGGGAAAAACAATGAATCGTAAGAGCAATGTAACACAATAAACACAAGGCCTGGGAAACACAAGTTATGCGTGCCAGAACCAGTGATGTTTTTTTTTAAATGCATCTTTTTGGAAAGTGAGGACCTTTGATTAAAATCTTGCAACTGATCTCTCTGACAATCTCTAGTTTCCCATTCAGATCCGACCATTTGGGCAACCTTTTTGAAAGTTTGCAACTGACAGATTTTCAGCTCAGCCCAGTTGGTTTCATATCCAAAGTTTCCTTGCAAAAATGAATTATTTCCAAGTGAAAGTCACCTTAAATTACCTTTCTTACTTTGTCCCTGGATTTTCGTCCAGAATGATCTGCTGTTTATGCAGAACTGGTGCCAAGGCTGCTGCTTTCTCTGCACGAAAAACCTTTGTGTGTGTATGCCAAAAATGTGTAACGCACTGATTCTGATGGTTATGGAATGTATCCAATGTTGTCTACAAGTGTCACCTTGTACTGCACCATAGGTGATTGTGAATTGCATGAATTGAAGTTAGCACACTAGCCCCAAGGTTTGACTCTAATTAAGACTGACAACTCTGTCTTGAGAGTGTCTGCATACTTGGAGGGTTGACAGCAGACTTAGGTTAGGTGCCGAAGATCATCTGTACTTAATAACAAGCCAATGTATGTAGCCGTTTGACATGATGGTAGCACACAGATCTCCCTCTGTAGATACCACTTAAAATGGTCGCAGACTGTTATCTGTCTTATTGCATGCTTAAAGCCCTGATATGACCGCCTACGGTCCACTAGGGTTTAAGCCAGAGTAGTTTTTCAGGTTGGTGTCAGCTTAAACTGCTTACTCAGTGATTGTGTGTGTGTGTGTGTGTGTGTGTGTGTGTGTGTGTGTGTGTGTGTTTGTATGTGTGTTGTGTTTGTGTGTGCGTATGTGTTTGGTGTGTGTATGTGTTTGTGTGCATGTGTGTGTTTGTGTGTGTGTGTGTGTGTGTGTGTTTGTTTGTGTGTGCGTGTTTGTGTGTGTGTGTGCGTTTTTGTGTGTGCGTGCGTGCGTGCTTGTGTGTGTGTGTGTGCGCGCGCATGCATGTGTGTGTGCGTGTGTGTGTGTTTTTGTGTGTGCAGGCATTAAAAGCACAGAAGCACTGGTCCCTCTTCCATCGTCGCAATTGCAGCATCGGGGGTCTAGCAGCAGCTGTCTTTTTACTGCATCGAGCTTCTCTCAGCCACCAGGTGGAGAGCTGTCCTGCCTCGGAACGAAGAGAAAAGGGATGACCTGTCAGCCCCAGAAACAAAGAGACAAGGGTACAGAGCCAAAGGGTGACTTGTCAGCCATAGCAACGGCTAAAAACGTACAGCATAGGGTTGAATTGTTAGCGGTAGTAATACAAAAGAGATCAAATGTAGATAGAACAAAAGGGTGACATGTCAGCCATAGAAATAACAAGGAGAGTTTATAACGAAAGGACGATCAGTCAGTCACAGAAATAACAGAGACAGCTGAGGGTATGATTGTGTGCAAGCATGTGCATGAGAGAGAGAGAGAAAATGTGTGTCTGAGTGTGTTTGTTTGAATCTCTGAGAGTGTGCATGTGTTGGTCTTTTCTTAAATTCCCTTCAAATTTATCGCAAGAATGGCATGGGGGTGGGGGGCGGGAGAAAAATGTTAAAATGTTGACAATTGATTGAGAGAGAGAGAGAGAGAGAGGATGTGTGTCTGAGAGTGTTTGTGTAAACGTCTGAGAGTGTGCGTGTGTTGTTGGTCTGTTCTTAAATTCCCATCAAATTTATCACAAGAATGGCATGGGGGGGGGGGGGGGGGGGGGGGGGGGGGGGAAAAATGTTGACAATTGATTGAAGCTACTTGAATTATGAAGAGGGTGGGGTGGGTGTAGGCAGGGGGGGGAGGGGGGGGCAGATGAAAGGATGGAATCACACAAATCGAAACCAAAGCTGCATTCCTCAGCCTTCTCTTTGTTTTGCTTTGGGCTTTTCCCCTTTGTGTCATTATTTTAAGGCCAACTTGTATACAAGAACAAAAAGAAAAGATCTACACTCATCAGTGTTCTTTCGGGGTCTTTCCTGTTTGTATTTTGGTTATATGAAAATCAATACTGACAATCATGTAAAAATAATGTTTATCTTTGAACAGCACAGCACATCATCATCATCTCATCTCATTCCCCTGACCGCTGGGGTCGTTGGGGGGGATGTGATGAGGCAGCCGCTGTTTCTCTCCTGGCTCTTCTGTTGGTAACTGTTGTGAGGAGATCTGGCATGGTCATTTTGGTCCGATCCTTTATGTTTTCAGACCAGCTCTTTCTCTGTCTTTAGCACATGATTATATGCAAGTAGTGAGTACAATTATTTTGCTGCCAGCAAGTCTACAAAAAACATACAAAGATCTGCACTCACCAGTGTCCTGTCAAAGATCCTTTTAATTGTGTCAAAATGTACATTGAGAATCATTTGAAAATAATCTATGCATTTGAACAATTCACGATTATCATAAGTGTAAATAGTGAATGCAAAAGTTTGATTAGAATCTTTATCTTAATCGTAACAGTTCTAGAACAGATAAATTATGCAGCATCGCTGGTTGTGAATGACATATAGCGCTGCTGCCAGCGTGCGTGTGGTACACAGAGAAAAAGGTTTGGTTTTGCTTTTGTACCCCCCACCCACCCACCCCCAAGTTACAGCGCGCAGACTTCAACACATAAGTGGCGCACAGCTGTAAACACACACACACACACACACACACACACACACACACACACACTAATATTCTGTATAGCTTTAACAAATTAAAGTAACAAAAGAAGAAGACAATGTAAACGGAAAACAGCTAACTTACAAAATAAAAGGTTACCACTTAGATTAGCTAATACTGTAAAACACACAATATATGAAGACTAGCAATAATTTTGCACTTGATTTGTGTTGTTTTCCTACATAGAAATTAAAGAGAAAAAACAAGGAGGAAAAAGATAAAGGCGTCTCACCCTCAGGAAGAGTTTACTTATACAGATAAAGAGAGATCAATCAGCAAAAGATGAATGGATTTGTACTCAATATTCCTCACTTTTGGACAGGTTTGGAGACTAAAGTACATTCTCTCCTTTACAAAGACTGGTGTCTTAAGCATCTAAGCAAGTGACATGCAAAAAACGCAATTGTCGATGCGACCATCACTACAGTCAAGACAGACAAATACCATCCAACCTCAGGCAGTTCTGTACTTACTGGAAATTTGTTCAGCATTCTAGGCTGTTTCTTGAGCATATTTATTTGAGACTGCAATTTTAAGAATAAGCTAGTTTTTCTGATACTTTTGTTTTCATTAACGGAAATGTTCGGACTTTTGCGTAAATAGTCAGTCTGTGTACAGAAGTCTTTTTTTTTTTTATTAACTGATTGTAAATAATTCCTGCCTGTTGAGTGTACTTTTCTATCCTACACCTAGCACCTCCTGCTTTCAGAAACGCATGAATATTTGGCTTAGATTTGTTCATTCTTTTCTGTGTAAAGAAAGTTACCAAGTAAGATTATCACTCAATTATTGCACGGAGTGAAGAAGTTTAATCCTTTGATGCATGTTCCATTTATATCTGTTGATCAGTTGTTTTTGCGCTTCCCATGCTCTAAGCATTGAAGGTTGTGCTGTTGTTCTGTGGACAAATATGAATGAATAACAAAAAACATGAATTTTTTGACATAATCTGCTTATCCTGCGTTTGTTTCATGATTGAGACGCTAGTTTTTTTGTTGTTGTTTTTTCACATTTTGATTCACAAGGTGAACAATAAACATTATATAGACATTTCCAGAAAGAGAATTGAATGGTATCTACAACAAGTTTCATATATATCACACTTTTTTTTCAAATGTATTCATCAAGGTTTTTTTTTACACATGAATGACAAAAACAAAAACAAACAAAAACTACACATGTAGCAAGAAAGAGAGAGAGGGAGAGACAGACAGACAGACAAGATAAGACAAACATAGATATGCAGACAACTAAATGTAGTACAAACTTGAGGTAAACTTAGGTTGTGCAGATCTATACTTCACTCAAAAATAGGGACATAGGCCATCCAAGAAAACAGGAATTTTTCATAATTTAACTCAATTGTTGAAATATACTTTTCAATCTCATAGCGTTTCTTGAGGTATCCACAAAAGGCACGGACGGTTGGCACTACACTTGTCATCTTACAATGGTATACATTCAGTTTTGCTAACAGAATAATCATATCTAAAACATGGTCAGTTTTTACATCTCTTTCACATCCCAAAATAACCAGATGTTCGCTAAAGCGAAATGAGTGAGCCAAAAAAACATTTTTGAACAAGAGTGGTTTGGAAGTCCCTCCAGAACGAGTGTACACAATGACAATGCCAAAAAAATGTGTTGAATATTTTCTTTTTCTAGGCTGCAAAATGAGCACCTATCATTCCTGTTTATGTTCATGTTAAACAGCACACTGCTTAGACGCTGGTTTGCTGTGAAGCTTCCGCCATCACACAGACAACACCCTCTGCTGGCACGGCTGCAAAGGGAGTACGCATCAGACCTTAACCAGGGCTTTCCCGATGTTGTCTCCTCGGAACAGGGAGATGAAGGCCTCAGGCATCCGCTCAAACCCCTCTGTCACTGTCTCCCGGTATTTCAGCTTGCCCTGTTGTGCATAAACAGTCAAGAAAACAAGGAATGATGACTGACAGAAGTGATGAATGAATAAAGGACACTGACAGCGGCATAAATGAAATGAAGAAGATGTGAAAACCACCCAAAACTGTTTGTCACAACAAAGCAGTCTCAGTTTCACCCAGAGGACATCACCATGTGGAAACTAGTCCAGATATATCTGTCACACCATATTGCCTAAGCCATGATGAGACTATCACAATAGCTTCGGGCTGGAAGAACTCTGTAAAGTGCCAGACTTTAGATTGTGGGATTGGGGGTTCAAAACTCAGCCGCGCCATTATAGTGCGCTGGGATTTTCCGTCAAAGTTATCACTGGTTTTGTCCCCATTCCCGAAAAAGACGTTGAATGCAACTATAAACCAAGGTTCCATGTGTGAACTTAAAGCATGACATCATGCACATTATGCAAAAACCTATCACCAACGTTCAGATGAGAAGGCCGGTTTGGCCATTGGTATGGATGACGTATATGCACATTGCAGGCATCCTGCATTAAAAAAAGAAGAAAAAAACACACACAATAAAAATTAATATACATATTTGCACCTTCACCCGTGAACACCTAAACTCATACCCACACACAAGTGAATTTCCATGAGTGTG
>CM065721.1:13154364-13164364 GCA_033310375.1 Conus canariensis
GTGCATGGTTATAGATGTCAGAAACACCATTCGGCAGTGACGTCAATATGTGGTATCATGCATGATTATAGACAGACAGAAACACCAGCCAGTAATGATAACAGTATGTGACACGCAGGTCGGGCGTGTGTGCACGAAAACGTCTGTGTAGGCGTGCATGTTGCATGTCATATGTATGTACCTCATGTACGGGTCCACGGTAAGGTACACAGCCTCAATCACTATCCCTGCAACAGAGAAGGGCAGATCACGCAAACGCTATTAGTCACAGCTGCTTTCTCAGAGTTTTCTCCCTGTCCTAATCTTCATTACGAGGCTTAAAGAAGTCGTAAAATTAAAGGGACAAAACTCTTTTCCCGAAACAGCGATGCTTGTTTTTTGTTTTTTGTTTTAAGCGATTGTCACCTGAACTTCACTGTCAATTAAATATCTTGACCTTGGTGGTGTGTTGGCCACTCACAGATACTGCGTTCGATCTTTTGTGTAAAGTAGAACAGAACTGTTAAATTATCGCCCGGTCTGTTTCGATCTGGCGTGGCATCAGCGCCTTCCCGAGCACACATAGCCTTTTTGCATTATCCACACACACACACACACACACACACACATACGCGTGCGTGCACGCGCACGAGTGCACACGTATATAATACACAAGGAAACACGACAATTTGGAAACCAGTTCGTTACAGTTGAAGCACATAGGCCGTAATTCTCCATTTGGGAAGGGAAGGGTCTGTTTAGAGGTAGCGATGAGGGCCTCGGTGTGTGCGGAGCTGGGGGGATGAACACAAGGAAGAGACTAACACGTGTTTTTAAGTTGGTTTCATTGTGTGTATAATATAGTACACGATGTCTTAAAAAAAAAAAAAAAAAAAAAAAAAAAAAAAAAAAACACCCTACCATGTGGGGAAAGACGTTAAAAAAACAAAAGAAATAACTGGGGGGGGGGGGGGGGGGGGGGGGGGGGGGAACAACAACACCTGTAACCTTTCTCGGGATTTTGTTGATCAAAAATGCATCTAGTCTAGAAGAAAATTGGAAAGGACCGTAATGTTACTTTAAAAAACAAACAAACAAACAACAAACAAACCAACAGCCAAAGTACTAACAAACACAGTGACCAGTGGAATGTGACGCTTATTTCATAAACAATATAAAGCAGAGTGAAAGGAGTATACCACATCCACATCCCCCCTCCCCCCCCCCCCCCCCCCCACCCACCCCACACACACACACATACACGTACGCGCACACACACACACACACACACACACACACACCGCACGCGCTGAGGAAGAGGCCATTACATCAGATTTTAACCGCAGTTTTTCACATGCTGGATCCCTGCAGCAGAGAGATGAAGGTCATGGGGTATGCGTTCAAACCCCTCTTTTACTGTCTCCCAGTATTTCAATTTGTGCGAGTCAAGGTTCACCCTCAGGTTCAACGACGGGCGGGTTCGCGTCTGGCGACGTCCTGGAGAACGCTACGTTGACGCTGCCGTCAGGGAGCATGACCGCTATGGAGGTGGGTCCGTGATGGTGTGGGGTGGGTTCAGCCTACGTCACAGGACCCCCCTACACCGTGTTGAAGGCCGCCTGACCGGTGCCACCTACCGCGACACCATCATCCGCACCCTTGTGATGCCCGCCCTGAGGGCAGTTGGCCAGGGCGCCCAGTTCCAGGACGACAACGCGCCGTGCCACCGCGCCGCCATCGTGAATCAGTTGCTACAAGGGCAGCAGGTGACAAGAATGGACTGGCCTGCCAGGTCACCAGATTTGAACCCCATAGAGCATCTGTGGGACGTGCTGGGGAGGCGAGTGCGGGCCCACAACCCTCCAGCAGACACCGTGGACCAGCTGTTTCAGTTGCTGGAGCAGGAGTGGCAGGCGATCCCCCAGGACACTCTCCGCCGCCTGGTGCACTCCATGAGACGTCGATGTGACGCTTGTTTGAACGCGAACGGTGGTCATACCCGTTATTAACATCATGACATCTACCATAGACCCTTGTTACTTTTCATTTTGGGGGTATGCCTCTTTAATCAAGTGTAAAACAAAGATAATTTTTTGTCACGGTGTTTGAAAAAATTTGAATGGATTGAGGAATAATAAAAATAAAATATTCAATCATTAAATTATGTTCAGCTTTGTTTTCTTTCGAATGACAGCAGTTTTCCTAAGTGGTACTTCAATTGTTTTGAGTAGTGTATATATATATATATATATATAGATATATATATATATATAATATATATATATATATATGCGCGCACGCGCAAGCATAACACACACACACACACACACACACACACACACACACACACACTGCGAACATTTAATAGCAATCATTTATTGTTTAAGAGAGCTAATGTTTCACAGTTTATTTTATTCATACGTATGGAGCGGTGCATCAGCAAATAATTATACCATGAAAGAAACATGTAGATGAGTGAGTAGACACATGGGATACATCAGAGATCCATGGGGACGTCAGCTCAGTAACCATGACGCTTGAGGTTGTGCAGGTGTTGATGGAGGGAGAGAAGGTGGTGGGTGGTCTTGTGCGGGATCCAAAAGCGCACGTGCCCCATGTGGGATCGGGGCGGTAGTGGCAGTGGACGGTGTGCGTGTTTGCGCGTGTCATGCGTTCTGCTTGCTGTGGTGGAGGGAGGGGTGGGTGGGAGGTTGTGGTGGTGCGTCTTGTTTGTCCATTGATTGTCTTACTAGTGTTTTGATGTCGTGTGCTTTCTGTGTTCACGTACTTCTGTTCTCGTTATTGTACTCCCAGTTCTTATAGAACAGGGAGTACTTTACAATGGGAACGGAGAAATGCTGTCTGTGTGTTTGTCTGTCCCTCCGTGGTCAAAATGTGTTCCACTCGCTCCAGACAAACCTACGGGGCCGATCTTTCCGAAAATTTGTAGGTATGTTCATTATGGGTCACAAATGATGCCCGATGTTTTATTTTACCGTTATAGCCGTTAGTAACGGCTCTAGCGGCCCATAACGGTTTTCTTCTTTATGAAAAATCTCAGAAAGTACTTGGCCGATCTTTCTGAAAATTTGTAGGTATGTTCATTATGGGTCACAGATGATGGCCGATGTTTACCAGAATAGCCGTTACTAACTTCTATAACGGCCCAAAACGGTTTATCCTCTTTGTGGAATATCATACGCGTATTCAAGATGAACTGGGAGTACACAAATAGGCTTTGCATTTTGTTATAATTATTGTTGTTAGTTTTCACTCCATTGCCATTTTCATCCTAGCTGTCGTCGTGTCCATCGTGGCTGTTCTGATGTTCGGCTACAGATCATCGTCATTGTCGTCATCATGGTCATTATCATCATCATCATTTTTGTTGCTGTGCTGCTGATGTTGTGGTCATTGTTGCTGTTGTGGTGGTTGCTGATCAATGGTGACCGTCATCTTCTCAACATTCGTTCTCCACAGGTAGTCACACACACACACACACACACACACACACACACACACACACACACACACACACCACACACACGCACACACACCACACACACACACACACACACACACACACACACACCACACACACACACGCGCTGATCAATGGTGACCGTCATCTTCTCAACATTCGTTCTCCACAGGTAGTCACACACACACACACACACACACACACACACACACACACACACACACACCACACACACACACACACACACACACACCACACACACGCACACACACACACACACACACCAGACACACACACACACGCGCGCGCGCGCGCGCGCGCGCGCGCGCGGGCGCGCACGCGCTGAGAAAGAGACCATTACATCAGATTTTAACCGCAGTTTGTCACATGCTGGATCCCTGCAGCAGAGAGATGAAGGTCATGGGGTATGCGTTCAAACCCCTCTTTTACTGTCTCCCAGTATTTCAATTTGCCCTTATCACCTGTTCCCAGGAAAAGTGCTCTCTCTCTCTCTCTCTCTCTCTCAAAAGCAAGTTCTAACAAAAGCAACCAACAATGACATTTCAAGGGAGGTGACTCAGCCACGGGAGCTGCAGATAGATATCGAGTAAACTCCCCTGATATCTACGAACGTTCTCAGCTGACACTCTGTTCACACAAGTCGACCAGCTGAGGTAACAGACTGTGAATGTCTCAGAATCCCCTGGTTTGACTGCAGACGTACCTGCCACTGGTAAGTGTGCACCAATGAAACGATGCAAACGCGTAATGTAGACTTTCCATATATGTGAGTGAATATGCGTCAGTGTGCGTGCGTGCGTGCGCGCGCGCGCGCGCGTGTGTATATGTGTGTGTGTGTGTGTGTGTGTGTGTGTGTGTGTGTGTGTGGTGTGTGTGTGTGCGTGTGTGTGTGTTAATTAGAGAGTCCGCGGACGTGAATGTGCAAGCCATGGTGTATGAGTGTGTGAGTGTGCGTGAGAGTGTGTGCGTGTGTGTGTGTGGGGGGAGGGGGGGTGAGGCGGGGGCGTTGTTGTTCTTATTGTGTGTGTGTGTGTGTGTGTGTGTGTGTGTGTGTGTGTGTGTATGCCCGCGCGCGCGCGTGCACGTGCACGTGTATGGTGTATTTGATGTTCTTGTTCTTGCTCTTGATCCTAAGCCATCTTCTTAACATTCATTTCCCACAAACAATAAAAGGCGCACGCAGTCACTACACACACACACACACCACACACACACACACTACTTAATTTTCAGCATTTTATATATATATATATATATATATATATACACACGCGCACGCGCAAGCACACACACACACACACACACACACACACACACACACACACACACACACACACACACACACTCACACACACACACACACACACACACTGCGAACATTTAAGAGCAATCATTTATTGTTTAAGAGAGCTAATGTTTCACAGTTTATTTTATTCATACGTATGGAGCGGTGCATCAGCAAATAATTATACCATGAAAGAAACATGTAGATGAATGAGTAGACACATGGGATACATCAGAGATCCATGGGGACGTCAGCTCAGCAACCATGACGCCTAAGGTTGTGCAGGTGTTGATGGAGGGAGAGAAGGTGGTGGGTGGTCTTGTGCGGGATCCAAAAGCGCACGTGCCCCATGTGGGATCGGGGCGGTAGTGGCAGTGGACGGTGTGCGTGTTTGCGCGTGTCATGCGTTCTGCTTGCTGTGGTGGAGGGAGGGGTGGGTGGGAGGTTGTGGTGGTGCGTCTTGTTTGTCCATTGATTGTCTTACTAGTGTTTTGATGTCGTGTGCTTTCTGTGTTCACGTACTTCTGTTCTCGTTATTGTACTCCCAGTTCTTATAGAACAGGGAGTACTTTACAATGGGAACGGAGAAATGCTGTCTGTGTGTTTGTCTGTCCCTCCGTGGTCAAAATGTGTTCCACTCGCTCCAGACAAACCTACGGGGCCGATCTTTCCGAAAATTTGTAGGTATGTTCATTATGGGTCACAAATGATGCCCGATGTTTTATTTTACCGTTATAGCCGTTAGTAACGGCTCTAACGGCCCATAACGGTTTTCTTCTTTATGGAAAATCTCAGAAAGTACTTGGCCGATCTTTCTGAAAATTTGTAGGTATGTTCATTATGGGTCACAGATGATGGCCGATGTTTACCAGAATAGCCGTTACTAACTTCTATAACGGCCCAAAACGGTTTATCCTCTTTATGGAATATCATACGCGTATTCAAGATGAACTGGGAGTACGCAAATAGGCTTTGCATTTTGTTATAATTATTGTTGTTAGTTTTCACTCCATTGCCATTTTCATCCTAGCTGTCGTCGTGTCCATCGTGGCTGTTTTGATGTTCAGGCTACAGATCATCGTCATTGTCGTCATCATGGTCATTATCATCATTGTTGTTGCTGCTGCTGCTGCTGATGTTGTGGTCATTGTTGCTGTTGTGGTGGTTGCTGATCTCAATGGTGGCCGTCATCTTCTCAACATTCGTTCTCCACAGATAGTCACACACACACACACGCACGCGCACGCGCACGCACCACACACACACACACACACACACACACAGCGAGAGAGTCGAAATGGTGTAATTATTATGCGGTTGTTTTTTTTTTTAGCTCGTGTAAAGAGGGCAGTGTGTGCTAAGTCGGGCAATGCATGACAATGTCATTCGTCTCGGAAACAACCACTCAAAACCACACGAACGAAGAAGAAAGTGACTGACGTCGAATAAATGAGGTGTAGGATATGCCTACTCACGGACACACTAATACAAAGTATTCATAGTTCATCCGTTACATGGGAAACGAGAGAGAACTCAGTTCGGGAAACGAGAGAGAGAGAGAGAGAAAGAGAGAGAGAGGGGGGGGGGTTATACGTGATTGTGTTGTTCGTCAACAGCAAATGTACATCTATGAGCGAGGGCTTCTAGACAGAAATAGAAAAATGGCATGCATATTTTGTCCCCTGTAAACCATAGTGACTGTTTGAAAGCGTTAGGATAAATATAAATAATAGGCTACTTCTTTGGAATGATCTGTTCTATGCCAAAGGAGACTAGCCAAAATGGCTAATGAGTCTCATTCAGGGAACGAAAAACGATTCTGGACAGGAGATGAAAATGATTTCTGTTTGCGAGGCAGATATACTGCCGGCGAATGATTTATTGTACATGATAGACTTCGGATGTAAAGAAATAAAACGGAGATTAAATTTTGCTATCTTGCATCTGACATTTCTTATATCAGAGGATACCCATCATCTGGGATATAAGAAGTGTTTGTGAGGCACATTTCTTATCCTTGAGAGTTGAGTACTGACTGTACAACTCTGTCACCAAGTCTGTCTGTTTGTCTGTCTGTCTGTCCGTCCGTTCGTCCTCTCTCTCTCTCTCTCTGTCTCGGTGTCTCTCATTTAAAGTGAAATCGCAAAGTGACAGGAACTGAAATGTGTCCTGGAGTTGGTTTTTTGTTTGTTGCTGTTTATTTTTTCTTGTAAACCTTATTTTCTCAGCAATAATATATGCTTCCTCAACCAAGATCGGCAGAATAATCAATGTTAAAAAACAAACGAACAAACAAACTGTAAAGCCATTCTCTTCATATAGACGTCAACACATTAGAAAGGTCAGAAATATGTAAGAATTTCTCTTTTTTTTCAGCAACAGGATTTTTTTTTTTCAGAAACTGTCATTTTTGATCCGCTACAGTTATTGCTTAACACGCTAAATAAACATAATTATGCTAAATGATACTTGCATTGTAATCAAACAGCTTACCTGCTGGAGGATTACCTCGACTTTTGTTTGATGTGGTGAAAGAAATGCTTGGAAACTACGGCTGGAACATACACTATGGCAGTCTGAGGCATGACATCTCGTGATGCCGAAGTCTCGATAAACGAGGTGGAAAGGGAACTACCGCTAATGTGAGCTTGTATATAGGCTGACCGACGGACAAAATTATGGAGCCAAGGGTAGTGCTTTTCTTACATAACATGATTTACACCGGACAATTTGACGTTTAGTCTGATGTTGTGATGAAAGTTGAAATCCAACCACAGTAAAACTTCTTTCACAAAAGGACAGATGGTAGGCAATTCAGTGGACTTTATTCATCATTTTCGAAGCATACAAATATGTACAATTTTCGTTTTATAGTAGGCAAACTGAATATGGGAAAACAGGTAATACAAGTATAGACAAAGAAAGGTTTTAAACCTGTTGTTTGCAAACGGAAACGTCTGGACAAAAATGAACACCCTGTGTGAAGAGGCATTCCAAAAATAAAGAAATAAAACAACTTCAAAAGCAATTCTTTATCAACGTTAATTTGATACACGATAGAAAGCAGAATGGAAGCGCAAAATCAGAAGAAAAATCGAAGAATGAACAGATCACATTTCTTGAAGACTGTTAGCCCTATATAAAAAGCGTTAGACACACACACACACACACACACACACACACACACACACACACACACACACACACAGAGTTGGGGGAGGGGGGGGGGGGTGGTACGGGGTCACAGATGGGCAGGCCATCACTTCAGACTTTGACCACAGTTTTCCCCGTGTTGTGTCCTTGAAGCAGGGACATGAAGGCCTCAGGCATACGTTCAAATCCCTCTATCACCGTCTCCCGATATTTCAGCTTGCCCTGTGCACAGGGGAAAAAATTATTTCTATCAAAATAAGTTTTGTTGGTTTTTTTTTTTTTCTTTAAATACCCGACATGTTACATTTCAAGGGAGGGAAATCTGGATACTTTGGGTGGGGACAGAAAAAATTCACGCGGCCCCAAATTGGCGTGGACACACCTCATAATTTGATCGCGTAAATATGAACGAGTCCACAGATACAGAAACTTCATCCGGTTAACGATAAACTCCCTTCTGCTTTAGCCAGGACGATGTTCTGAACACGCTGTACTTCATTAGACCTTACAATTCATGCATGACCACTAAGTGTACTTCCACTAGATTTTGTACTTTAACCCAAGTTCAGTGTTGACAACGTACCTCCAGTAGTAGCAGTCTATGTCTATAAAGGGACTCGAGAAAATATTCTACTATATCTTGTTTTGATCTGGTTTTGTGGCGACTAAACCATGCTTGCACTTCATCTTTTGTATTGACTATGCTTTGAACTGGTATAGCTTATACTTCACCTACCTCGTGCACGGACCAGGTTTTGTGCTGACCAAACCTTACTTCCACAAAGTCTTGTGCTGACTACGCTTTGCACTGATTAATGCCATACTTCTGCTGTATCTTTATAACGACCATGTTTTGCGTTTATTACCCCCCCCCCCCCCCCCCCCCCGAGTATGTATTTGTAAGCCTGTCAGGAATAGTTGGATTCCATTTTGTACTGACCATGTTCTGTGCTGACTAAACTATATCTTTTGAAATTCTATGTTGACTATACTTTTAACAGATTAGACAATCCTTCCTTTTTTCTATCTTGGAATGATGAGGTTGTGTACTGTCCAGATCGTAGGTCCGTTTTATCTTGTATTGACGATGTTTTAGTGTTCACTTGACCCTACTTCTGCTACCTCTGGTAGTGGTCATGTTTCGCTCACCCTTCACTTCTCGGCAAGAGTACTGCGTTCTTCGCTTTCCGTGTATTGATACATATGCATACATACATGCATACATACATTCATACATTTATACATACATAAATTATGCATAGAGCACGTGTGCGCGCGCACGTGTGTATGCGTGCGTGCGTGTGTGTGTGTGTGTGTGTGTGTGTGTGTGTGTGTGTGTGTGTGTGTGTGTGTGCGTGCAATCAGCTGGCACAGTATACTAAAGTCTGTGTAGAATATGCGGTGTGCATGTCTTCTTGTACACGCGACAGTGACTGGTATGTACGTATGTATGTACTATATGTACGGGCACGCGGAAATGCAAACAATGCAACTCTTTCGCAGAGAGTAGAGGTGAATGAGACACACACACACAAGAGACAAGATGATACACAGAGAGAGACAGACAGACAGAGACAGAGATAGACAGAGACAGACAGAGACACAGAAAGAGAGACTGAAACAGAGAGACAGACTGACAGACAGACAGACAGACAGAGACACAGAAAGAGAGACAGAAACAGAGAGACAGACTGACAGACAGATACAGACAGACAGACAGACAGAGATAGAGACAGACAGACAGACAGACAGACAGACAGATAGCAAGGAGGAGACTGAGTGAAACAGATACACAGAAGCTCGGAGAGAGAGAGAGAGAGAGAGAGAGAGAGAGGACAGACAGAGAGATCGTGCGTGTGTGTTAGTGTGTGTGTGTGAGAGAGAGAGAGAGACACAGACAGAGAGAGACAGACAGACGGACAAACAAAGACAGAGAGAGACAGCGACAGAGACAAAGAGAGACAGAGTGATAGAGACAAAGAGAGAGAGAGAGAGAGACAGAGAAAAAAAAACAGAGATGCAGACAGAACTCGAGAGACAGAGACAGACAGAAAAGTGGACACATAGAAACAGACCGACCG
>CM065721.1:13171864-13184364 GCA_033310375.1 Conus canariensis
CACACACACACACACACACACACACACACACACGCACACACACACACACACGCACACACACACACACACACGCACACACACACACACTGACTTCAGGATGAAATTTCAACCTTCCGTTCTGATGACGTTCATGAAACAAGACATTTTTTTTTTTTTGAAAAAACTAGATACCATCATTACCCAGCTTACTTCACATTCAGTGAAAAAAAAAAATCCAAAATACCCCGCCCTACTTTTCTGTCCTCAATCTCCACTGAAGGGTCACGTCTCTCAAATTTTCCCTCCTTCACCCCCCCCCCCTCCCCCCACACACACACACACAATCACACGTCCTCTCAGAAAACCTATCCAAAGAGGGTCATGCTGACAGGGAAACTAAATCCAAGCAAAACAGGCCTCACACAAACGCCCCTGTCCCAAAGTCTCGAATTCTCGACGTCACCATGTTGTTTCGTTCAGTACATTGTGAGGGGAAAACGTCATAGTCAATACAAAATCTGGAAACCAGAACGAATTCTCGACGTCACCATGTTGTTTCGTTCAGTACATTGTGAGGGGAAAACGTCATAGTCAATACAAAATCTGGAAACCAGAACGAATTCTCGACGTCACCATGTTGTTTCGTTCAGTACATGTTGAGGGGAAAACGTCATAGTCAAAACAATCTGGAAACGAGAACGAATTCACGACGTCGGTAAAAAAAAAAAAAAAAAAAAAAAAAAAAAGCCGAGTTCAGAGGAGATGGTGGGTTTCAGAGCACACGACCTTCACCTTTGCTGAAGTTGTCCTGTCTAGTCACCTTCGCTGTGCAAGTGTCTCAACTAAAAAGTCGGCACGTTCAAATCTCCAAAGAGGGCCAGTTTCTCTATTTCGCCCTCGCTTGCCCGGTGTTAAAAAAAAAAAAAAGCCAACACAGTTAAAGCGAGAGGCTCACCAAGTGTGACAGTGGCTTTAGAGCCTTTGTTCCCACTGCACACCTATTTACACCCCCACCCCACTTTTTTTTCCCTCTCCCACGTCGTTCATCCATTCAACGCAATTACACACCATGCTGCCACCATCCTCCCCAACTATCAGTTCCACTTCCCTTCTCCACCCACACCACACTATGCAGAGACCCTTCATCCCCACAGGCCTCCTCTACCCCCCCCCCCCCCCACGGGCCGCCCTCTCCCCCCCCCCCCCCCACCTCTTGCCATTGCTACATTCGAGGACAGGCCTCCATCATCACCGAACGCTACAGAACTGGCCAGTGACACACGTTGAGTTCCGTGTATGACACACACACACACACACACACACGCTTATTCCAAAACGCGTACACTGGTACCGTCAAACATACTCCTTCAACCGAAATGGTATGAAATGCAAGCTGCCATTTTCCTACTAGATGTTTTGAGACCGAGGAAAGTAACACGAACTTTTTTTTTTTTTTAAATTTTGGAAGGTTTATTTTACTCACATTGTGCAAAAAAGACATGTCGGTGATGTGTTTTACCCCCCGTGAAACGATGCGCTTGTAATGCAAATACTGTGTTGCAAACAGTTATCATTATTATTATTATAATTATCATTATTATTATAATAATTATCATTATTATTATTATAATTATCATTATTATTATTATAATTATCATTATTATTATCATCATCGTCATCATCATCATCATCATCAGTAGTAGTAGAAGTAGTAGTAGTATCATTATTATTATTATTGTAATCGATCGATTCAGACCTGCGTGCCTTATGTTCGATGTGGAGTTCGTTTTCCGTGTGATTTATGCACTACTTGAATCATGATCTTGACCTGTAAACTAAGAAAAGGCAACTCTTAGTTTTGCAACGGAAAGACAGGCGTTATCTTCTCCTGATTCTTCATCCGGAACAGGTTTGTTTCAGTCATTTCAGTGGCTTCATGAGATGCTTCATCCATCGTGGCACTTAAAATCTCCATCCAATCAACATTTTCTAGGAGGTTTCTGTAAATCTGCGCCGACTTTAGTAGATTCGCTCCTGTAGAGACTAATTTCTAGGTAAACTCATTCGACAGGGAAACATTTCAAGGGAGTGTTTAATGTTCCTTGAGTGTTAAACAAGTATATCAGTAAGTCTGGGAACCGTGGGTTCCTTGCGAACGATGTTACGACCAGAAATGATGACAGTGTTGTCAGGAAAGACAACTGACGGTGAGGAATGCGTACAACCAAACACATACATGCCTACCAGGGAAAGGGACAGGGGTCATAACCCCTGGAGCCCCCACCCCACCACCTCCTCTTCAGTTTCAGTTTCAGTTTCATCAAGGAGGCGTCACTGCGTGCGGACTAGTCCATATACGCTACACCACATCCGCTAAGTGTTGAGACCACACTACGCATGATTTGAAACTGATGGATAAATGAATTAACAACTAAGATGAGACAATTGAAGAAGAGGGTCTCATGGCTACGACTCAGCGGATGTCTGACCTACGCATTAGCCCAACGCGCTGGTCAGACCTTGAGTGCCTACCTACCATGTGTGTGTGTGTGTGTGTGTGTTGTGTGTGTGTGTGTGTGTGTGTGTAGTGAATGTACTCGTGTGTGTATGATGTGTGGGCATGGGCCTATGTGTGTGTGTGCGCGTTTGTGTGCGTGTGCGTGTGTGTGTGCGCGCGCGCGCGCGCGCGCGCGCGCGCGTGTGTGTGTGTGTGTGTGTGTGTGTGGTCTAGCCTTGATATCCCTCCTCATACTTTTTTCTTATCAATTGGAAAGTCTAAGGTATCAGGGGGAAGGGGGCGGGAAGCTGACGTGAGTTTTTGCAGATTATGCTAGTATTCACTTGATTTTGAAAGCACTCAATATACCAGAAACTGCAATTAACATATCCCCTTTATCATCACGATTCAACGTTAGAAAAAAGTAAAACAAGAAAAAGCACAATACAATTTCTTGCACAATCAATTATAATGTTATCTTGCTATCAGAACTTTCGTGCTGGGAAACACGCACTTGTTTCAACATTTTCAGACTATTTTTCGCGCGTTGTTTGTTAAACCAAAGACAGTATAAGAATTTCTTGAGTTACATGCCGAATTTTTACTTTTACCGATAGAATTTTTTATTAATTTGATTTCAAACTACTCAGAGACTGCCTTTATTTGAAGATTTTTTTTGTACTTTTTTCTTAATTCACTTCCACAAAACGGGTGAAGAAATGCGATGAGGAAAGATACAATTTCGTACCTCCTCCCCACCTACTCCCCCCTCCCTTCCTCTTATAATGGCTTCTTTTCGTCAGATATTGACCATTCTTCATCATAATCTGGAAGAACCTCCTTTCATAACCTCCTCCGTATTACACTTTCCGTCAAAAACAAAGTTTACATGCAGAAAATATCGACAAGGCTCTAAAAATGCAACAGAAACAGACACTGCTATTAGATTTTAATAAATGAACCAAAATTTGACGGGGAAAAAAGCTTTTGTACTACGGTAAGGAGACACAAACATATTCCCTAAAAGCTAATGGATTGTTCATTTTCTTGGCATGTTAGGGGTATTTTCAATATTTTCAGAAACTAACCGATCTGATCTTTTGACAGTATGAGACTCCTGTAGGGGTAGGGGTTCGAGAGGAAATCTCTCCCGGAAGCTGATTGAACATGGCAGGGAGGAAGTCGAGAGGGATTGTCAAACTGTCTTAGTCAGAGGAGGTGATGATTTTCTGTTTGATGATTTTCTGTTGTTCTTCATCTTCAACTCCCCCCCTCCCCCCCCCCTTTTTTTTTTTTTTAAATTAGATTTCAAATCACTATAATGATGGAAGAATTGTTAACCTGCGCTTATTTTCCCCCACTACTTAATTATTCAGCACTAGATTTTTTTTTTTTTTTTTTTTTTGGGGGGGGGGGGGGGGGGGGGGTTGTTTTCTGCTCTTGAGACTCCTATCGTTTTCACAGTCAACCTAGTGACCTTCGTTGAGGATACAATTCGCTCGATTTCAAGATCGGTTTTTGTTTCCCTTCAGCCACGGACTAGCATATGCAAATTTGTTGTGGAGTATGTAAAATATCAATGGTCTGTTGATGCCGATCTTCCATTTTGATCTTGAGCAAAGTTTTTTGTTTGTTTTGTTTTTTTCCCCTCCCCAAACATACACTGTGATTGTGTTTGCGCACAAAGAAGTAAAAAATAGAGAAGATGTGAGCAGTTATGGATCAAGAAACACCAGTTTGTCAAACATTATTTGTTACGAAATTTCTGTAGCTCTTTTTACAACAACAACAAAATCAGGGAAGATAACGGTCTACCTAAGCATTTTTGCATGCGTGGGGTGTGTGTGTGTGGTGTGTGATGTGTTTTGTGTGCGCGGCGCGCGCGAGCGAGCGTGCGTGTGCGTGTGTGTGTGTGTGCGAGTGTGTATGTGTGCGATTCAGTATGCGTGCGTGCGTGCGTGCGTGGTGTGTGTGTGTGTGTGTGTGTGTGTGTGTGTGTGTGTGTGTGTATGTCTGCGCGCACGAATGTGTGTGTGTGTGTGTGTGTGGTGTGTGGTGTGTGTGTGTGCGCGTGGCGTGTGGGTGTGCGTGGTCGTGTGGGTGGGGGTGGGTGGGTGCGTGTGTGCATGGTGGTGTGTGATTGATGAGAGAGAGAGAGAGAGAGAGAGAGAGAGAGAGAGAGAGAGCAAAATTTGTGTTCGGGTATGACGACACCCGTCACGTCAAGCTACCACGAGTCTCACAGTCTTGAGTCTTACCTCCCGGTTTCAAGTTGAATGCGACAATGTCCTCCTCCAGCTTAAAGTCATCCAACTTCGGTGCACCCACAAACTCTTTCGCCAGTACCCATTTCTTTGCAACCTTCGACATGCTTTCCGCCGTGGCCAAATGACGAACTGCTGCCACTGTCTGTTTGTGACCGTCGACTGTAAGCGATAACACGCCACTGGCAACTTGGTGAGGACGAAGGTTTGCAAGGGAGACAAGCCGGAGCGAGGAGCAGACGACACGTGAAGTGTGAGCGGACGAGGCCCCACGCCACAGTTAGGATTTTGAACTCAATCGGTATGTCATCCACGCAAGCGTTTTGAGGCGCTGCATAACTTTGAGGACAATTTGATATTAAACTGATAATAGATCAAATAAAAACACACACACACACACACACACACACACACACACACACACACACACACACACACACACCAGTATTTTATTTGGTTTTAGGGATTTCTCCCCATGAAATCATTCACAATCGAGAAATTCTTGAGCTACCCCTTGGCTGACGTCACCTGTCAGGCCTTCGCACTCACCCGTGACGCTATCTATGCGCCGGTTGGTTTCCCCAAAATAGTTCCATTCCTTTCATTTTGAGCCGTCTGCTTTAAACGATATGGCATGTACCTTGATGGGTATATGAAAGAAAAAAAAGGTAAATCAACTTTCAGACACAATGAAGATCCTCAAAACACGATACACGATACACTATATCTTATTTGTCCTCATAGAATACAAGAAAAATTTGTTTGTGGTGCCATCATCAAAATTCACATATCATAAACAAATTATAAACATGTATATCATTAAAAAAAATATATTCCACTCTTTCCACTGTGTTCAGTCATTTCTTGTCAATCCATTTATCCATCTTGTATCAGTCTGTACATATATATAAATATTAACACGTGCACGCACACATTCTACCAACCTCCCCCACCCCCACCACCCCAGACACACACACACACACACACACACACACACACACACACACACACACACATACACCACCACCACCACCACCACCACCAATATAGAATCACACGCACACACCCCGCCAAAATAGAGTCACACACACACACACACACACACACACACACACACACACACACACACACACACACACACACAGGCGCGCACATCACCACCACAAACCACCATCACATATGCAATATTAACACCACACTTAATAAACACTCCAACTGTAAAACAGAAACGCTCCAAGATAAGCTTAAGTTAAGTATAAAAAAAAGAAAGAAAACAAAAAAACAAAACAATAGCGCCATTCAAACGATCAATGATATTGCAAATGTATGATTACTTCAACTGTAAAAACGACCTGCAGAGTTGAATGCAAATCAGGAATAAAAGATTTACTGCTAAGTAAGATGTTTGAAGTGGAGAGAGAGAGAGAGAGAGAGAGAGAGAGAGAGAGAGAGAGAGAGAGAGAGAGAGAGAGAGAGAGAGTGACTGAAGGGAGATAATTCATAAGGTTGTGAAAATTGGAAACAGACTTGTGTAAACATTTTAACTATAAAAACATAACATTCCCTATGAAACCAAGTACAGGATATAAAAGAGAACAAAATTTCAATACCAAGAAATTACATCACAGAAAGTATGATTGTTTAAACAGTAAAAAGAAGACAATCAAAGTTAAAGATAGTTGTTGTAAAAAAAAGGAAAAAAGGCAATCTAATTGTGCCTTCCTGTAAATACTCGAGTCCTTAAAGCAGGGCCTCGGCGCATTAATTCTTGGTGTGCAGCCTGTAAACAACTTTTCTCTGACCCTTTTGAAGAAATAATGCCCACATGAAACATTCCATTCAACTTCGAACTCAAATGAACAGTTTATAAGGCACCCATACACTTGTGTGTGTGTGTGTGTGTGTGTGTGTGTGAGAGAGAGAGAGAGAGAGAGAGAGAGAGAGAGAGAGAGAGAGAGAGAGAGAAAGGGTGCAAGAGAATGAGAAAGGGATGGGAAAGAGGGAACACGCACACACATGCACACACCTCTCCCCGCAATGCACAGACTTATTGTGATTAATTTAAGCTACATACTGGATAAATATCAGCACCTAAAATACCAAACCCTCTAAGAAAACGAAAAGCTCTAGAAAAAATCACAGATCATTTATTCATACAATAAAACATGACTGAAAAAAAAAACTAAGTAAGTAAATGAGAATAATGTTGAAAAGGGAAACAAAGCGCATGAATTAAAATAGCAACGACGAAGACGACGACAACAACAACAACAAGGTCCCATCACTCTATCCAGCCTCATTATTTGGGAGGGTCTAATTCTGATTTAAATGAAATTTGAAAAATGTCACTGTCAGGATTGTGCATTAAATCACTATATAACCCAAGTAATCGTTTTGAGATTTGTCATGATTTTCAGCCAAAACATAATATTAAAATGATAATAGATCAAATGAAACAAACAAACAAACAAACACGAATCATTTCACGAGGCTGAGGGATTTCTCCCAATGAAATCGTTCACAGTCGAAACATTCAAGAGCTACCCCTTACCTGACGTCACGAGTCAGGCCATTTTGATCTGTATGCTCGGGGGCCACCTGACATGTACCTTGATGCGCGTATGAAAAAAAAAAAGACTATCAATCAACTTTCAGATACAATACAAATTCTCAAAACAAATTTAATTGTGCCTTTCTATAAATACTAGGCACTTTAAGCAAGGCCTTGTTTTTGGTGTGCAGCCTTGAAAAGAAGATAAACTCCTGACTCACAAGGACAGTGTGGCCCCTTGTCTTTGCAGTCTGTGCTTTCTTTTGTTCTTCTTTTAACTGGAAGTCAGTGTACATTACAAACATGAGTCAGAATCAAAGCGGTTTCTTTTTTGTACTCCCAGTTCTTATAGAACAGGGAGTACTTTAGAATAGGAACGAAGAAATGCTCTGTGTGTGTGTGTGTGTGTGTGTGTGTGTGTGTGTGTGTGTGTGTGTGTGTGTGTGTGTGTGTGTGTGTGTCCGTGGTCAAAATGTGTTCCACTCGCTCCAGACAAAACTACTGGACCGATCATTCTGAACATTTGTAGGTATACAGTAAACAAGTTGGGTATTTTTTGCTCCCATAAGAAAACCTAACACAGAGTAACTTTTATTCAAGACTGGCACAGCCTTTTTAAACTTGAATAAAGTCAGACAAATACATAGACGAACAATCTAATAGTGGGGGAAAAAACAAGCGCAAAAGACAAACACACAGACGGACAGAAACAAATACAAATAACCTCAATTTAATCAAAACAAAAATCGGAAATGAAATGAGGCAGGGAACAGTAAACGATAAACAGTAAACAAGTTGGGTATTTTTTGCTCCCATAAGAAAACCTAACACAGAGTAACTTTTATTCAAGACTGGCACAGCCTTTTTAAACTTGAATAAAGTCAGACAAATACATAGACGAACAATCTAATAGTGGGGGAAAAAACAAGCGCAAAAGACAAACACACAGACGGACAGAAACAAATACAAATAACCTCAATTTAATCAAAACAAAAATCGGAAATGAAATGAGGCAGGGAACAGTAAACGATAAACAGTAAACAAGTTGGGTATTTTTTGCTCCCATAAGAAAACCTAACACAGAGTAACTTTTATTCAAGACTGGCACAGCCTTTTTAAACTATTAGATTGTTCGTCTATGTATTTGTCTGACTTTATTCAAGTTTAAAAAGGCTGTGCCAGTCTTGAATAAAAGTTACTCTGTGTTAGGTTTTCTTATGGGAGCAAAAAATACCCAACTTGTTTACTGTTTATCGTTTACTGTTCCCTGCCTCATTTCATTTCCGATTTTTGTTTTGATTAAATTGAGGTTATTTGTATTTGTTTCTGTCCGTCTGTGTGTTTGTCTTTTGCGCTTGTTTTTTCCCCCACTATTAGATTGTTCGTCTATGTATTTGTCTGACTTTATTCAAGTTTAAAAAGGCTGTGCCAGTCTTGAATAAAAGTTACTCTGTGTTAGGTTTTCTTATGGGAGCAAAAAATACCCAACTTGTTTACTGTTTATCGTTTACTGTTCCCTGCCTCATTTCATTTCCGATATTTGTAGGTATGTTCATTATGGGGCCACGGATGATGCCCGATGTTTTAGTTTACCCCGTTATAGCCGTTACTAACGGCTGTAACGGCCTGTAACGGTTTTTCTTCTTTATGGAATATCTCAGAAAGTACTTGGCCGATCTTCCTGAAAATTTGTAGGTATGTTCATAATGGAGAAGAAAATGGTGGAAGAGTACACTCACCGGGGTTTGAGTATGGTGATCGGGGGAACAAGAAGGAAAGCAAGCTTTCTGCTCATAGAGCTGTCATCAGGCTTAGAGTTAGTGGGTGACAGAGACAGATCTTATATGGGGACTGACAATAAAAAGAAGGAATGAACAGAGCTCAGAGACAAAAGGAAGTTAACTGGGGTTAAGCAGTGAGTAGGAATCATGAGCAAATTAAAGTAGAAAGCAAGAAGGCCTGTTCAAAAAAAAAAAAGGGGGGGGAGGGGGGGAAGGGATTAGTACAGAAGGGGAAGGGGGTGCCTGAAGCTCAGCTGCTGTCACTCTCTGGTGTTCAGGCCGGCAGGGGCGAGGGTCCCCAGTCGTGCAATGATGGATGACTCCATAAAGAGGCGATAGAGTCCACTGGACCGGTTCTGCCAGACAGCAGCCACTCTCGCATGGGTGAAGTTGTGGTAGGGGCTGTTGAAGTGACAGCCTACGGGATCTTCATACCCCAGCCGCATTGAGCGAAGGTGCTCAGAGAAACGCTCATTCAGGCTGCGGTACATCTCCCCAGTGTATTTCTTTGAACACAAGGTGCAAGTAATGACGTACACCAGGTCTGCAGATTGACAGTTGAAGCTTGCTAGGACCCTGAACTGGCCAGAAGGACCAGCAACTGTGGTGCAGCTGTCAATGAAGGGACATGTCTTGCACTCTTTGCGAGTGCATGGGTGTGTGCCCAGGGGTTGTGCTCTCGCCTTGCAGACAGAGGCACGCACTAGATGGTCCCTCAAATTTGTGTCTCTCTTGAAGGCTATCAAGGGTGGTTTTGGGAAGGTTTCTTTCAGTTTGGGGTCAAGTTGGAGGAGGTGGAAGTTGTTGAGAAGGATGTTGTGGACAGGGAGGTTGTGAGGGTGAAAGGATGGCACAGCCACTGTGCGGTCTGCTTGATCATCTGAACGATTAGCAGAAGTCAACGTCTGACTGCGAGGAATGGCAATGGCACGCTCCAAGGCTGTCTGGACCAATTGCTGAGGGTACTGGCGTGTCAGGAAGAAGGACTTCATCCGTTCAGCCTGGTGCTGGAAGTCAGCGTCACTGCTGCACAGCCTGCGAAGTCGAAGAAACTGGGAGAAGGGAATGCTATCCTTGCATTTCTGAGGGTGGCTGGAGGTATACAAAAGGTATGAGTGAGAGTCGGTGTCCTTGTAGTAAATGCTGGTAGAAAGGCTGTTGTAGTCAGAAAGGATAGTGATCTGAATGTCGAGAAAACAGACTGAAGAATCTGAAATGCAGTGGGTGTATTTCAGAGCCGGATGGAAGCTGGACATAAAGTCCATGAACTGATTGAGGGAATCTATGGAACAGGCCAGTCCGAGACAGTCGTCAATGAACCGCCTGTAAAAATCGGGTTGCTCACCTGTATACTGGCTCAAGGCTTGTTCTTCCACATAGCCCACAAAGAGACATGCAAAACTAGGACCCATTTTGGTCCCCATGGCCACTCCGCACTGCTGCAGAAAGTGGTCCCCATCAAAAGCGAATGAGTTCAGGGTGAGGACCAGTTCGGTGAGGCGCAGAATGGTGGGGATGTGGAGGTTCAGGGCACTCCTTTGGAGGAAATGGCGTACTGCCTGTAGGCCGTCATTGTGGGGGATGTTAGTATACAGAGAGACAATGTCCATGGTGAACACATGCCTCTCTGTACAGCTGTTTGGAAAGGAGAAGTCCTCCAGGAGATTGAGGGCGTGCGTGGTGTCCTTCACATAAGTGGGCAGTGCTGACACGAGAGGCTGAAACACACTGTCCAGAAAGTCAGAGATGAGTGCTGTGGGGCAGGAGCAGGCAGACACAATAGGGCGTCCTGGTGTGTTAGCCTTGTGGATTTGGGGCAGGAGGTAAAACAGGGGCTCTCTGGGTTCTTGGACCACAGCAAATTGAGCCTCCCATGGAAGATGACCTTCGTTGATATAGGCCTTGATTGTTTTTCTAACCAAGGCGTTGTCCGGCTTGGTTGTACATCTGGGGACTGGGCTGTAGAAGGCGGTGTTGGACAGCTGTGACCAGGCTTCCTGGATGTACAAGTCTCTCCGCCACACCACACAACTGCCCCTTTGTGTTCATTATGGGTCACGAATAATGCCCGATGTTTTAGTTAACCGTTATAGCCGTTACTAACGGCTGTAACGGCCTGTAACGGTTTTTCTTCTTTATGGAATATCTCAGAAAGTACTTAGCCGACCTTTATGAAAATTAGCAGGTATGTTCATTATGGGTCACAGATGATGCCCGATGTTTTAGTTTACCCCGTTATAGCCGTTACTAACGGCTGTAACGGTCTGTAACGGTTTTCTTCTTTATGGAATATCTCAGAAAGTACTTGGCCGATCTTCCTGAAAATGTGTAGGTATGTTCATTAATGGTCACGGATGATGCCCGATGTTTTAATTTCCCCGTTATAACCGTTACTAACGGCTGTAACGGCCTGTAACAGTTTTCCTTCTTTATGGAATATCTCAGAAAGTACATGGCCGATCTTTCTGAAAATTTGTAGGTATGTTCATTATGGGCCACGGATGATGCCCGATGTTTTAGTTTACCGTTATAACCGTTACTAACAGCTGTAACGGCCTGTAACGGTTTTTCTTCTTTATGGCATATCTGAGAAAGTACTTGGCCGATCTTTGTGAAAATTAGCAGGTATGTTCATTATGGGTCACGGATGATGCCTGATGTTTTAGTTTACCCCGTTATAGCCGTTACTAACGGCTGTAACGGTCTGTAACGGTTTTTCTTCTTTATGGAGTATCTCAGAAAGTACTTGGCCCATCTTTCTGAAAATTTGTAGGTATGTTCACTATGGGTCATGGATGATGCCCGATGTTTTATTTGACCAGAATAGCCGTTACTATCGGTTATAACGGCCCAAAACGGTTTTTCTTCTTTATGGAATATCTAAGAAAGTACTTGGCCGATTTATAAGCAGTTTGGATGATCTTGTGACAAAATGGGGCCTCTTTCCATATGTAAGTGATGGAACGCTAAAAATCGATTAAGCAAGTTAAAAACCGTTATTTTGCCGTTATTTCTTATATATAGGTGGATTTTAATGAAATTTGGTTTACTGAAAGGTTATCACACACAAATGGCACTTCTATATAGTGTTTCACAATTCGACCGTTAAAAACCGTTATTCTTCACATATTGTCCGATTTGGATGAAGTTCAGTATGTACATAAGCTTTAGCTCAGTGATGACTAAACTACCAGTTTCAAAAGTGTACATCGGTTATATAACCGTTAAAACCGTTATTTTGCCGTTATTTTTTTTAATATTGGTGGATTTTAATGAAATTTAGTTTACAGAAAGGTTGTCACACACAAATGGCACTTCCATATAGTGTTTCAAAATTTGATCGTTAAAAACCGTTATTCTTGACATATTGTCCGATCTGTATGAAATTTGGTAGGTACATAGGCTTTAGCCCAGTGAGGACTAAAATA
>CM065721.1:13189364-13191864 GCA_033310375.1 Conus canariensis
CCCCCCCCCCCTCATCTCCCATCCCTCTTCCACCTTGACAATTTTAAGTGAGAAGTGATAAAATCTACAGATAAGGACCAACTGAACTATTTAACAAACACTTACAAACTGAGTCAAGAACAGAGTAATTGTTGGGTGTGTGGTGTGTGTGTGTGTGTGTGTGTGTGTGTGTGTGTGTGTGTGTGTGTGTGTGTGTGTCTGTCTGTCTGTCTTTCTGTCTGTCTGTCTGTGCGTGTCCACGCGCATGTGTGTGTATGTGTGTGCATGTGTCCTCCTCTCTCTCTCTCTCTCTCTCTCTCTCTCTCTCTCTCTCTCTCTCTCTCTCTCTCTCTCTCAGTAAAGTCAAAGAATATGGGAAATGATTTTTATTTTCATCCTGCTGTTGTCATGCAATTCAACAACAGTTCGTGAAAAGGTTTGTAGTAGTGATGATTCATGCTGATGATGGGAGAAAAAACAAGAATACATATGGACAGATAAAGGGCCAGACATTCATCATTATACATACCACTGATACACTTAAATGAATTACATGGATTTCAATGAACTTAGAAAGATCTGTAGAGAAAAGAGACAGACGAAGACAAAGGCAGCGGCAGAGACAGACACACAGACACACAGACACACAGACACACAGACACACAGACACACAGACACACAGACATAGAGGAAGCAAAAATGGGAGGAGCGCGGCGAGGGAGGAACCAGGACAGAGGTATGGAAGGTGTGTGTATTTGGGTGGGGGTGGGAGGGAGGGCGGAGAGGGGTGGGATGGAGAAGAGTGAACGACAGATAGAAGACGGGATTCAGACAACACGGTTGGACTTGACAGTCAACAAATTGGTTCGTCAACAGTTGCGTGAACATTTTGCAGATGACGATGAGAATGACATGATAATGGACACAACGACACAGTAAAACCTGTTGTGATCATCGGTAAAGTACTGATAGCGTTCATGTGCGAAAATTGTCGTTAGCACCGTAAAGAAACGGTAAAAATAATTTGTTATGGTAGTTGTAATTGACAGCATTATTTGCCGGTGCAAAGCACTACTTTAAAGTTCTGTAACTGTATTATTTTACAGTACTATTATGTATGCCGCGCCGAGAAACAAGTTAACAAATTGCTAACATATGAAAATAAAATCATAACCGGATTTTGTGTGTGTAAGGTTTGTTATTGTTTTCTTGTAGAACATAAGAGTTTTCTTGCAGAACTTTATTAACAAAGAGCTTGAAAAACATAACTGTTTCTTTGCAGAATATTGCTGTATTGTTGTAAAGTAGTACTCTTTCGTTGTAGAATCGTAGTGCTCGTTGTAAGAATTTCTGGTTCGTTGTTGAATATTATTGTTTCGTTGCAGACTACTCGTCTTTTCTTGTTGAGGATGTCTTTTTCATATAGAGCATTACTGTTTGTATTTAGACTATTATTATTGTCTTGCAAAACATCACCGTTTGATTGTTTAAATACATTGTTTTCCTTTAAAACGGTACTGTTTTCTTGTCGGACCTTACATTTTTCTTGTCGAACATTGCTTTTTTTAAGCAAGGAAACACCTATAGCTGACACTGCTCTCTGCTGAGCGCGTTGAGGCGTAGGAAGCGACATCATAGGAATTGGGATCAGAACGAAGATCAAAACATCGTTATTTCTGTACGAGCTAAACTCAGTGGATCTGCCACTCTTTACGTGGCTGCATGTCCCTACTTGACACCTTGATGTTTTCAATGAGTGACAAGGTTTTGACACAAATGGGTATTTCTTCTTCACGATGATCACTACAGGTTTGAAGATGTCTTTTTCATACAGAGCATTACTGTTTGTATGTAGACTATTATTATTGTCTTGCAAAACATCACCGTTGTCTTGTTTCAAAACAGTGTTTGCCTTTCTTGTTTCAAAACAGTGTTTTCCTTCATTAGTTATGACCAGATTTGATATAACCAACCACATTTCGATATGAAGAGAATTGATGTGGCAACACGACTAGATTTTAAAATAACAACATTTTAATAACTGAATTCAATATAACATTTGACATGATGTAAGATGACAAGAGATGAAGTGACTAGATTTGATATGACAACATTTGAAATGACTAGACTTAAGAAGACAACATCGTACATGACTAGACTAGACATGATAAACGCATGACGTCAGTGTCTTTGGCTTGACGAAAGGCGGTGCTACAACATTTTGTTCCTGAAATATTTTCTGGCACACAAAGCAGTAGGGACTGGGTAAAAGGAACGATCTGACAAGCTGGGAGTAACCATGCTTACTGTCTTCATCGCCAGAAAGGCACCACAGGATTAAAAAGAACAAATCACCCACAAAATGAATGGGTTGATAGATCAGCTCACCATACCAGGTCAATACAGTCCGCTCTTCCAGCCAATCACAACGGAGATTACATAATTCGACGATTCACGCAGCTTGAGAGATGAAACAAAACCACAACGTTTAAACTATCTAGTTCCTCACACGGTTTCGCTC
>CM065721.1:13201864-13219364 GCA_033310375.1 Conus canariensis
GGAACTTAAGGAGGTACCAAGGCTTGTGAATTTGAGCTGTGCTTTCTGACATACTGCACAGAACTAATTTCTGACATATTGCACAGAACATCTAAAAACGCAAAATTTAACATCGGCTCCTGCACTGCCTCTGGCTGTTCTGGTTAGAAAATTAAGTCTTGCACCGGTGCGTCCATTAACTGATGAGAGTCGACTGTTAATGCGTTCTGCTATTGGACTTGCGATGAATATTTAATAGATGGGGGCCGCAAAGCAGCTTACGATATTGCAGGGCTGTTCGTAGTGTATGAATCACAGCCAGGAGTGTGGCCATGTTAAAAGTCAGCCTTTATCAGTGTGCTTGGCAGCAGCCCCTCCAACAGTTCGTGCAGACAAAATGTGGTGGCTTTTTCTCGCTGAACAACCCATCCACTGCTCTCTGTGTGTCCTCGGTGTCATGTTTTTGTTGTGCCACATGACGGAAAGTGTAAACATCTCAGGGACAGCAGATCCTGTTTTCAATGACCAGAGTGACTTGGACAAACAGCATCTGCTAGCTACTGCTCGTCTCCATGACGATATTCATCAACGTCCTGTCGTCAGACATAAAATAACTCCTGTGATGTCATCAGCGTCAGGTGACGTCAAAATCGACGTTAATGTGGATTTTTATGTGGGGTCTGTTCTATCCTTGAACGATGCCGAGTGCACAATGACCTGCTCTACATACATTGACGTGAAATGGCAGGATGTGTCCCTCACCTGGAATCCTGGGGACTATGACAATGTGTCCATGATTGAGATGTTGGCAGATTCTGTTTGGACCCCAACTTTGATGCTGATCAATTCGCAAGATCCTGTCAACATCATGTCCTATGCTAAGAACTTATTCATTTATAGCAACGGGAGTGTAAGTGCTGCCATATATTACAAAACTGTAACCCTTTGCACAATGGATCTCTCCACATTTCCCTTTGACTCCCAGCAATGTGGCCTTATCCTGACATCATCTTCAACTTGCTGCAGAGTCAACCTCAAGTCTGGACTCATGGATCAGTCTCTCTCAGCAAGTTTGCTCGTCAAATCTGACTGGATTCTGATTTCTGTGGCAAAAGCAGAAATATCACATGAAGTTGAGGGTGAATTTTCCTCAGTGCAGTTGCTCTTACAGCGTCGAACCATCTATTACACGGTGTGCTTAGTGCTGCCCATGGTCCTGACCTCCTACATGAACACCCTGGTCTTTCTCCTCCCTGTGCAGTGCGGGGAGAAGATCTCCTTCCTCGTCTCCATCTTCGTCTCCACCTCCGTCTTCATCAGCTTCTTCCAGAGCATGATGCCTCGGGGTCTGGACACGGTGCCAGCCACCATGAAACTTCTCGTCGGCGTGCTGGTGGAGAGTCTGCTGGTGATGCTGGCCACCGTGCTGGTCATGTGGAGACACCAGGTCCACGAGGCGACTCCTTCCTCACTCCAGACCAGGCCACCACAAGATGACTTTGATGCCACTGCAGGTGATGGTTTAAACACAGGGAGTCAGCTTCAATACCCAAACCGTGGATCTCTGAAGATTTCGACCACTGATGTTGTTGATAACTCAGCCCAGACAATCTGTGAACGTCGGGCAAAGTTCCTTTGGGATGCGTACAAACTTGATCGAATCTTTTTCCTGGTGTCTTTCGTCACCAACACTGTGTTTCTGGCAGTCATTCTCTCTGAGCAGTGACACGAGTGTGCTCTCGGTATGCTGTTTTCTTCTTTCTTCTTTGAAATTTGGTCACTCCATGACAGCTGCTTCATATATGTGTCTATAATTATTTTAACTTACATTTTGAAAATGCCCTTGGAATATATTTCTAGATACATGCGAAAATGATAATCATACATGGAAAAAGACAACGTACATGGGACACACACAAGCAACGTTCTATATATCTCCATAATGATTGAGTTGGTGGAATGTTCACACATCCTATCCAATCCGCACAAGCTCCTTGTAGGAATTACGCTTTCTTGGGAAAACAAAAAGCAGGACACTGTCAAGGACTGCAACTGCACGAACATTTCTGAACGTTTTTGGAAATCTATTCTTAATATTTTTTCCCCTCCACATTTATCGACATAACAAATTGTAAATAGAAAGATTTGATCGACAGTTTCTTACTGTATTTTTGTCAATGTTGACTAGAACGAGCTTTCATTTCACTTTTTAAAGACCGTTTGTAATATGTATAAGAGCTTTTTTTCTTCAATTTTCTGTTGAGAAATAATGAAAAACAAGTACAATATAAAAACGTGGGACAACATAAAACAGCGTTCAAAATGTGTACGGTAACATCATTTCTTTACATACAGAAAACAAACAACGTCATAAGGGATATTGAGAAAATGTTAAACTTCCAATTTTTGTGCTGTAAGCCCCGCCATTTGGCCTATATTAGATTTGTAACAAGATGCAAAGCATATAAACGTATTCCCAGTTTATCTTGAATACGCGTGAGATATTCCATAAAGAGGAACAATCGTTTTGGGCCGTTATAGCCGTTAGTAACGGCTATTCTGGTAAACATCGGCCATCATCTGTGACCCATAATGAACATACCTACAGATTTTCAGAAAAATCGGCCAAGTACTTTCTGAGATATTCCATAAAGAAGAAAAACCGTCATGGGCCGTTATAGCCGTTCATAACGGATATAACGGTAAAATAAAACATTCGGCAGCATCCGTGACCCATAGTGAATATACCTACAAATTTTCATAAAGATCGGCCGAGTACTTTCTGAGATATTCCATAAAGAAGAAAACCGTCATGGGCCGTTATAGCCGTTAGTAAAGGATATAACGGTAAAATAAAACATTGGGCATCATCCGTGATCCATAATGAACACATCAACAAATTTTCAGAAAGATCGGCCCAGTAGTTTTGTCTGGAGCGAGTGGAACACATTTTGACCACGGACCTATAGACACACACACACACACACACACACACACACACACACACACACACACACACACAGCATTTCTTCGTTCCCATTCTAAAGTACTCCCTGTTCTATAAGAACTGAGAGTACAAAATGGTGAATGAACGGAAATATAGCACCACTGTTTGGTGTTCTGAGCCTTTGGGTCTTCATCTTCTTAAACTATTCGATACCATCAATAACGTTTAACTAAATGACTGCATTTCAAACATATCAGAAACCACTATATGTTCGCCCATTTTCTTTAGCATGTTGGTGATAACTAAGACGTTTTGAGCTGATGTGCGTGAACGAGATTTTTTTTTTCAAACCAGCTTCCAAGTTTGTTGATGTTCTTAATTATTCTTCATGAACATGTTCAGTTCCTTTTATGATCATTATTGGTGTTGTCATTATTGTTGTGAATGTTATTGTTATCTCTTGATGTTTGAATTTTAGGTTCCTCTGTGTCAGTATATGAGTGTGCTTTGAAAAATCTGTAAAATGCTGATATCAAATCACATGCAGGGCTCATGGGAAAACATTCAACAAGAATACAAATATGTTATGTGTGTGACTATGGATGGAATAATACTTGACTTTTCACATAGTAGTTGTCCACATGCTCCTAGTTATATCGGCAATATGCTTTAGATATTGTTATTTTTGATACCATTGAAGTGACATTCAGATTCTTATTTCTTGTTGTGCTCTTGCTTTCACAACACATTTCTTGAGACACACAGAGCAACTGGCTAGCGCTTCAAACATTTTACAGCCAGATTTGTTTTAATTGCCAGCCCAAATTTTCCTTTATAGCAAAACAACGGAAAATACTAGTCCTTCAATCAGAAACAAAAGTTTCATAACTTTAATTTACATACAATATGAAAGACGACAAAGACAGAAAAACAGGCCCCACCCTTACCCGCTTGGACACTCACATAGGCAACAACTCAAATCGTTAAACACAATGAATAAACAAACAAAAAACAGTTTTCAGACATGTTCAAAAAGAATTGTACGTTTGAAAGTCCGAAAGCGTTGGAAACATGATCGACCAGGTCAACAACAAAACAAAAAAACAAAAAGAGGGGGGGGGGGGAGGGCGCGGGGGGGAGGGGGGGGGGGTGAGGGGGGAGAAAGAGAGAAAACAAATGAGAAAGGAGAAGAAAAAACAGGTTGCAATACATAAATGTTGCAAGGAGTGGCACGTTTTGCGTAATTTTCGTATAACTGTCTTGGATGAGAGAAGTTTCTTTGTAGTAGGTAATTTTCTTTTCTTCTTTCCTTGCCGAGTAACTGCTCCCATTTTCAGGGCTAAGATTAACAAAGGATTGCAAAAATATGGACCTGAACTGGACGTCGTAGGTTCTGTCGTTACTTCTACTACTCAAGGTTTTGAGGACAAGAGAGAGAGAGAGAGAGAGAGAGAGAGAGAGAGAGAGAGAGAGAGATGTATTCTTCACTTAAGAAGGAAAAGACGTACAGTTTCCTTTTCCTGGGATAATGGATGAGAACGGAGCGAGTCATTTACACCTATCTCTAGTGCGGGGAAAATTCCAGACATGTCTACACTCTCTTCCTTCCTTTCACATCCTTCATGGCATTATGTTTCAGTTTGTTCCAGCACACCCTGCACACTCTGAAAACTGTGTGTGAATGCATTTCTAAAGTGGCGAGTATCTCTTTCTGCATCTCTCTTTCTCTGTCTCTTTGTACCTCTGTCCATGTCCCCCTGATCTCTCTCTCTCTCTCTCTCTCTCTCCCCTCTCTCTCTCTCTTCTCTCTCCTGTCCTTCCCTCCCCCCCCCCCCACCACCACCTTAGCTCCCTCTTTACCTCTGAAGAAAATGAGGAAGGGGGAATCTTTGCAGGTGTGTCCACATTTGCCTCTGACTATTTTTCTCCCTGTAATTCTTCCATTTTTCTCCTGACCTATCGGTGCAAGAGTGAGGCAGCATGCCCTGCGTAAAGAACTTGGTCAGCCTCAGTAGGCGACTGACCCCTTCAGCCCCCCCCTCCCCCCCTCCCCCCTCCCCCCTCCCCCCCTCCCGCCCTCCCCCCCTCCCCCCCTTCGCTTTCTTCTCAATGCACATTAGTTCTTTTCATCGTGAGTATTGATCTCATCCAATTCGCTTCACACACCAACGCTTTGCTGTGCCCCACTTAAGGTTGAAGAGATCCATCTCACGTCCGCCTTCCCCCCCCCCCCCCCCCGCCCTCCCCACTCTCTCTCTCTCTCTCTCTCTCTCTCTCTCTCTGTATTGTATTTTCTTTCTGGTACATAGTCCTGTCGTTTTCAGGACAATATTCCTGACAATACCGGATTTATTCTTTTATATACTGAATGCGTTCAGTTAACAAATCTACTGTCAAGCCCCGATAAATCTGATCTGAGAATTTGATGCAAAGCCATACAGAATCTGAGCATTTGTGTAAATACCCTCATATGTTTGAACAGACTAACGGCCCGCACGAACACGTTGTGTTGTTTGCTTTTTTGTTGTGATGGATTGCAGTCGTGTCCAGCGAACGTGAACAGCTTCACTGCTAACTTGAAACCAGCCCAACCTGTAATGGAAGGGACATAGAAATGGGCGATTAGAATGTTCGTGGCAGCGAGTGTACTTTGCCATCTCCCTCCTCACCCTACCCCCCCCCCCCCCCCCACCCCCCTCCCCATTTTCCCGGATTGTAGGAAACAATGAAACAAAGACCTTACCAGTTTTTGTTTTGTTTTGCGGCATGATGGTTCCAATGAACTTGAACATATTCCAGCACCGCTGTGTTTTGATTTAGGACAAATAGGAACACGAACTGAGCGGCGTTGCGACATCTGGCTGCTACCATTCAGATATCAAAGATAATCGACCTAGGCTATTCGCTTACCACCTGAAACAGGGGTATTGTACCACAGGGTTCCCCGAAGATGGAGTATGGCTGCCTTAATGGCGGGATTAAAAAAAAAACGGTCATACACACAAAACTCCACTCCCTTTGTTGGGTAGATGGGATTAATACTTGTCTGTCCATATAGGGAGTGTCTGCAGGAGTATCAGCCTGCGTACGCAGAAGAAGAAGAAGAAGAAGTACCACAGGGGAGGGTACTTGTTTACTGAGATTGTCAAATTGTTTGGGGTCCCTACAACTTACGAAGTGAGTGCGAGGCACGTGAGTCTCCCAGTTATCTATTTGTAATTGGGTTAATTCTAACTGTACCCTTCACTGCGGTTTTAGCTTTCATGAAAAGAAATGCAGCTCAATCTGCGTAAAATGCTATGTTTACCATGCAAAGGACAGCACGGTTCTGACAGCAGGTGTCGACAAGAAAATGGTAGCGGTTTGCTGGCTTTTGTCTAGAAAATTGTAGCGGTTTGCTGGCTTTTGTCTGGAAAATTGTAGCGGTTTGCTGGCTTTTGTCTGGAAAATTGTAGCGGTTTGCTGGCTTTTGTCTGGAACATTGTAGCGGTTTGCTGGCTTTTGTCTAGAAATTTGTAGCGGTTTGCTGGCTTTTGTCTGGAAAATTGTAGCGGTTTGCTCGCTTTTGTCTCTATAATTTGCTCTTCTGACTGAATGGAATGCAACGTGTCAGGTCAAGAATTTGTTGATGTTGTTTTTTATTTCATGTATGCGTTCACATACAGGACTTCGGTTTAAAATCCTAACTGAAACACAAGGAAAGGCTGGTGTCTCTACAAATGTCTAAACCAAACAGAAAATTTCAAAATCTGTCTGTCACAAACTAGAGTTGCACTTATGTTCCTTGCATGAACAGAACAATGCATGATCCACTCTTTCAACTTGGCCGCCGGTCTATCCTGAAGAGCAGTGGCACTTAGCTACTGTGGGGAAACATATATCCTTGTAATTGCTATTACTTGACCGGTTCGCCATCAGACAGAAAAATCCAGCCAACAGCTGAATGATTTATGAGATGTCAGTTATATCATGACTTTAAACCTCAAGAGAGAGAAAACTGTACAGAAAAGAACAGAAAAAATGAACGGACATGAACGTGCTTTCAAAGATCTCCCAGTGCTTATTGAGGGAAAAAAACCAAACACTTTCATGGTTTAAACACACCCTGCACACAACATATGAAATATATAGGCCTGTACAATGGTTCTAGGTACGGTACGTCAATAACAAAATACAGAAACGTACATGCAAACACGAAGACATGTCGTCGAAAATTCACACTGCCAATGAAAGACATGGTAATGTAAACTCTCCTAACAATAACAACAAAGTCTCACCGCAAAGACGAGGTTTCATACCATTGTGACAAAATAAAAAACAGATATGTTTCACACTGCATAAAAGCAATGGCAGGGGGGGGAGAGAGAGAGAGAGAGAGAGAGAGAGAAGAGAGAAGAGAGAGAGAGAGAGAGAAGCAGAAGAAGGAGGATGGGGAGAACTGAAATCAGGGAGAAGAAGGGATGGTGAAGCAAAAACCTGTTGTGTTTATGGTCGACTGGTTTTTGATTTGCTTACACAGATTCGCCCTGTCTCTGTTCACCCTCTTCATCATTTCCGTTTTTTTTTTTTAAAATAAAAGTTGTGTTGTTTAGCACCCTACCCCACCCCTGTGGCAATGCCAGTTCGCCCTTAAATCGTGTCGATGTTAGGTTTTGTTTTTGTTTGTGTGTGTGACTAGCCTGCACGAAGTTCCGCACTGGAGCTTACCTTTTTTTTTTCTTCTATGAATGAACGGATAAGTGATTGAAGAAAAAGAGAGATGAATAAATAAATGGAAAAGAACAATGCATGAGTTTCTTCATCTTCCTGAGGATTGTCTATCACCCAGCGCTTATTTACTGCGTGAGGAAACATCAAGCAAAAGTCCGGGTCTACAAATGCTGACCTGGGTCTATTTTCCGGAGGAGCGATGATACGATGGAGCGTGCTGGTACGCACGAACAATGGCCGGACAAATCTGTCATTAATTTGTAGTCATGACGGGCCAACAGCCGATGATGATCTCTTACCACTGTATTGACTCGCCCCAGATAACGCTTTGTCACCGCTGCTTTGATAATCCCCGCTCCCCTCCGTCCCCTTAGTGCACTTTGGCTTGTTGCTGCTACTCACCAGTCAACGACACTGTTGCTGCGCTGGTGACCTTTACTCCTATTTGATGGCAGTACTCCCTCGCCGCTCAGTTCGGTGTAACGCGTTATCAATGCTACCCCGCCAAATACACTACCTGGGGAAAGTTGACCTTATACTCTAAATGTGCTTTATGAAAGAGAGGCTGTTATTCAAACCGCTCACAACTTCCGTCTGAAAGAGAGCTTCCATCCTTCGGACAATACGGCGGTATGGCAGTTGCGTATAAATGATATTCTCCATATCTGGGTGTTTCATTTGGTATGCATACATTGAACATTACAGTGTTTCTTCCACAACTATCATTATTGTTATTATTATTATTGTTACTGCTACTATTATTATTATTATTATTATTGTTGTTGTTGTTGTTGTTGTTGTCATTGCTATCATAATCATACTATTGTACTTATTCTCATTCCTCTCCTTCCTCTTCCTTCCTCTTCCTCCTCCTCCTCCTCTTCTTCTATTTTTATCACTATCATCATTGCAGTTACTATTATCATTATCATTCACATATGACTGTAATATCATTGTCATTACAAGCATTTTTATCCCTAGTATTATTATCATTATTATTATTACTATTGTCAGCAGCAGCAGCAGCATAATCGTCATCATCAGCAGTAGGCCTATCAACATTACTATTATTATCATCATCATTATTGTTGATATCATTATCATTATTATTAGGCTTACCGTTAGTAGTAGCAGTAGTAGTGGTAATAGTGTAGTAGTAGTAGCAGCAGCAGCAGCAGTAATAGCAGTAGTAGTAGTAGTAGTGGGTGATTATCATTATAATCATTATTTGACCTGTAATTTTTCACCGTCAAACTCGATTTCATCCCGTAGTTTTAGCTGTTCATCAAGACCAAAGTTTGCACCCAGATCGGATCGATAAATGACTGTTCGTCTTTTATATTCATTGCTTTGAACGTTATTTATTCTGCCTGAAGAAGACCCAAGGGGTCGAAACGCGGGTTTATTAGTTTATTTATTTATTTTTGTAGTTTGTTTGTTCCTTTATTTGGCAGCCCATGTTTTGTTTTTGCTCTTGTTTCAATTTCCGCTTGCAGTCGGTTCAACAGTTCAATAGTATTTCGGGTCATTTGGGTCGGAACAACTCAGTGGTCGAGGGACGGAGTCGTGATCCTGGTAATCCTGAGGTTGGGGGTTTGAACGTCGCCCGGGCTGTTTCCGTGTAAGAGGATTTTTACTTTTTTGGTTCTGACACCATTTCCCGAAAGGTCCTTCGAATGAGACTGTAAGCAGGAGTTCTGTGTGCTAGCGCAACATAACATGCTGCAGACGCGTAATTAAATAACGCTCACCGACATTCGGAGCTGAAGGCTAGTTTGGTCGTTGGTATGGATGACAAGTACACACAGATCAAGCATCCTCTGTGAAAAATCGAAAGAATGGGTGAAAAAATTAGTAACTAGTATTCGACTGAATACCGCGGTACACCACTGAATGTGGCGCCAACCGACAGCTGGTCAGTCGACTCCACCCAGGGTGACAGCCCGTTGTGTGAAGGCCAGCGTGGACTGTGAAGGGCTCAGAGCTTGGTCTCTAACCGCGGATAGCCGCTATGTAAGTATGATGATAATAATCTGGCTGAAGAGATCCGCACTTGGATTTGGATCCGCACCCAAATTGAAAACGTTCATCCGTGAGCAATACAGCAAGATTTCATACATTTCGTTAACAAAAAAAACAGTTTTTTTTTTTAAAGAAATCCGAAAGGTGTGCAGGGTAGGACCGCGTATATTTTTTTACCTGTCCAGGAGTCACGTAGGCAAAGTTTTTGACCGCCCCCCTGCGAAACCACTTGCCCGTCAAACGACGATAATTATACATTCTATGAAGTACTAACTGCCGAGGTAGAAACACAATTCATCATCATCTGCCATTTTGTCAGCGGGTGGAGAGTCTAGACAATCAGTGTGCTCCATTCTGACTGGCTATTGTTTGTTCTGACTCAGCCAATCCCTTTGCGAGATATTTAATACTGACGCCATAAACAGTTCCTTGAAGGCGTGGTTTCACGAAGCGAAATCCTCTGTCGCCATTTTTATTCAATACTGGCAAAATTACATCATTTTGTTGTTCATCCACAGCATACCATTAAAAAAAAGTACCCCTGCCCGGCGGGCAGGTCACGGTATTCACCACATGCCCGATACCAGTCATTTGCCTGCCCCTGGGACAGATGGGTGGCCGTTCCCATAGTCTGGTGACACGATCCACAAACGTGAAAGTTGAGAGACTACTGGAGATTTGATAAAGAACAGCTACTTTACGCAGCGGAGTTATAATTCTCTGAGACCCAACTTTGAAGAAAATTTTCATTTCAGAAAATTTCTCAAGATCATTTATGGTGTCACAATCGTTTAAATCTGCCCTTAGCGATGTGACAAGTATCTTCAATTTAGACGGGTTCCAAATAATGAAGGTGGGGATACTATTCAGCCATTGTTCATGCTATCTAACCGTATTGCTTGTCTTAAACCATCATTCACGAAGAAACCTGAAAATTCCCTGATCTGCAAAGAACACTTGCAGATCTTTCGTATGAAAGTTTTTTCTTTGTTGTTGTTTGCTTGTTTTTGAATAATCAAGTGTCATCAACAAACTGGACAAGTTTGTTTTCCCGCATTACAAATATAAATTCCTTTAATTTGTTGATCTTCTTTTTTCATCATTGCACACATTTCTACAGTGAGAAGAACAAGAACGGTAAAAAAAAAATTTAAAAAAAGGGGGGGGGGGGTTGATCGGTTCGGTAGTTTTTGCGTCATCTTACAGACAGACAAACGAACAAACAAACTAACAGACGCCTCTGTGAAACCTAAGCTGTCGGTGGGGTCAAGGTTAACCGAGTATTCTCATCCAGGACGTTGGGCTCATGCTCCAACGTTTTTCTTCCAGTAAGATCTTTAAACCACCTGCGTTGACCACCAGCGGGGAACACCTTCCCCGACGTCTGCTCGCGGCAGAAAAGTTGTTGTCGGAGGCTTTCGTCTGTCATGCTACTAACGTAGCCGCCCCGAGGATCTGATGTTCCATCAAAGTGATGAAAAGCTGGTGATTGCTGGATCCTGGTTGTAAAAGACTAACATTGCAGTTGGAACATTGGTGGGATTCTTGGAAGAGTTTGTATAAACATTTGGAAAAAAAAAGTTCTCTCAATATTGTTGGTGAGTGATGGTCCTTTTCTTTTCTTTCTTTCTTTCTTTCTGCGTACGCAGGCTGATACTCCTGCGGACACTGCCTGTATAGACAGGCAGTGGATTTTTGTGTGTATGACCTTTTTTTATCCCGCCATTAAGGCAGCCATAGTCCATCTTCGGGGAAGGCGCATGCTGTGTAACGTGTCATCCATACCAACGGCCAAACTGGCATTCTCTTCCGAAAGTTGGTCATGGGATTTTACGTGTGTGCAAGATGTTGTGCGTGTGTTCACACACGGAACCTCGGTTTATAGTCTCATTCGAAGGACTGCATGGGAAATGGAGTCAGAACTAATGTTAACTCCGAGGGAAAAATCCCCCTGTACCAAAATTCGAACCCGCAACCCCGGGATCACGAGTCCGACGCTCTACCAACTGAGCTATTCTAGCCCCCAGGGTGATGGTCCGATCCCATGACTTTCTCAACTACAGGGTTAGTTTTATTTCTACCACTGTAGTGCAGACTACAGGCCTACTTGTGAGAGATGTCAGTGAGTCAGTGATCTCTTGTCATCTGTCTTTTGCCGTTTGGCCCAGGCATGACGTGCCAGAGTGACTCCGCCTGAGTGCATGTCTTCTTCCCACATTGAGAGAACTGTTTTCCAAATGTTTATACAAACTCTTCCAAGAAACCCACCAATGTTCCAACTGCAATGTTAGTCTGTTACGATCGGGACACACACACACACGTACACACACACTTACACACACACACACACACACACACACACACACACACACACACACACACACGCACACACACACACACACACACACACACACAGGACTAAAATAGTTCACGTGCAGGAAACTAGTACAAATGATGACAACAACGACCCGCTTTTGGCATTCAAGTGAGACTCCATGATATTAACGAACAGGCCTACACCTTGATCCCACCACCAGTCAACAGCTTACTGATTATGCTCGTGACATTCTCAAATCTTCATAACAGACTAACATTATTTTGCATGCCAGAACTGGATAATGACGTGAAAACACAACACAAATCAAGCAGCCAATACCTAAGGCGCTCAAATGAATGGCCATCCTCTGAACGTCTATTCCATGTATGTCCATATGCAGTACCACCTTCACACTTGCATGAACAGATATTCGCGTGTATATAAAAGTATGCATATACGTACATATCCACACGCATGTGCAAGTCCATACATAGTCGCATGCACGCACACATACTTAAACACACGTATGCGCGAGCACACACACACACACACACACACATACACACACGCGCGCGCGCGCGCGCGCGCGCGCGCACGCGCGCTCGTACGCACGCACGCACGCGCACACACACACATACGCGCACACTCTCTCTCTCTCACACACACACACACACACACACACATACACACACACACACACAATTGATAAAACATTTATTTCAGTAAAAATACACAACAGATTCTAACAGACTTGCATTTTATATCTCAAACTCAACAGGGGAAAGGATTCCCCTAAAACCCAGTACTCTTCAAATGAAACCATTCTTTTTTTTAACAGTTCAGACTAGCGTATGACCAGACGTATCTACGAATGAAAAAAAAATGTATAACAAATCAGCAAAAAATTTAAAAAATTCCACACTGACACTGATAACACCATTGGATTCTGCTAGCCTGCATTGTTCCAGATTCAGAAAAGTAATAAGCCATCATCTTAGAAAGAGACAATATTGTGTCTCTACTCATTAAAAGCGTACACGAGTAAGCATTTTGTAGCTGCCCCCAACGGTAAGCAAAAGGTACTTTTATTTTATTTGTCATTAAAACGAAAAGCGAAAGGTAATCAGACACCCATTAGCGATTAGTTTTGTTTGTTGTTTTTTTTTATGGAACAATATACAAATGAACCACTCATCCGCTGTCCACCTCCCAACTCTTTCTGCAAGCCCCTTCCTCCGAAGAAGAATACAGAGAAAGCGAGGTAAGGGAGGTCAAAGGGAGGGAAGCGGGTAGGAGTTGTCGGTCGTCACTCAGACCTTGATGATGGCTTTGCCTGTGTTGCCTCCCTGGAAAAGCGAGATGAAGGCGTCGGGCATATACTCAAACCCGCTGGTCACCGTCTCCTTGTACTTCAGTTTGCCCTGTTCAATCAACAAACAAAATACATGATAATTATTTCCATGTTTTTATTGTACACTGCACTGACCTCGACACCGCCAAGGGAGGCAACTCTACAAGCTAGCAAGTCACACACACACACACACACACACACACACACACACACTGGTCAAGTTAGTTGGTATCTTTTTTCAGGTGGATTAAAAATGGGAGCTTCTTTGTCTGTCTGTCTGTCGTCTCTCTCTCTCCTCTCTCTCTCTCTCTCTCTCTCTCTCTCTCTCTCTCTCTCTCTCTCAGTGTGTGTGTATGTGTGTGTGTTGTGTGTGTGTGTGTGAGAGAGAGAGAGAGAGAGAGAGAGAGAGAGAGAGAGATGAAAATCAAAGAGGAAGTGTACACAACGTCGTTTCTGATTCAGGTTCTTTCCACGTAGTATCCACTTCATCCTCCAAACAAACAAGCGATGTCTGTGAGGGCCAGACGTCAACACGGATGTCTGTCCATGCTGTGTTCAGCCATTAGTGTTCAGTCCAAAAATAGTAACGTCTTGTGATTGGTACGAAGAACCATTGGAATTTTCACGCTGTTTTCCGAGCGGGTGGAAAAGGTGGGTAACGCACTGGTCAGCATTTTTAAGCCACCTGCTAATGTCTGAAATCTGTTCATACGCACGCATGCACCCGCACCCGCATGCACACACACACACACACACACACACACACACACACACACACACACACACACACACACACACCACAATACAACACGACACAACACACACATGCATGTATGCAAGCGCGCACACACACATACACACGCGCGCGCGCACTCACACACACACACACACACGCACCACACACAAACACACACACACACACACACGCACCACACACAGTTACACACGCGCGCGCGCGCGCGCGCGCGCGCGCACGCACGCAAGCACACACACACCACACACACACACACACACACACACACACACACACACACACACACACACAAGCGAACGCGCACGGGCACGAAAGTACGCAAACCCCATGATTATGAACAAAGTGGCAGAGTTCAAAAGAAATCGATGCACTTTGTGAAAAGAATGAACATATCACCCATCACACACTGGCATTCGGTTTCCACCCGAACACCCAACAGGACAATACCAGCAGACACAGACAGGGAGACAGACAGGACCATTCCCACACGGAAACTGTCTCTCACCTCTCGGATCCACTGCAGCAGCTCTGTGATGCCTTCATGGAAGCGATCTTTGTAGACAGGAACGATGATCCCGCGGATGTCCAGCTGTTTGTAGATGATGGGCATGTAGATACTGGTCACTGTAATCACAACCATGTTCCTCCTATACATCACAACACTTGAAGATCACCGCAGCTCAGACATGGTCCTCAGAAAGCTGTGACCAACTGTAGGGTTTCTGCCATCACAGTCATTATTAGCAACAGTTTTCCGCCTACAACCTTCTTGTTCGGAGTGTCAACTGCAGTCAATACAGTCCATGCCGTTCTTTTCTGACATTCACCACTCCACGTACGCCATACATCGTTTACTTTCATCTTTCTAGTACCATTTCCCTCTTTCTTTTTCTATGAACTAAAAAAAAGGGAAATTAAAAAAAAGGCCTAATCTATGCATATTCTTTACCAATGTTTGGTGACGACATTTGTCTCTATAACGATTGTACATAAATTCGTGTCTTTTTTTTTTCTTAACTGGGATGCGCTCTTTATGTTACTTTCGGATTTCCCCCTCCTAATGAACGGTGCAGTGATAGTGTTAAGCGGATAGGGAGGGGGGGGGGGGGAGGGGAAGGGGGAGAGAGGAGGACGGGTACTTAAGGATTGGGAGGAGGTACGTTCTGTAGCCCTTGGACACCCACACTTAAGTCCAACCTTAGCTGCGTACCTGAACACTGAGACTTATAATAGAAAAGCACACTTCATTCGTTCTTTCTTTCTTTGTTTTTTAATTCCAAACCTGTCTCACTTGACGAAGCTTGGTAGACAGACTAACAGACAGGCAGACAGACAGACAGACAGACAGTCAGACAGGTGGACCTGACCTTTCTTGTCCTTCTCGTTGTATTGAGAAATGGCCCCACAGCTGACCACCCGCGCCCTGCATCTTCATGTGGTTCTGCAGAACGGTGTAGGAGAAATCTCCCCCCACCTGCAACACACGGCCCCGTCTTGGCTGATTGTATTCTGTTGACTGACCATCAACTTTCGTCATAGACGTTTTTCTTGTCATTGTTCATGCTCATCACAGGAGACGCTGCACTGCTGCTAGGTCGCTTTGGTGGGGTGTAGTAGTCCCTGCGCTGATCCAACGTACGTCAGGCACGAACTTACAAAGCTTCATTACTGGGCGCGGCAATTGTTGAGTCACAAAGCCAACGTGAGTGTGCGCCCGTTGCAGAAGGGCACCAAGTGCTACATCCGTCCAGCAACCGTCTCCCACAACTTGCCGATTCCAATGACTTTGATTTCGGTTTGATAGTTTTGTTATCATTCTCTACCACAGAAACGCGTTGTGAATAGTTTCATAATAATGTTTATCTAGACTATTGCTGGTAACGACCTGAAGTTCAACGGCTTGGTTTATGTATGTTACTAAAGTTACTGGTCAGAAACTGTATGTTGATGGTGGTGAGTTACGTCATCAATAATCCTCTGAATATGACAGCTTACTCATAAAATGAAATTCATGTCATAAACATTCTTTCAGATACTCATGTTTTATTAATTAATGCAGAATGCAAGCTTATTGTTTGGTGTTATTGTTTGTTGGTTCTTCATTTGTGAAAGAGTCAAACAAGAACTTTAATTGGAAAGAAGAAAAAGCTCCGCGAAACAGTATGAAATACCATTTTATTGAATTATCATTTTATTATATCTATACCTGAAATATTAACATCTGCTTCCAGCCTTTACGAACCTGATTTTTTTCCCCAAATAACTAGGCCACTAACAGCATGTTCACAAGAAAACGGAATCCATACATGTGGATGACGGCACTCTTCGCCTCTTGCAATCTAGACCTCCACTGCGCATGTTAAACGCATTTGCCACTTGCTGTTGACATGATTCACCCTCTGTTTACGGATTAGCTATCATTGAGTTCAATGCACTTTGCCACTGACCGTGTCAAACCGTCAAACCGTCCAGTTCAAACCGTCAGTGTCCAGAAACCGTCAAACCGTCAACGTCAGTGTCAAACCGTCAGTGTCAACCCGTCAAACCGTCAGTGTCAAAACCGTCAAACCGTCAGTGTCAAACCGTCAGTGTCCAAACCGTCTTCAAACCGTCAAGTAGTCAAACCGCCAAACCGTCAGTGTCAAACCGCCAAACCGTCAGTGTACCAAACCGTCAATGTCCAAACCGTCAATGTCAAACCGTCAAACCGTCAGTGTCAAACCGTCATGTGTCAAACCGTCAAAACGCCGTCAGTGTCAAACCGTCAACCGTCATCAAACCGTCAGTGTCAAACCGTCAAACCGTCAGTGTCAAACCGTCAAATTTGAAGTACATACACGGTGGTCGGCGTGCGGGCATAGACACCGTACAGGCAGTGGGGCGACCTCGCCGAGCAATAGCCAACAACAAGCTGGAATGCATGGTGACCCAGGAGGGCAGATCGGCCATCTGAACGATTGTCTCGTGGGCCATAGTGACCGTGGTTCCAGAGAACGTTTGTGACAGCGGGAACTAATGGGAGTTCCACAAACGTGAATAGTGGGAAACCGAGGCCAGATACTGTCCTTGTCCCCTCTTTATCTGTCACCCATCTTCTGTCTTTGAGTGTCCACCTTCATCGAGTTGAAGATTCTGACACTTTTGTGTGCATGATCGTTTTTTTTATCCCGCCATTAAGGCAGCCATACTCCAGCTTCGGGGAAGGTGCATGCTATGTGTAACGTGTCATCCATACCAACGGCCAAACTGGCCTTCTCTTCCGAAAGTTGGTGATCGGATTTTACGTGTGTGCAAGATGTTGTGCGTGCGTTCACACACGGAACCTCGGTTTATAGTCTCATTCGAAGGAATGTATGGGGAATGGAGTCAGAACCAATGTTAACTCCGAGGGAAAAATCCCCCTGTACCAAAATTCGATCC
>CM065721.1:13234364-13244364 GCA_033310375.1 Conus canariensis
AGAGGATTGGTCTGTTGTATTCCAATACAGAAACAGTATTGTTTTGATAGATTACAGTCCCACATAGTGATTTAATTTACTCTGTACATCAGTATTTCGGTGATTAATTCTAACTCATGGTATTAAAGAAAAAAAAATGTTGCAGAGTGCAAATTTCCACATCAGTTTCGGCAAGGTAGGGCTCGTTACAGTAATTGCGGAATTCTTTGATTGGTGCCCAGTTCAATGTAGAAGGTTTTGTTTATGTATTTATTTGGGGGGGGGGGGGCAGGGTGAGGAATAGCAGGGATGTAGCCGGATAGGTTGACCAGTACCTACAGCCGGACAAAACGTTGGGAAGTGTTGGTTGGGTTCAAATCTGTCAAGGTGAGTCCCTTCAACTATTGGTAAATCTGCATTCCGAACTGACTGTCTGAGAAGACAAAGAGAGAAGGTTGTGGGGATGGGGGGGGTGCATATTGGAGATTGGTGAATTGAATAAACTGTGACCGATAGCACTGCATCAGTGAAAAGGAGCAGGAGCCTGCTCACCCCAGCGCACAGATCACACACGAATACATAAGCACATGCATGCACACGCACATGCTCACACACAACGCATACACTGGCACACACATGGATTTGTGCCCACCCACCCACCGTCATACACCTTCACAGATACGTGCACACACACACACACACACACACGCGCGCGCGCGCGCGCGCGGCACTTGCGCACGCACGCACACACAGACGTACACACACACACACACACACACACACACACACACACACACACACACACACACACACACACAGAGAATTATGATAGTGGCATAGACATTCTTACGCAGATATCCAAGGTCCGACCTGTGCGTTAGGCTGATGCACAGATCAAATGTCTGAGAAGTCGTATACATGAGATCCTCGCCTTAAATCCTTTCATCTTTGCCACTCATTCATTTAATTAATTCATCCATCACTTGTAAATCCTGCGCAGCGCGGTCTCAAAACTGACCAGATGTTTGGTGCAGCATATATATGGATTAGTCCGCACGCATTGACACCACCTTGATGTATTTGAAACCGAAACAGACTGCATGAGTACCAACTGAGATTGGAACTTTGAAGGAAGTTGATCGTTTCTCGGCAAAACATGTGCTGTGAGCGTTGCATACCAGTTGTACATTAATTGCACTGAAGGGGAGTTTGTTGTTTCCAGTGCCTGTGCTGTGGCGGTTGCACGCGAGCTGTTTGGGTACATTTGCACCCAGCCGAGTTATCAGTAAGGACTGCCATGTTTGCAGTTCTGATAAATTCGCCTCGTCACTGAAGGTGAAGGTTTGACCTTATATGCACCATGGCCCTGGTATAATGTTCGTGAGTGGACTCTGTATGGGTGGAGAGAGAGAGAGAGGGGGGGGGGGAGAGAGAGAGAGAGAGAGAGAGAGAGAGAGAGAGGCCTTTAAAATGACAGAAGCCAGCTAGTTCCGTTTACAGCACCAAACACAGCAGGCTGTATTCGTTGAAAGAAAACGGAACAGAACTTTAAAGCAATCCGTGTTGTCAAAGGTCACCAAGCACAACACTTCAAATTGGAAGGAAAAATCGGAACTGTCTCTCTATCTCTTCTTATTCAGAAGAATTGTGGTATTCATATGTGTGTTGTGTGTGTGTGTGTGTGTGTGTGTGTGTGTGTGGTGTGTGTGTGTCATTCATTTAACGTCTTTCCACTAATCGTGATATTAGACGGGGGAAAAAATCGTGCCGAAAGAGAGAGATGGGGAAAGAAAGAGCGTATGTGCTTATGCTTGTGCATGCACACGTATGTGTGCATGTGCGTGTGCTCGTGTGTGTGTGTATGCGAGTGTGTTTGAGTATGTTTGTGTGCATATGTGTGTGCTTATATGAATAATAATGGTAATTACAAAACATTTAAATTTTTCAAATAAGTTTGAAACGGTAAAAAGCTAAAATTTTAACAAAACTAATTAACAACCATCAAGGCACAGAAACTTAACCTTTCTCAGTCCTTGTCACTTTTGAGCTTTGTACATTATTCCATCTTCCCTCCCCACACATATCCCCCATCCCCGCCTCACACACAAAAAAGGAACCTATAAATACTTCCCCAATGGAGTGCGCTCTAAGCATACAAAAAACTCATATGTTAGAGCTGGTGACTCAAAGATGGCCTGTGCACTATTTTGCCTCAACACTGGAATTATTTTTTTCATGTCTTGACATGTAACAATATGATCACGTGTTATTTTCTTTTTACATAAACACGCTATGTTTTTAACATACTTTGTTTTAAAAGCATCAAGTTTCCACCTATACATCAATGAAAGTATATTTTTATTTAAACTAAAATTATGTTGAATGATTTAATTTAAGTTAATTGTATCATACGGGTAGTGTGCCATTTTAGCTGTTACCAAGTCTGATCGGAAGAGACATCAACAGGTGGTTGTAGCGATTGGGTGAGTGTCTCCTGTTCACTGTCCCTTGCCACTTCAGCTAACGTGGTGGTACGGGAGCTGATCGATCAACGACATAATAAACAAGTATGGTAACCTTTGCTCCCATCCCGCCACGCTAATGCTACCTGCACTTCATATTCTATGACGTGAAGAAACTGGATAAAACAAAATGTACATTTTGACATGCGAATGCAAAGCTCAGCGGGCAGCTCAATCTGCATTGTCAAAACACATGTGGATCAACAGCACGCAATACCTCTGGCCTCATTTCATTCTCTTTTCTTTGAGACAAACGCTGGGTTTAAAAAGAAAGCGAACGAGCAAACTGCAACGCACAAGGATTGTGTTTGGCTCCATTACCTCTGAAAGTTTACCGTCTTTAATAAGCGACTTGGCAAACATAATAACATGCACATGCCAACAACAACAAAGAATGGATTTCGCTGTATGAGTTGAGATGCGCTCCGGAGTTGAGAGACAGACAGACAGACAGAGACAGCGAGACAGAGAGAGAAAAGGGAAAGGAAAAATCGTTGTAACAGAATTAACAATTGGTGGAACACTAATGTTAAAAGGAAGAAGTGTATCTTAGACGATTCAGAAAGCGCTGTCGGTGCTTAAATTTGCATGCCTTGCATTCTCCTGAGGTTGGTATAGAACAAGTCTGTGTGAAAGATGATGGTGTATGCAGGGATTTTCTGTCGCACTATGATAAAGTATGACGTGTTTCTTTATTAGTTTGTTTACCTTTCAATCTATAGCATGCACAGGTAAGATAACTGGTTATCCAGCCACCATCATCTCACCGTCCCGTGCGTATACGCTGGCACAAAATCATATACACTCGTTAAAGATCCAGTCATTTACATCGGCGTTTGGTCGGTGGAGTTAAGGACACGCAAGACTCCCCAACATATTTCACACGGCTCCTGTTACACGCAGATTTTGTGTGTCGTGATGCACGTCGTACCCTGTGAAATATGCTTCAGGGATCGATCGACCCATTAAAATCCAAACTGCCGTTACTTGAGTCGACTCGCCAAAGTCTCAGCCTGGGTGACAACAGCAAATCCAAGTTTGCTACACAAATCGTTTGGAGGATTTTTTCCAGTTAGTGTCACATCGAAGGAGATGCTTGTGAACCCAGCCAGACATAGACAGCCCTTTGCACAGTGCTTCTAGCGTAAGGCAAGTTCACGAGCACTTGCCAGGCGATGCGCTGGCTAACAAAAGCAACCTGGTGACGTTGGATGCATGGCTGAAATGGGAAATGAAACGATTCAGATGTGCCATGACAACCCTGCAGAACTCTGTCCTGGAGGTCAGATGACTGCTGAAAAACGATAGCCAACAGCGGGAGTCAGGCCTCAGGAGAACTGCTCCAAATCCCTCGATGTGGAACTAACACATACGGCGATCGCTCTGTTCCTTCTCAGGGTTTCTTGGAACAAACTCCCAATATCTTTGCGTAGTTCACACTCTCTGTCTTCTTTCAAGGCATCTCTTAAAACAACCGTCTTCACCTGTCAATAGCAGTTCTTTCTTCCCCTTCCCTTTCACTATCAAATTAATTCTGCCACTTTGTGTGTGTGTGTGGTGTGTGTTGTGTGTGTGGTGTGTGTGTGTGTGTGTACATGTCGAGTGTAATATATATATATATATATATTGTGTGTGTGTGTGTGTGTGTGTGTGCGCGCGCGCACGCATGTATGTGTGTGTGCGCGTGCACGCATGTATGTGTGCGCGCGAATGCTGTTGTGTGCGTTGTTGTAAGACAGTGTGTGTGTGTGGGATCTGGTGTGTGTGTGTGTGTGTGTGTGTGTGTGTGTGTGTGTGTGTGTGTGTGTGTGTGAATATGCACTCTTGTTTGTAGGTGCATGGTACTTACTGCAATACTGGTTTCATTTATCTTTTCTGTAATCTTTTCTGTATTTGTAAGCGCTTAGGGCTTATGTTAGATTAAGTGCCACGAATAATCATTATTATTATTATTATTAAGAGATGGGCAGTGATGACTGAACAAGAATGACTGAAATGCCGTGATGAATGCCAAGAAACTGCCGCGTATTTTTGGTCTATGACAGCCTCCTTGGACCCGTCGAAGTCGTCGTCGTCGTCGACGTCATACGACCGTACCTGCTAGGGAATGACTTCTTCTTCTTCTTCTGCGTACGCAGGCTGGTACTCCTGCGGACACTCCCTGTGCAGACAGGCAAATATTAATCCCATCTACCCAACAAAGGGAGTGGAGTTTTGTGTGTATGACCGTTTTTCTATCCCGCCATTAAGGCAGCCATACTCCAACTTCGGGGAAGGTGCATGCTATGTGTAACGTGTCATCCATACCAACGGCCCAACTGGCCTTCCCTTCCGAAAGTTGGTGATGGGATTTGACGTGTGTGCAAGATGTTATGCGTGCGTTCACTCACGGAACCTCGGTTTATAGTCTCACTCGAAGGACTGTATAGGAAATGGAGTCAGAACCAATAACTCCGAGGGAAAAATCCCCCTATACCGAAACGGCCCGCGGAGATTTGAACCCGCAACCCCAGGATCACGAGTCCGGCACTCTACCACTGGGCTGTTCCGGCCCCCTGCTAGGGAATGACATTACCAGTAGAAGACGCCTAGGTGACAGATAGGCGTGGGGCGGCGCAGACCACCATCCTCGCATCAGCAGTGACGACGGGACTAGCTCGTGTCGCGGTGGGGAGGAGGAGGGAGGAGGGGGGGGGGGGGGGAGCGGCTCTTGAGGCTGTGGGGCAGGTTGGCGACGAAGCACTTGCCATTCTGCGACTTAACTTCACCGTGGCCTGCACGACCAGCTTACAGGGGTAGGGAGTGTGGGAACGTCCTTCATAGGCACAGAGTGGACATCGCCACAGCGGCATGGCTGCTTCTGTTCTGCACGTTTCCCCCCGAGTCGGCCTCACGTGGCCCAGACCGTCGCCACTCGGCACGAAGGGAGGCTTTGGAGGGAGAGCAACAAGGAAGACACCATCGTCGCTACTGACGACGAAAGTAGCAAAGCAAAGACAACCTACGACGAACAGCGACCCTGAGGGAACCGACTGCTCTGGGTACCTCCTCCTCCTCCTCAACGCAGATGCAGGCTCCATCTAAGCCTGCCGGCTGCCAAGTCCGCCAGACAACTGACTCTTACGTGCTGTAGCTTGCTGCAGCACACAACTTGTCCATGTAAGCATTAGCTGTGAGGACGCAAAACTCAGCCATTGCTCCTTGGACTAGCTGGTCTCTGGGGTGACATGACAAGGTAACGTGTTAGCACTTTTGTGTTCATTAATGTACTTTGCAAGTCAGACCTATGAACTGATCTCCCATTTATTCGGAGAGGAGGGGGGGGGAGGGGGAGGGTGCAGACATAGTTTGTTCTTCCGCAAACGTTCACGCACGTAGCTTACACATGATCCAGTTTTTAATACTGGCTGTCATAAGCAAACAAAGAAAAACAATACAACCATCAACACTGGCTTGGCCTGTATCTTAACAACAAGCCCCGCCGCGCTAAGAGAAACAAAAACAACGTTGCCGACTAAGGTGGATTTGTTTTTCTTTTCCCTGGATCAGCTGTACGTAGTTATCGGAACCAAGAGGACAATACTCCAGTAGCTCAGCCTTGGAGGGGGGGGGGGGGGTGAATGGTGGGCGAAAACGGTTTGAGCGAGGGAAAGAGAGAGAGAGAGAGGGGGGGGGGGTAGAGTCAGATCACGCGAGAATATCTTCCGCGGGAGAGGAGGCTGTAGAGCCCCCCCCCCCCCCCCCCACACACACACACACACCATCCCCCTCCCGGCCTGCCCTTTATCCCCTCCCTTTCCTTCTCCTTCACCTTCGCCCCACTACAGGGTCTCCGAAAAAAAAGCTGATTAGTTGAATGGCGCCTGTCCAACGTGATAACATTCACAGCAGGGGAGCACCATTCTTTCAGGATACAGGCCCTATTAGTGTCAGGAGTATTAGCTGCACCGCTCATCCTGTGTCGAGGCCACTGAGACCGATCTGTAGACGGCTGTCAAGCGACTAACTTCTGAAACGTTACTAGTACTACTATCTTCTGAAAACACTACTATAATTTTCATTAGTATTACTACTATCTTATGAAAATTATAGTAGTGTTTTCAGAAGATAGTAGTACTAGTAACGTTTCAGAAGTTAGTAGCTTGGCGTTGCGACTATCTAGTGAAATGATCCCTGTGTGAAATTATGTCCTCTTTCTTAGTATTATTACTATCTAGGGTCACTGATCGATGGTCATTTGGCCTGTTTTCACCGCTTGACTGCTAATGAGTATAGTACGGGTTCATGTGAACAATTTATGACGTTGCTGACCAATTGTCAGTGTCACTGACCAGTGGTCATTTTTGCCCCATTTCCACTGTTTGACAGCTAGTTAGTGTAGAACGAGTTCATGTGAACAATTCATGTTGTGGTTGACCAGTGGTCAGTGTCATTGACCAGTGGTCATTTTAGCACAATTTTACTGTTTGACAGCTAATTAGTGTAGAATGAGTTTATGTGAACAATTTATGACGTTTTTGACCAGTATCATTCACCAGTGGTCAGTATCATTCACCAGTGGTCATTTTGGCCCAAATTCGTTGTTTGACAGCTAGTTAGTGTAGAACGAGTTCATGTGAACAATTTATGACGTTTCTGACCAGTGGTTAGTGTCACTGACCAGAGGTCATTTTGACCCAATTTCACTGTTTGACTGCTAGTTAGTGCAGAACGAGTTCATGTGAACAATTCATGACGCTGCTGACCGGTGGTCAGTGTCATTGTCCAGTGGTCATTTTGGCAAAATGTTACGTTTGACAACTAATTAGTGTAGAATGAGTTCATGTGAACAATTTATGATGTTGCTGACTAGTCGTCAGTGTCATTGCCGAGTGGTCATTTTTGCCTCATTTCACTGTTTGACTGCTAATTTCTGCTGTAAACTTGTGTGTGTGTGTGTGTGTGTGTGTGTGTGTGTGTGTGTGTGTGTGTGTGTGTGTGTGTGTGTGTAGAGAGAGAGAGAGAGAGAGAGAGAGGCAGTCAAACAGTGAAATTAGGCAAAAATTATCACTGGTCAAGGACACTGACCAATGGTCAGAAACGTCATAAATTGTTCACCTGAACTCGTTCTACACTAACTAGCTGTCAAACAGTGAATTTGGGCCAAAATGACCACTGGTGAATGATATTGACCACTGGTCAGAACATCATAAATTGTTCACATAAACTCGTTCTACACTAATAGGCCAAATGACCATCGATCAGTGACCCTGGATAGTAATAATACTAAGAAAGAGGACATAATTTCACACAGGGATCATTTCACTAGATAGTCGCAACGCCAAGCTACTAACTTCTGAAACGTTACTAGTACTACTATCTTCTGAAAACACTTCTATGATTTTCATAAGATAGTAGAAAACACTTCTATGATTTTCATAAGATAGTAGTAATACTACTTTCTTATGAAAATCATAGAAGTGTTTTCAGAAGATAGTAGTACTAGTAACGTTTCAGAAGTTAGTCGCTTGACAGACGGCTTTCAGCTCAGCAGTTGGCGCTGACGGCACCTACACACTTCCTTTCTGCTAACACATAAAGCGCTTGCAGCGCCGCCTTCTACCGCTCGCTGTTCCTGACGTTTTCCGGTCTGCTGAAAACAGATGCCACGGCTAATAAAGTTCCTTTACTCTTGTAGAGCAGCAGACACGCTGCTGAAGCCAAGATTGTTTTCTTCTTATCATGGCGTGACTAGTGATTCTTACTCGATGTCTGTCTTCAGGATGTGTGATTATGGGAGTGAAGTAGTCTGTGTGGAAAGAACAAACACAACAAGATCCAAGTTCGGTTGGGACTTCTTGCGTTATATTCTATGTGTTCTTTCTTTGTGTTCATTTCTGTGGGTTTCGTCTGTCTTCAGGACCTGATATTGTGTGAATCACAGGCTGTGTGTGAGATGTGTTACATCGAACGTGAAGGAACGAGCCAGAAGTTCTGTGCTCTGGTGACGCGGTAGGTGAGAATGCCGACAGAGACAGTGGTGCCAGAAATAGTACTTTTATCCGGGTACTCTTCCAGGCTGCCGTAACTCCCAACCTCACCTTCAATCTCTTTCTAAGCAGACCACCCCGTCCCCACCCGGTACCCACTTCGTCCATCGAGTACTACCTACCCGACTTTTCACCCCTTCATCCCCCAAATTGTTCGAACCAACAACGGCCAGCATATACTTTCATATGTAATAAACTGTGGCGTGTTTTTTCAGAAAACGGGGGTGGGGGGGGGGGTGGAGAGGAAATGTTTTTTGCCGATTTTCAGAGCGTAGGATATTTTGATGCGAAGTGGATATAGAACTATTTCTCTCCATCTTAGACTTGTAATGAAATTATATTAATAACATCAATGAAAACGCACACAAAACACAAATGCGTGTACGAGCATACACGCACGCATGTATGCACACACAAATTATGTGCACGCATGCACGCACGCACGAACGAACGCGCACGCGCGCGCGCGCACACACACACACACACACACACACGCACAAACACACACACACAACACACACACACACACGTGCGCGTTCTCACTCTCTCTCTCTCTCTCTCTCTCTCTCTCTCTCTCTCTCTCTCACACACACACACACACACACACACACACACACACACACACAGAATGAAGAGAGAGAGGGAGAGAGAGAGAGAAACAGGGACAGAGAGACACACACAGAGACAGACAGAGATGGGTACGGAGTTCGGTGGCGGAAGGAAACACCAAAAACACTCTCATTCCGGGGCACTCCTCTCCAACCCCCACATTCCTCATCCCCCCTCCCCCCTCCCCCTTCCCTCCCTCCCTCCACCCCCCCCCCCCCCCTCTCTCTCTCTCTCTCTCTCTCTCTCTCTCTGTCTCTACGAATCTAATAACTGCTGTTGGTTTATGAATAATTCAGTGCAAGTTGTAGGAGTTGACAGGATTCTCGTTCGTGCATCGTGCCCTGAGACTTGACTGATCCCGACGGCCGTGTGGTGTTGTTGGACGGACCGTTTAGTTCCCCCTGGGTGAATGGGTATTCAGATCATTTAAGCATCGGACAGTGAGAGAGAGAGAGAGTGCCGTATATCATGGTCAAGTCGGGTGACAGACGATCAACTCGGCTTCTACCGCTGTCTGTGTGACACATACGATCTAACTTCAACCAGTTCTGCCAAAGAAGTGAAAAATGTATACAGTGACTTTCATGTACGCAAGGGGAGCGTCATCGTCTGTGTGTATGGTGTGGTGCAACGTTATTGTTTCTTATACAGACCCTAGCAACCAAAAAACGTCCGTGGAGGAAACTGACTACAGTTTATGCGTTGGGGCTGTTACCTTCTAACAAGTCATCGCTTTCATGCATTTACGGAATTGGCTCAATTGTGCTTGTGTAGTCCACGCGAAGAGCTGGTTGATATGTCTTATTTAGTTACTTATTTATTTGTTCAGTCATTTGTTTATTTATTTATAAGTTTATGTGT
>CM065721.1:13246864-13254364 GCA_033310375.1 Conus canariensis
TGTCTCATGTCACCAACTTGTTTATTTACAGCAGCGGCTTGGTCAGGACCTACATCTATTACAAAACGGTCACACTTTGCACGATGGATCTCTCTAAATTTCCCTATGATTCACAACGCTGTGGTCTTGTTCTGGAATCATCATCTGCTTGTTGCAAAATCAACCTGAGCATTGGCCTAATGGATCAGAGAGACTCCGCCACCCTGATACTAATGTCTGACTGGGAGCTACAATCGGTGGAATATGTAGACGCCTCAGTTAAAGAAGTGGGTCATTTTCCCTCCATGCAGTTGCTCTTACGGCGTCGAACCATCTACTACACGGTGTGCTTAGTGCTGCCCATGGTCCTGACCTCCTACATGAACACCCTGGTCTTTCTCCTCCCTGTGCAGTGCGGGGAGAAGATCTCCTTCCTCGTCTCCATCTTCGTCTCCACCTCCGTCTTCATCAGCTTCTTCCAGAGCATGATGCCTCGGGGTCTGGACACGGTGCCGGCCACCATGAAACTTCTCATCGGCGTGCTGGTGGAGAGTCTGCTGATGATGCTGGCCACTGTGTTGGTCATGTGGAGACACCAGATCCACGAGGCGACCGTCAGTATCTGTTCCTACCCCACTCTGCCCGAAGGCTCACACAACACGACTCTACAAGATCCAGAAAGGTCGGTGTGCCGGAGGCTTCAACGAGAGGAGCTGAGTTTAAAGCGCATGCTACCCTTTCTCCAATGCTGTCATCAGCCAGTGCCACCCGAAATAGTTTCCTTGTGTCAAAAGCAATACTGGTGGGAAGCGGAGAAGCTGTCCCGAATGTTTTTTGTGGTGAGCTGTGTCGTGAACACCCTGTTTCTTCTTGTGCTTCTCTTTGACTGACTTGGACGGTGTTTGTCACTGTTGCAAACGCCATCTGCATTTCTTCGGGAACTGACTTGGGCGGTGTTTGTCACTGCTGCAAACGCCATCTGCATTTCTTCGGGAGCTGATTTTTCCATGAGGCTGATCCAGTGTGTTTCATCTTGTGTACGTGTTTCATGACGATAAGAAGAGCGAGTCACATCTCGTTGTAAGTGTGATCCACGTCCCCATCGTCTCAGTGTGGTGCTTTACATAAAAAATAAAAATCCCCCTGTTGTGAATGCATGTTTGATTCTGAGTTGGTCTGCAATGTATTCTAACGAGTGAGACATTATGACAAAACATGCAATGTTCCTCAGACGTAAAAAACAGTCAGTCAGGGTCTGGGTGTATAAAAGATTCCTAAATATAGCGCATAAATAGCATTATTATGTGGTAGTTGTTGTAATAGTAATAATAGGTACAGAGGTATATTGTTTGTACTTATAGTATTGCTACTATTTATGCAAGTTTAACCGTACATTATGAACACACACACACACACACACACACACACACACACACACACACACACACACACACACACACACACTCACTCACAGAGAGAAGGGGGGGGGGCAAAAAACTTCTTCTCCTTCTTCTCCTCTTCCTCCTCCTCCCTCCTCCTCCTCCTCCTCATCATCATCATCATCATCATCATCATCACCACCACCGCCACCACCACCACCACCCCACCACCTCCACCATCATCATCATCATCATCATCATCATCATCATCATCATCATCATCATTACCACCACCACCATCACCATCATTATTATTGTTGTTGTTAGTATTATTATCATACTTACAGGTAGTGATAGTAGTAGAGCAGCAGCAGCAGCAGTAGTAATAGTAGTAGTAGTAGCATCTGTAGTAGTATAGTTGTAGTAGTAGTAGTATCATTATTATTATCATAATTTTTCTTTTCTTTTCGTCTCTTCTTCTTCTTCTCTCTTCTCTCTCTCCTCTCTCTTCTTCTTCTCTTCTTCTCTTCTCTTCTTCTTCTTCTTCTTCTTCTTCTCCTTCTCTCTTCTCTTCTTCTTCTTCTTCTCTTCTTCTCTCTCTCCTTCTTCTTTTCTTCTTTTTCTCTTCTTCTTCTCTTCTTCTTCTTCTTCTTCTCTTCTTCTTCTTCTTCTTCTTCTTCTTCTCTCTTCTTTCTTCTTTCTTCTCTCTCCTCTCTTCTTCTTCTTCTTCTCTTCTTCTCCTTCTTCTCTCTTCTTCTTCTTTCTTCTTCTTCTTCTCCTCCTCCTCCTACTTCTTCTTCTTCTTCTTCCTTCTCCTCTTCTTCTTCTTCTCTTCTTCTTCTTCTTCTTCTTCTTTCTTCTTCTTCTTCTTCTTCTTCTTCTTCTTCTCTTCTTCTTCATTTCTTCTTCCTGCACCACACATTACTGACTTCAATGGTGCTTTGTATGTACAATCAGTTACGTAGTAAAACTGGTCCTTGGTCAGAATCATTTCCCCGGGATGCCAGAGGCTCCCTCAGTACAACTAACACCGCCTTCTGGAAGTTCTGTGCTAGTAGCTTTCAACTCAACAGTCTTTGTGACTCTGCCAATTTTTTTTTAATTCATTTTTGTCTTTCGTTACTGTTGTTTTCAGTTTTTCTCTCTTTGTAGACCATTATCCTGTCTTTGTTGTGGAAACACATAGATTCCTGTCATCTGACAGCAATAAAAGATATGCCAGCTTCTTTGTTGTTGTTGTTGTTGTTGTTACTGTTGTTGTCGCTGTTGTAAACAAAACATTAGGTAGTGAAAAATACACACACCATCCAGTGTGGGCACTAATTGTCCATTTGCAGTGTCAATGAGCCATGGCTTTTTATGTATTTTTTGAGGCATTGAAAAGTTTTTAATAAATTCTTTAATATATATATTTTTTAATAAAATAATGGATCGACAAACGAAGGGATGTCCCGGCGCTCTCAGCACAGCATAATGGCATAGAGCTCAGATGTTAACAGTTTCATCATCCCTCGCCCCTCTAGATCTGATCACATATCACCAATTCTGTCATCCCTACACTGGCTCCCTATTCACTCTCGCATTGACTTTAACGTTCTCCTCCTGGTTTTCAAATCACTGAATAATCTGGCTCCCTCCTACCTCTCTGACCTCATTCGTCTCTATGTTCCGCCTCGCAACTTACGCTCATCCACCGATTCTCGTCTGCTTCGGCTTCCCTCTGCTCGCCTGAAAACTTCAGGCCAACGATCTTTCTCTTACTTGGCACCTGCTCTGTGGAATGGTCGGCCTTCTTCTCTGCGCAACACGGACTCTTTAAAGACTTTTAAAACCTCCCTAAAGAACATCTTTTTCCCCCGGACTGATTAACGATATCCACTTACCTCTGTGCGCGAGTCTGCTTATTTTGACGCGCTCGTGTGTCTTTCTGCATGTGTGTGGGGTTTGTTTTTCGTGTGTGTGTGTGTGTGTGTGTGTGTGTGTGTGTGTGTGTGTGTGTGTGTGTGTGTGTGTGTGTGCTTTGAGTTGGAATGTTTCTGTAATATGCGCTTTGGGCTCTCGCGAGGTAAAGCGCTCTATAAATATCCTTTTATATTACATTACATTAACAATTTTTAATTGCTTTTATTGTTTTTTTCAGTATTTTGTTTTTAATCTGACTTGTTTGCAATGTGACTTATCTTTTCATGTGTGAGTTGGGCAGCCATGTAAAGATGCACGGCGGTCGGCTGAACTGTAATGATGGAAACTTGAAATAATCTGAATGATTACGTTCTGTTCTTTGTGAATGACTCAGATTAAGGATTCAATTATCACAAGAACCCCTAAGCGCCTTTTGACGTAATACAGCAATAATATAACGCATCTATGAAGACAGGCGATGGTTTATGCTTGACCCATGACTTACGTTGGCCATATAGAGAGCCAGTTATCATTTATGCATATTTATGCTGTCGTTCCAGACATGAATATTGTTTTCTGTTAGTAGTTGTTACAGAAAGGCATAAGACAAATGGGTATCGTGAAATTAACTTAGAAATTGGTTAGTTGCCGCCAAGGACATAGACAAAGTACAGGACAAAACACAATGCATTTCGACCTCTTGGGTTTTCTTCAGGCAAAAACAAATAACATTTAGGACAGTGAAAACGAAGAACGAGAAACCACTTATCTTCTCATAAGCGGCGCACGATCAAAATGCCGAATATGAGAAGATAAGTGGTTTCTCGTTCTTCGTTTTCACTGTCCTAAATGTTATTTGGTTTTGCCTGAAGAAGACCCAAGAGGTCGAAATGCATTGTGTTTTGTCCTGTGCTTTGTTTGTCTATGTACTTGGAGGTAACTAACCCCCTCTCTTTCGAAATTTTGCTTCATTTTCCGTCCTCAGTCACTCCTTCTTGAAATTAGAGATTGGTGTTAAACATGCAGATTGTGGCGTTGAACTGCAGAGAATGGCTTGCCTGTATTACTTGATGCAAAAGTTTACACAATGGCATCAAAAAATAGATAAGAAATAAAGTAAATTGATGGTGGTAATCGGTTTCAGATCAATGACGGAAAGAACGAGAACTGTGGTTTCAAATTATAAACTATGACATAAAACGCTTGGATCACAGCATGGGATTTAAGGGGTGGTATGGTATTTGGTAAAGCATTGCAAGCATTGTATGACATGTGGCAAAGAATCGTCGCATGTTTTAAGACACATCGTAAAGCACTGTGGGTATACTACATGTGGAAAAGACCTGTAAAGGAATGGCAAGAAATGTTAAACAGAATTTAGGAAATTGCAAGACATTGTCCTGATCGTATAGCATACGGCAAGCTCTGCAGAAATGGTACATTAGGGTATAAAGAGTGCTACGAAATGGTATGTTATGTGGTTTCAAGTGTACGAATATAATGGCGTGTGGTAGAAATGTAGGAATGATGTGACGATTAGAAACGACTGTGCCAATAACGTATATTAACAGAATCGAAGTATACAGCCTAAGACAAAGAATGAAACAACATAACATATGGAAAAAAATATATAAGAACGTTAAGAAAGAATAAACACGGGAGGGAATTATACTGTGCACTGCAAGGAGTTGGATGAGTTGTCTGACAAGTGGCAAAGAATTGTAGGAATGGTTTGACATGTGATAAAGACCGTATCACATACGAGAAGGACTTATGGGAATGTACAACATGTGGCAAAAAAAAAATTGAAGAAAGAATAGGCTTTAAAGGATTATAGAGAATGGTGTGTCATGTTGCGAACAATTGGAGGAATAGTATGACATACAAGACGAATCTGTAGGAATAATATGATATGTGACAAAGAATTGTAGGTATGGTGTGACATATGATAAAGAATTGCATGAAGGACTGACGAATGACAAAGAATGATGAAGAATACTATGACTCATGGCAAAAAAAAATCTGAAGGAGCGGTGTAGCATGTGGCAAAGAATTGTTGGAAGCGTATGGCATATATCAAAAACAAATGTAGGAATGGTTTGTTATATGATAAAGAAAGGTAAGACGTATGGTAAATATTGTATAAATGGTATGACATGTAACAAAGATTTGAAAGAATGATATAGCGTGTTGTAAAGAACTGCAGAAATGGTAAGACATATAGCAAAGAATTGTAGGAATGGTATGATGTGTGGTAAAGAATGATAAAGAATGACAAAATATGTGGTAAGAAAATCGTAGAAACGGTTTGACGTGTAGCAAAGAATTGTAGAAATAATATGACATGTGGTAAAGTATAATAAAACAAGTATAATAAAATAAGTAAAATATGTAAAGAATTGTAGAAATGCTATGACATCTTGCAAAGAATTGTAGAAATGGTATGACATGTGGTAAAGAATGGTAAAGACGGGTAAGATACTTGGTAAAGAAATTGTAGAAACGTAGCAAGAAATGGTGTTGTGGTATTGCGTGTGGTTAAAAAATCAGAGGAATGGTATGACATACGATACACAGCTGCCGGAATAGTATGACTTGTTACAAAGAATTATCAGGATAGTGTGACACATGAGAACCGGTTGTGGAAATGTTTTGACACATAGCAAAGACCTGCGCGGATGATATGACATATGGCAAAGAAAAGTAGGAACGGTATAAAAAATAAAAAAGAGTTGTTGCAATAGTAAGATATGCGGCGACAAATTTTTAGGAAAGGCATGTGTGACAAAGAACAGCAAGAATGGTATGACATGTTGTCGAAAATTGTTGGAGAGCAGTGAGATGTTGTTTTGAATTGAAGGGACGGTGTGATGTGACATTGATGTTCAGGAGTGCTATGACATGTATACTAAATTGTGGAGATAGCATCATACTGAGTCAAACGTGTTAAGATAGGTGCGACATTTGAAAAACAAAAGTGGGAATAGTATCATTTTGTAGTAAAGAAATGTTGAAAGGGCATCACATGTTGTAAACAATTGTGGGAATGGCATCGGGTGTTTCCAATAACTGTGGAAATGATATCATATGTAGTAAATAAGTATAAGACTGATACGAAATGTGGTTGACAATTGAAACGTGGGTATCACATGCAATAATGAGCTTTGGGAATGGTTTGAAAAGTAGGAAATAATATCAAGGAATGATATGACATATGGCAAAGCATGGTAGAAATAGTATTGACTTACTAAAACAAATCGTAGAAATAGTATGAAACTAAAGAAAGAATTGAAGGGATGGTGTTGAATGTGACAGAATTATAGAAATGGCATGACATATAACAATTATTTATTGAAACTAAACTACTTTCGGTAAAGAGTTCCCGGAGTAGTTTGACAATTGCCATTAAATTACCTTCGGCACAGATTTGCAGAATTAATCTTGACATGTGGCAGAAGCTTGTAAGAATGGTATGGTGTGTGTTGGAAAAAGTATTTGGAAAAGAAAGATACTTTTCAAAGAACTGTAGGAATGGTACGTGAAGTGATAAAGAATTGTGGCTATGATATGTGATAAAAAATCTACAGAATGGAATGAAGCATGTGGTGAGAGATATTAGGAATGGCATGATGTATGATAAAAAAAAAAACCCTGTGGGAATGGCGTGATATTTGATAAAGGAATTTATAGATGGTATGACATAATAAAGGATGATAAGCATGGGAATATACGTTGTGAGGAATCATACTGAATATAAAGAATTATGGTAGAGGTTTGTAGGAATCCTATAACAAGTAGAAAGAATGGGAGAATGGTAAGACATGCGGTAAGGAATTGCAGAAGTTCGCTTACATGTGTGACTGGCGTATTGGGAATGATATCATTCATCTGGACCGCGTGAAAATTGTGAAGAATGGAATAAGACATGAAGAAATACATAGAATTTTTAAAACGAACTCAATCCTAAATAAAGAACTGCAGGAAAATGTATTGAAAAATATCTTCATGGTAACAAAAAAGAAGAAAAAACCCATGTGTACCGAACAGCACACAATATCTGAACCATGGTAAAGAATTATAAGAATATTACAAGACTTAAAGATTTGCTGTAATACATGTGTAAAAGAATCACAGAGTACGGAATGATAGCTGTAGTAAAAACAACAACAACAACAACAAAAACCAGGAATGATGTAATGTATGGGGAATTACACACAACCTTGTTTTACATGTGTTGAAA
>CM065721.1:13259364-13261864 GCA_033310375.1 Conus canariensis
ACACACACACCACACACACACACACACACACACACACATTGAGAGAGTAAGAGATAAACGACTGCAGGCGATAGGCCCCGGAACTCAAAGCTTATCATTGATTGGTCATTATCTGGACGCCATCCAGGCATGAAAACAGACAGCGAGACGGAAACGGCAGCTTCACACACACACACACACACACACACACACACACACACACACACACACACACACACACACACAGATGCGCGCGCGCGCGACTCGAGAAAAACAGTGAAAAGAAAATAATAAAGCAGTTTCTCTGATCACTAATTCTCTGCCCATCTGTATCTTATTCAGTCCTCATGTATGGCCAGCTTTTCTCATACCCTTACCCACACACTTCACTCAGACAAGAACCTTCTTTGCATTAACCGTGTCCATGAACATCATTTAAACAACGAGACTGTTACTTTGGACGCAGTCGCCACCACTCTATACTGCTGCTAGAAGGAATCGTAGGCCTATTCCCCATCTCTCTCTCTCTCTCTCTCTCTCTCCCTCTCTCTCTCTCTCTCTCTCTCTCTCTCTCTCTCTCTGTATGTGTGTGTGCGTCCGTGTTTGTGAGAATGCGCCTCCCCTTCTCACCCCCCCCCCCCTCTCCTCACCAACAAACGGTTTCATCAAGCAAGCAAGTCACAAAGTGTCAGATATAAACTGCTTCAATCATTTAAACGCATTTCATGATGATGTTATGCCTCGAATTTACTCTTTTTTTTTTTTTTTTTTTTTGGTAACAATTATGTAATATTATTTCTACGGATAGTGGCACGTCTCTCACTCAGCAGACCCAAGGCGATTTCATCAAAGGAAATATTAACTGACAATGTTTCTTTTCTTTTCGTTTATTTTTCATGGACTCGAGCCAGTCAAGGGTTTATATCAGAAACAGATACCATCCAAAGGGCAAACTTGTTACTTACGTTCTAGTAGAATTGTAGCGTATTTCTTTCGGCTGAGTGCTGCAACAATCAAGAACTATGGAGTAATTTTTACGCGTATACCATTGCTCGCACGTTGCAGCCGTGACAATAACAATATCAAATGGGGGGGGGGGGGGGGGGGGGGGGCATACCGACTGTTAACCCCATAGATTGTGACGTATCTCCCATTATATGGGGAGACAGACAGACAGACAAACAGACAGACAGAGAACCAGTGATGCAATAGTACTGACACGCGGAAAAGAGATTTGTTTCCCTAAAAGATTGTACGTATGTAAATATCTCTTCCGAAAAGGAGAGACAGAGAGAGAGAGAGAGAGAGAGAGAGAGAGAGAGAGAGAGAGAGAGAGAGAGAGAGAGGAGGTGGGGGGGTGGGGAGGGAATGAGGGAGGGAGGGAGGGAGAGACAGACAGAGACAGACAGAGAGACGGAGAGACACAGAGAGAGAGAGACACGACAGTCAAGAGAGAGAGAGAGAAGAGAGAGAGAGAGAGAGAGAGAGAGAGAGAGAGAGAGGAGAGAGAGATTACGAAGTGAATCATTCGGGTCAAGCTATGTGTTTTATTTCTCCTTCAGTTCTTCTCTCCTGAAGTCTCCACACATATCCATAGAACTCAAACAGTTTCAGAACCCACATCTCCCGAAATAAAGTTTTTTTTTGTTTGTTTGTTTGTTTGTTTTCAATCATAAATAGATGCCTCGTGCACACGCGTCGTTTGCCGATGCACACAAACTGTAACACAAACGTCAATCGATTAAGGCTCAAAAACTTGGTGGAATACTCTCTCTCTCTCTCTTCTCTCTCTCTCTCTCTCTCTCTCTCTCTCTCTCCTCTCTCTCTCTCTCTCTCTCTCTCTCTCTCTCCCCCCCGAACGATGCTCAAAGATAAAGGAAATAGATGAAGATTTCAATACGTCTTGGTATGACCGTTGACCCACACTTGTGAACGACTCTCGCTCTCTCTCTCTCTCTCTCTCTCTCTCTCTCTCTCTCTCTCTCTCTCTCTCTCTCTCTCTCTCTCTCTCTCTCTGCGAGGGGAGACTACCCCTCGGAGGTCGCTTAACATGAGGAACGGATACTGAATTGTTTCCCTTGAAATCCGTTCCTCTTCGCTGTCTCTCTCCTACATCCATTTTGTGCCCAATTTGAGGGGAGAAGTGATTGTTCGTTCTTTGTTTTCATTGTCTCTAATGTCGTTTAGATGTCTTGCCTGAAGAAGACCAAAGAGGTCGAAACGCGTCGTGTTTTATCTTGTAATAATTTGTTTGTCACTTTCGTTTGGCGGAATAGTGATTTTTCTTTTAAGTTTGTTTCTGTTTCCGCTTGCAGATAATCTCACCTTGAAATTAATTGAAAGACTTTCCACACTTCGTTGATGTGCGTTTTGGTGAATCGTAGAAAGTATTCTACCAAAATTCCTGTTCACAATAACACATTTTTCCCATCAAAAAATGCCTTTAATTCATGCATAAACCAAATTACCCTGAAATTATTATTCTCAGATTTTTTTTTTTTTAAGTTTTCTCTCGATGTAC
>CM065721.1:13271864-13281864 GCA_033310375.1 Conus canariensis
ATGTGCACTCTTTGATCAGTTATTGAATCGCTTTGCTTTCTCAAAGGAAGAACAAATGTGAATAAACTATTAGCCTGTCATGGTATAAAGGCAGGTAATCCGTGAGTCATCGCCCCATGATCCTGAGGAATTCAAGTCATTGAAATCCCCCTGGTAGGAGCGGCTGTTGATCTTGTCATTGGCCAAACACGCCTAATGTCCGGTGGCATAGTTACAGGGGGGAGGGGGGGGAGGGGGAGGAACTCTCTGCGTCCCCGACAGCTGTCCAGTGGCAGGCTAGCCAGGTATGCAGCATTGCTGGGTTAGGTTACGGGTCGGTTGGTCAGAGGGCTGTCAGGTGTGTTTGTGTGTGTGTGTGGGGGGGGGGGGGGGGGGGAGGGGGGAGGAACTCTCTGCGTCCCTGGACAGCTGTCCTGTGGCAGGCTAGCCAGGTATGCAGCATTGCTGGGTTAGGTTACGGGTGGTGGTCGAGGGCTGTCAGGTGTGTTTGTGTTTGGGGGTGGGGGGAGGGGTAGGTTTGTGTGTGGAAGCTGAGGGCAGGAGGAGGTATGTGATTTGTGTGGTTTGGTGTAGGAGCGGTGGCAGAGGGCGTGCATGGTGTGTGTTGTGTGTGTGTGGCAGCTCTCTGTCGTCCGTGTACGCTGCCGGCGTGCCGTGCCATGCGTGGTACGTGGCCTTCTTTTTTTTTTTTTTAGGTCTGTGTGTGTGTTGTGATCTGGTCTGTCTGTCTGTCTGTCTGCTGTCTCTCGCTCTCTCTCTCCTACATCGACAACACACACACACACACACACACACGCACGCACGCAGCACGCAGCACATTACAAACTCCTGCACGTAAGTACGCACGCGCGCCGACGCACGCAGGCACTCACGCACGCACACGCACACGCACATGCACACACACACACACACACACACACACACACACACACACACACACACATACACAACACTTCACACACACACACACCACACACACACACACACACACACACACACACACACACACACACACACACACACACACACACACACACACCACACACACCTGACTGACTGAAACCACATTACTGTCAGATTAACATAGTGTTGTACTGACATTTAATAAGAAAAACCTTAATGAATTAATGAGGTAACGAAAATAATACAAATAACATCTGAATAATCATAACAAAAATCATAAAGGAAAATTAACAGGGAAACATTTAACATTTCTAAGTAACATAATAAAAATTCAGAAATTGTAACAATAAAGCAAATTACATCTTAACTGTACTGAAAATCAACAATCTCTCTCTCTCTCTCTCTCTCTCTCTCTCTCTCTCTCTCTCTCTCTCTCCTCTCTCTCTCTCTCCAGAACACCATAAAAAAAAAGGAAAGACCCCCCCCCCCCCAAACACATGCACACAAAAACACACACCATCCATCACACACACACACACACACACACACTCACTCTCTCTCTCTCTCTCTCTCTCTCTCTCTCTCTCTCACAGACACACTCACACCACACACACACACACACACACACACACACACACACACACACACACACACACACACACACACACTCACAAAAACCACGCTTCCCCTTCCCCTACTCACGTGTATGCGAGCACGCACATATATTCACTCACAGACAAACAAATAAAAACCAAAACTCTCTCTCTCGCACGCGCGCGCGCGCCGCGCGCACACACACACACACACACACACACACATACGTACACACAAAACCGCCACCTCCCCTACACACACTCAAAACATATCCACACAAAAAACGTATAGACGTACGCACAACATGCTCTCAATATAAACAAAACGAAGTTCTTCCCCCCCCCCCTCTCTCTCTCTCTCTCTCTCTCTCTCTCTCTCTCTCTAGCGCGCGCACAACCTGTGCAAAAGTTTCGTAAATGGAATAATGCGACCTAGTACACGTGAGAGTCGGACAGCTATGTCATGTAACAAATTCTTTGCTCTACGTGTACATCAGACCACTAAACCAAAAAAGAAACAAACATTAAAAAAAAAAAAAATCCGTTAGAAAAATCTGCCAAGTGGATGAGACTTGATCAGATTTACAGCCAAACTGGCTAGCCTCCACCCACTTTCTGGGCTGGGACAAAAAACACTATGCAATGTTAAAGGTAGATTTTTAGACAAAATTTTATCATGAAGACATTGAAAATACGCTTTTGTTAATGAACATTGAAGTAAGAAATGAGATACATTAAGGTTTTGACCACAGACACACAAAGGAGATGGTTTTAAAAACCTGCCTAACCAACCATCCACCCGTATTCTGTGCAATAAATTTCGATTCGGAATAGAACCTGGCGGACTTATATAATGACTGCCGGGGGCAGAAAGATCCCATCTGTTCTTCTGAATGGCAGCTTCAATGTACTGTGTTCTTCTCTGGTCCCAGAGTGCTTTTGTCAGAATATTGTTTATTTCAAGAACCGAATAAGGAATATCACATAAAACTGTATTCGATTTGCACATTGAAGCCTCTTTTGCACAGGTATCAGCCAGTTCATTCCCTCGAAGATCGCAGTGACCGGGTACCCATAATAATGTTATTTTGGAACCTCGCATCATTAACTGGTGAATTGAAAATAAAATTTCACTGACGAGATCAGGACGACTTGATGTATTTTGAAGGTGTAAAGCCGTTAAAGCAGACTTGGAATCTGACAAAATCAGATACACACACACGCACGCACACACACACACACACACACACACACACACACACACACACACACACACACACACACACACACACCACACACGCACGCACGCACGCACGCACCACACACACACACACACACACACACACACACACGGACCCTACCACACCATGGAACCATTGATTTGTTTAGTGCACCGCAGACTCTCACCTGCTCCTGTGTCCAGGTTGGGCAGGGTGGCTGGAATTATTGATAGGGCTGCTGGCAGGGAGAGGTAAGGTACATTCCGATAGGCCATAGACGGTGGAGACGACTAATCCGTTGATCTCTCATTTTTTTTCCTTCTATTCTTTGCGTGTTGTCAATCATAAAACAAACATTCGTCAGAATTACGTATGTGCATGATAATTCATGTTTATCAAGACACTAAGGTTGTTTCGTTGACAAATTGGGGGGCCGGAATAGCTCATTGGTAGAGCGCCGGACTCGTGATCCTGGGGTTACGGGTTCGAATTTCGGTACAGGGGGATTTTTCCCTCGGAGTTAATAACATTGGTTCTGACTCCATTTCCCATACAGTCCTTCGAATGAGACTATAAACCGAGGTTCCGTGTGTGAACGCACGCACAACATCTTGCACACACGTCAAATCCCATCACCAACTTTCAGAAGAGAAGGCCAGTTTGGCCGTTGGTATGGATGACACGTTACACATAGCATGCACCTTCCCCGAAGTTGGAGTATGGCTGCCTTAATGGCGGGATAAAAAAAAAACGGTCATACACACAAAACTCCACTGCCTGTGTATACAGGCAGTGTCCGCAGGAGTATCAGCCTGCGTACGCAGAAAAAAAAAAGAAAGAAAGAAAATTGACAAATTGCATCCTTATTGTTCTTCCACTGTTTTCATGTAAGGGGCGCTATTCTAGACATGAAAATAGTGTTAGTTGACGAGAAACAGGAAGGCCTTAGTTGTGATGGAAAACAAGTGCAGGTGGAAAGAAGTTCCCCTGCCAGTGACTTAGCAATGGGTTGGGTTTTTTTTAAAGAAGGGTGGGTGGTGAGGAGGGAAGTGTGGTGGTAGAAGATGGCATCACACACACACACACACACACACACACACACACACACACACACACACACACACACACACACACGAAGAAATGGGGGGGGGGGGGGGGGGGGGGGGAGGAAAAAAACGAAAAAAAGACGAGTAGCCGTGAGAGATGTTCCGAGAGAGGGGACGGAAGGTGGGTAAGAGACAAAGAAATGGTTTTCTGGCTTAGACCTCCTGTAGAAAACACAAAGTGGAGGCGAAAGAATAGAGAGGTGTGTGTGTGTGTGTGTGTGTGTGTGTGTGTGTGTGTGTGTGTGTGTGTGTGTGTGCGTGTATGTGTGTGTGTGTGTGTGTGTGTGCGCGCGTGTGTGTGTGTGTGTGTTGCATGCGTGGTGCGTGCGTGCGCGCGCGCGCGCGCGCGCGCGGTGTGTGTGTGTGTGTTTCCTGTTGAAGACACAGACTTCCTTGTTGTATCTACCGTCACATCAAAGGTGTATGGACTGTTTGAAGGCGAGAAGGAGAGGAGGGTTTGAAGGGGGGGTGGGGAAGGGGGGGGGGGGGCAGGGGGGCCTAGGGGTTTTCTTTCCTAAGGATGTTTGTGTTTGTTCTCAGTGCTTTGTACAAACCGGAGTTTTCACTGCAAGGGACATGCAGTGCGACCTCTAGCATTCTAGATCTTCCCTCGCGTATGAAAATGACACAGAAGATGTCCACCAATGGCAGCACGTTTCACAATGCAGCTGATTACATTCCGTTTTGTATCGTGGGTTTACAAAAGGTGATTGGAATCTCGAGTAAGTTGTCTAAAATGGACGAATCACAAAGCTCGATATGTACGGACAATACATCGACTACCCACGACAAGGAAGTAAAACACCCCCCCCCCCCCCCCCCCCCCCCCCCCCTCCCTTTACTTTCACACATCCGCCAGGTTCTTAGCACATCAATGACAGCCTCTGCTGGAACTGACCTGCACTACGAACACTGACCTACATCACGAGCACTGACCCAGTCCACTGGCTATGACCTCATTCACGTTCGTTGACCATTCACCGTCGACTGTTTATTCAAATGATAGCGTGACTTGCATAATTTGTTTGTTTTTGTATACACACACATCTATCTCATCCATCCATCCATCCATCCATCCATCCATCATCCATCCATCCATCTGTCTGTCTATCTATCTATCTGTTATCTATGTCCTACCTATCTAATTAGCTATCTACACAAATAGATCGATGGATTGATCGATAGATAGATAAATGGATAGATAATTAGAGAGAGAGAGAGAGAGAGCGAGAGAGAGAGAGAGAGAGAGAGCGCGTGCGAGTACGTGCGCGTCCATGCATGAGCGCGCGCGCGCCTCTGTGTGTGTGTGTGTGTGTGTGTGTGTGCGTGCGCGCGCGCGCGCGCGCGCGCGCGTGTGTGATGTGTGTGTGTATGTGTGTGTGTGTGTGTGTGTGTGTGTGTGTGTGACGCGAGCGCAAGTGTGTGTTGTGTGTGTGTGTGTGTGTGTGTGTGTGTGTGTGTGTGTGTGTGTACGTGCGCGTGGCATGTGTGTGTATGCACGCGAGCGCAAATGTGTGTGTGTGTGTGTGTGTGTGTGGCTGTGTGTCGCGTGTGTTGTGTCGGTGTGGTTTGCGCGCGTGCGCGCGTCTGAGCGCGCACAAAAACGTGCAAATGTTGCTTCCGTTTAAATATGTATAATTCTGAAAACACATGTTCGTGAAAATCATACGAAAATAAGTTGCAGTGTATCTATCTAACGGGCAACTTCGGGTGTGTGGCTAGGTAGCTGATGTGAAGGTGGCATTTAGAGAGGAGAGAAGAGTGGTGGGGTGGGGTGAGGGGGGAGGAAAGAATGGGCCAAGGGGTTGGGAGGATGGCGTACTAACTGACCTGTATCATCAAGGAACCCTTTGTCCTAGCCGAACTGGAATTAAACGCTTCCAGACTTTATATAGCCCCGTTGTTATGAATGATTCTGAGAGAGACGAGTGTTCACGAACGACACACTAGCCACTTGTCCTTAAGGTCAAGTTGCTCTTTGAGACCTCCGTGATGACTTTTGCTCACAGATAGAGGTCAGTGTCCGGGGTTTGGGTGAGGAGGGGTCGACGGTCGTGATTGAGGTCAGTGCCAGTGGATTGGGTCAGTGCTCGTGCGCGCGGTCAGTGCTCTGTAGTGTGGGTCAGTTACACAACACACGCGCTGTCTTGGATGTGGCAACAACTTGGCGATGGTTTTCAAAGTGAGGGTACTGTTTAGTTCTTTTTTTGTCGTGGCAGTGGATTGTTTTATCAGAACTTTAACAGCGCTATTGTTGTTGTTATTGTTGTCATAGTAGAGAGTAGAAGTAGTAGTAATAAGTAGTAGTAGTAGGTAGTAGTAGCAGTGGGTAGTTATCATTATTATTATTATTACTACTACTACTAGTAGTAGTAGGAGTAGTAGTAGTAGTAAGTAGTAGTAACAGCAGCAGCAGCAGCAGTAAGTCGCAATAGTATAATAATCATTATTATCATTCTGTTGTTGTTGTTCCTCCTGTTGCTGGTGACAGTGTGATCGAGAAAGCTTCTTTCTCTTCTGTATCTTCGTCTTCTTCTGTCTGTCTGTCCTCTCTCTCTCTCTCTCTCTCTCTCTCTCTGTATGTATATATGTACGCGCGCGTACGTGCGTGCGTGCGTACGAAAGTACGTGCCGCGAGCGCTCGCGTGTTTCAGCATCAGTTTTGGCTTTATAAACACCCGCCGTGCTGACGCAATCATTCGAACGAGCTGACGCATTACCAAATGAATGTCATCTCTGAAAAGAAAGCCGTGGGACATGCACGTCAGAGCACAATGGAACGCGCAGACCAGAATGCAGAAACAAAGGCCCGTTGAAGACAAATCACTACAGACAGAAAAGACTACACAAAGGGTTGTATGAATGAGTTGTTGTTTTGTTGTTGTTTTCTTCTTCTCATGACTTTTGAGTTGACTTCAACGCGGTGACAGTCCTTATATGGCCCTTTGCGGTCGGCTGGGCTGTAATGATAATAATAATAATAATAATTTTTATAGCGCCTATTCTCTAAAGATTAGGGCTCCAAGCGCTTTACATATAATAAAACACTCTCGTTTACACAACGGGCTGCCTACCTGGGTAGTGCCGACTGAAGTGCTGCTTTCCGGCGCATCATTCAGTCGTTTCCCGTGTCATCCGGTCAATATCGTTCATTCAATTTCCTTATTTCCTTCATTCTTTCCATTTCTCACGCAGGGTGCATGCTATGTGTAACGTGTCATCCATACCAACGGCCAAACTGGCCTTCTCTTCCGAAAGTTGGTGGTGGGTTTTTACGTGTGTGCAAGATGTTATGCGTGCATTCACACACGGAACCTCGGCTTATAGTCTCATTCGAAGGACTGTATGGGAAATGGAGTCAGAAACAATGTTAACTCCGAGGGAAAAATACCCCTGTACCGAAACGGCCCGGCGGAGATTGGGACCGCAACCCCAGGATCATCAAGATTACGAGTCCGGCGCTCTACCAACTGAGCTATTCCAGCTGTAAACAATATACCTTACCTTGGCTGACCACACAAACACAACACATCTTAGACAGCACTCAGCGTGACAGCGTGGGGCATGCAGTCTCCCGCATGACTTTCACTTAGCAACCAAACTACGACACCAACTGACAGTGGCATGCCAACAGTCTGCTAATTCCCACCCTGCCCCCCTCCCCCTCCCCCTCCCTGGCTGTGCCTCCTGCGGTTGGCCTGGCTGCAGACAGCATGGTCATGGCATCTTAGCTTCCTTTGTTCCTGGGGATGGACATCCGCGCTCAGCGAGCAAGGAGGCTGCTCTTCTTTCATCTTGACAAAAAGATCATCATCAGAGTGTACCATCTCCTCCATTACGCCTTGTGTCTGACACAGCGAGAGTCATTTGATTAGCAAGCAGCTGGGGCCCAATGCTGTAGCAATTGTTATCTAGCAAGGACCCGTTGTTTTTGTTGTTGTTGTTGTGTCGTTGTTGGAGGGTCAGTATTTTTAGTACCTGTAAAGCCCATTCTTCAAAGATTTTTGTAGGATTTTTAGTATCTGCAAAGCCTCTTCTTCAAATATTTTTGTAGGATTTATAGTACCTGTAAAGCCCATTCTTCAGAGATTTTTTGTCGGATATGCAGTACCTGTAAAGCCCCTTCTTCAAAGACTTTTTGTAGGATTTGTAGTACCTCTAAATTCTTCTTCAAAGACTTTTTGTAGTGATTTGTAGTACCTGTAAATCCCATTTCTTTAAACGACTTTTTGTAGGATTTGTAGTACCTGTAAATCCCTTTCTTTAACGACTTTTTGTAGGATTTGTAGTACCTGTAAAGCCCCTTCTTAAACGACTTTATGTAGGATTTGTAGTACCTGTAAATCCATTTCTTTAACGACTTTTGTAGGATTTGTAGTACCTGTAAATCCCTTCTTTAACGACTTTTTGTAGGATTTGTAGTACCTGTAAAGCCCCTTCTTAAACGACTTTATTAGGATTTTTAGTACCTGTAAAGCTTCTTCTTCAAAGACTTTTTGTAGGATTTGAAGTACCTGTAAAGCTCCTTCTTCAAATATTTTTTATAGAATCTTTTAGTACTTGCAAAGCCTCGTCTTCAAATATTTTTTGGTAGGGTTTTGTAGGATTTTTAATACCTGTAAAACCCCTTCTTCAACTGTATTTTAAGCGCTGATGTTGCTAACTAAAGTGTTGAGTTTGAGAAAGACTGCAGGGATGGAGGAGGGGGAAGGGATGCTTCTGCAGTTTCTTACCAAAAAAAAATTGCATGTATTCGGCACGTGTCCGCTCTTCCTCCCCAATGAGGGAGAGACCACATAACCCCGTTGGAATTCCCTGCCCGTATAATTGATTGATCCGCCCTGGACCGTGCGCCTGTTTTCAGATGATGAATGCTAACAGGCTGGCAGATAGACAGACAGACAGACAGACGGACAGACAGACAGACAGACAGCCCGAGAAAAATGGTCACTTCCACAATGCTAACAAGGGTGGCTGGCGCCTGCTGTCAGCCAAGCATGCATTCAGGTAGCCCCCCCCCCCCCCCCCCCCCCCCCCAACAACAGCAGCACTCAGTACAAGGCTTTCTTCTAACTCACTTATACCCTCTGGCCCACAACGCCTGCCAATGAACCACTTTTTTTTAATTCTTACTTTCAGTCTGTCTGTTTATCTGTCTGTCTGTCTGTCTGTCTGTCGCTGTCTCTGTCTGTCTGTCTGTCTCTCTCTCTCTCTCTCTCTCTCTCTCTCTCTCTGTCTGTCTGTCTTGTGTCTGTCTGTAAATCTGTCTCTCTCTTTATTTTTTATTTCTTTCTTTCTTTCTTCTTTCTTTTTCTCCTGCTCCTATTCCTCTCCTCTTCCCTCTTTCTCCACCACATCCCCACCACCTCCTCCTCTCTTTTTTCTTGTCCTCCTCCTCCTCTTCCTTCTCCTCTTCGTCCTCCACCTCCTTCCTTCCTTCTCCTTCTCCCCTCCACCTCCTCCTCTTCCTTGTTCGTTTTTTCGTCGTCGTCATTGTCGTCGTGTCGTCGTTGTTGTTGTTGTTGGTTGTTGTTCTCTTCTTCTTCTTCTTCTCCTCCTCCTCTCTCCTCCTCTCTCTCTCCTCCTCAGCTTTTGTTAAAACTCACATTACGCAGGTCGTGTATGGGGATCTTCTTCTGCGTACGCAGGCTGAAACTCCTGCGGACACCCCCTGTATAGGAAGGCAAGAATTAATCCCATCTACCCAACAAAGGGCAGTGGTGTTTTGTGTGTATGACCGTTTTTTTTTTTTATCCCGCCATTAAGGCAGCCATACTCCAACTTCTGGGAAAGTGCATGCTATGTGTAACGTGTCATCCATACCAACGGCCTAACTGGCCTTCTCTTCCGAAGGTTGGTGAAGGGATTTTACGTGTATGCAAGATGTTATGCGTGCGTTCACACACACGGAACCTCGGTTTATAGTCTCATTCGAAGGACCGTATGGGGAATGGAGTCAGAACCAATGTTAACTCCGAGGGAAAATCCCCATGTACCGAAACGGCCCAGCGGATATTCGAACCCGCAACCCCAGGATCACCAAGATTACGAGTCCGGCGCTCTACCACTGAGCTATTCCGGCCTCCGTGTATGGGGATCATTCTCGAAACAAAAGGCAGCACTGCCAGCAAACCGGTTGTGTTTTGTTCATCAGTTAAAGCAGTGGGTGAAAGTCAGC
>CM065721.1:13286864-13289364 GCA_033310375.1 Conus canariensis
ACAACGATTTTGGGGGGGCAGGGGGGGGCGGGGGGGGGGGGCGAAGGGGAGGGGGCATAACAATGATTTTCTTCTCGTTATATTCAGTCATTCCTCAGTTGACGCTCAGGAATGTTTCAATTCAGCTTCCTAAAAGAGCTTGATGCTAATATTGTCATTGGTCTACAAACGTAATAGTGGTGGTAAGTTGATCTGCCCTGCTGTTGTGTGCCAGTGAAATGACGGTCTGTCCTGGTATTTGTAATGGTACAGGCACATGACTTAGTCACCTTTGTGACTGAATCTGAATCCATATATCATGATCAAAGTTCGTCTTCTTCTTTTTCTTCTTCTTCTTCTTTTTTCTTTTTTTTTTTTTTTTTTACATTCGGGAATCTTGTGATTTTGAAAAGAAACTGGAGGTTACTTTATCGGTTGCGACAACAGTTTTTGTTGTACAAATTATTTCCGGGATACTCTGTATGTTTAGCTATAGGGCGTTTCATTACCCTCTGTGTGTGTGTGTGTGTGTGTGTGTGTGTGTGTGTTGTTTGTGTGTGTGTGTGTGTGTGTGTGTATGTGTGTGTGTGTGTGTGTGTGTGTGTGTGTGTGTGTGATAGAGAGAGAGAGTGTGTGTGTGTGTGAGGGAGAGAGAGAGAGAATGAGTGTGTGTGTGTGTGTGTGTGTGTGTGTGTGTGTGTGTGTGTGAGGGAGAGAGAGAGAGAGAGTGTGTGTGTGTGTGTGTGTGTGTGTGTGTGTGAGGGAGAGAGAGAGATCGATAGATAGAGAGAGAGAGAGAGTGTGTGTGTGTGTGTGTGTGTGTGTGTGTGTGTGAGTGTGTGTGTGTGTGTGTGCATGTGTGTGTGTGTGTGTGTGTGTGTGTGTGTGTGTGTGTGTGTGTGTGTGTGTGAAGTGGGCGTGACAGGGGCAGACAAGCAGACAAAGAAGGGGAAGTGCATGTCAAAGGAGATGGCGGCACAGAATGAGCAAAGTGTCAGTGACGTCAGACACCCAGACAGTGACCCGAGACACCCAGACAGTGACCCGAGGTGTAAGACACCCAGACAGTGACCCGAGGTGAGGTCCACCCAATCCAGCAAAGTGTCAGTGACGTAAGACACCCAGACAGTGACCCGAGGTGAGGTCCACCCAGTCCAGCAAAGTGTCATTGACGTAAGACACCCAGACAGTGACCCGAGGTGAGGTTCACCCAGTCCAGCAAAGTGTCAGTGACGTCAGACACCCAGACAGTGACCCGAGGTGTAAGACACCCAGACAGTGACCCAAGGTGAGGTCCACCCAGTCCAGCAAAGTGTCATTGACGTCAGACACCCAGACAGTGACCCGAGGTGAGGTCCACCCAGTCCAGCAAAGTGTCAGTGACGTCAGACATCCAGACAGTGACCCGAAGTGAGGTCCACTTAGACAGTGACCCAAGGTGAGGTCCACCCAGTCCAGCAAAGTGTCAGTGACGTCAGACACCCAGACAGTGACCCGAGGTGAGGTCCACCCAGTCCAGCGGGTGCCAGCTGGCCTCAGCATCGTATCACGTGATCACAGTGGCCACAACGCTGATCTCTGGCCCTTTGTTCTGCGCACAAAGCTTTGCCGTCCCCTAAGGCTTGGGATACTGCTCCAGTCTAGTCATGGCGTTTGTGGCCCAGTCAAGCGTGGAGACCTTTCAGAGATGGGTAGCGCTCATTACGTAGTGAAGCCTCGGGTTTTCCACACGAAACGCTTCGCTAAGGGATTGCGAAAACACTCTGCTTGTTTAAGCAACAATATTTCCTTTACAGAATCGCCTTCTAAACAGAGATAACTCGCAAACTGTCCGTAATCGAACATCGCTTTCCTTATCAAAAGACCAAAGTCAATAGAGTGATGGAAACTAATATTTCAATAATCGGGTTGTTGTTGTTGTTGTTGTTGTTGTTGTTGTTGTTGTTGTTGTTGTTGTCGTCGTCGTCGTACCCTGGCTAAAAGACTCCAGGGATCATCCAAACAGCCAAAGTACTTGAACACTGTGGTACAAATGCATCAGCTGGGATGAGAACATTACGTGTGTGACCGTTTTTGATTACCCCCCACGTGGGCAGCCACACTCCGACTTCAGAGGGATTTTGGAGACTGATAATGTTATGCTAGGAGCTTGGCACAACTGAAGGCAATCCCCGCGTAACTATGCAGAACATAACAAATCGGTTTGATAATGGTTTTGTTGTAGATGAACAAAGACCACAAATGATATATGTAATCACATGCAAACATGGGAGAAAAAAACATCTGGTTGAAATTGCTACCATCTTGTTTACATCTGTGAAGAACCTCTGTGGGCTGCTAAAGAACGCTTTGAACGCTCGCAGCAAACAAACAATTGTTTGGACAGAGTGCCAAGGTTTTCTACAGACCTTTCCGCAACAAGACGCCAATCGTCCTCACCTGATGCCCACATATTCGTCCACATCACACATCCACATCAAACTCAACGCTGCTGTTTGTGTTTTTGTCTGGCAAACAAGCT
>CM065721.1:13294364-13296864 GCA_033310375.1 Conus canariensis
CGGTCGAGCAGATCTAATGGTCACTGCACATCACTATCAGGTGCGGCGTCAGAACAGGCCCATGCTTATTACCACTTGTGGTTCCTATTGATACCTACCGTGTTATTTAGCCTGGTGGTTGTTTGGGTGCTGCGGACATCTGGCTGTTGTGTCAGCTGCGGGAGACATAATGATGGTCATTTGCTTCGTTTGAAAGCGGTCATCACTCTAGGTTCATGTAGTTTCAATGGTCATCTCTCCAGGTTCACGTAGTTTCATATCATTGTTTCGATGCTGATCAAGGGCAGCAGAGCCAGGCTGGAGCGTTCCTCCTTTTCCCTATTGATGTATTATATTAATGGCCCCTGGTTTTTAATATGCTTTTCTCTGGAAATATGTATGATGTTCATATATCTATAGAGATTTCAGTTTAAAGGATGCTGTTTTCTTTTTATTTATTATTACTTGAATTATTTCATGTTACGGACACACTTTTTTTTTACGTGTACACGTTGGAAATTTGCATCTAAAATCTCTGCACGTGCAAGACATTGTGTACTTGCGTGTTCTTTGGCTGGAGTGTGCGCGTCAAATGATCTGAACCAGTCAGTTGTCAATAACAAACAAGACAGATCATTAGATTTTCTCCATTGGTGAGACAGTTAAACGCTCCAAATAAATGCCGTTTACGGCACCAGCTCGCCTAGCACTAGGGCAGACACAAGGCACACAATACAAACAAGGAAACATCTTCAGTTGAATAGATTCAGTTCGAAGACACCCAACACAAAGATGTAGAATATCCAGTCCAGGTGTACCAGTGTTCTGCCTCAGTTCTGACGACACTACAGGATGTTGTCCTCCGTTGAAATCATGGCCGGCCTCACTGTGCAGGTGAAGGACAAGGTGACGGTGTGGCTGAACAATCGTTCCCGGAATCACTCTTCAGATCAGTTCATTCCAGCTGAAGAAGATGGCGCCAGTGCTGGCTCTGTTCAGTCTGCTGCTTTCAGGTTGGGTTGTATTTGAGTTTAATGTTCACACCCACTTTTGATGAGGTGGAGAACAGACATTTTCAGTTTGTAGTCGCTGTCTGTTGTGTATGCCTACTCTTTTCTTGGACGATGTAACGATGGTCTGATGTAGATTTAGCTAAACTCTGCGAAGTTTTGTCCGTGAGCTCAACATTCCATCTCTTTCCTTTTTTCTTTCCTTCTTTCGTTCTTTTTTCCCCTTTTTCTGTCCGTGTTTCTTCCTTCCTTGCTTTCTTTTTGTCCTTTCTGTCGGTTTTTTTTCCTTTCTTTTCTATTTTTCTTCCTTTTTTCTTTCATTCTTTCCTTCATTCTCACTTTCATTCTGTCCATCTTTCTCTACTTCCTTCATTCTTTCTTCTTTCCTTCCCTCTTTCTGTCTTTCTTTATTTCTTTCCTCCCTTCTGCTTTCTTTCCTTCTGTCCTTCATTCATTCGTTTCTTCTTTCTATCTGTCTTTCTTTCCTGCTTTCTTTTCTTCTTTCTTTCTTTCCTCCCAGTGTTCCCTCTCTCTGTTTCGCTGTTTCTTTCTTTTTGCAAATAACTATAACCCCATCTGCCTCGTGTCCCCATGTCTTAGCAGAAGTGGTGTGATGTATACAGTGTTACGGACTGGTCTACAGGAGGTGAGCGTCCTTGATCAAACAGATTCGTCGCCAGTGTTTCTCATTCCTCGATTTTCGCCAAGGGCACGTTTTGCAGTTTTGCACACAAAAAAAGAGATGTGTACACATTTGGACAATAAACTCTTTTCAAGACAAGAGAGGAGAGTCAATGTGCACAATGCTGTCCCAGTGGCATACGGTGTTGAACTGAAGCATTGAGTGCAATATGTGCCTTGTCTGTTAACGTCCCCCTTCGTGCGAGTTCGGAGTTCATTGCGCTTTTTTCCCCTATTGTCTCCTCTCGGCAAACTTCAGGGATGTATCTCCGCCGCTTGGCCTCTGTTACAACCAACCTCTTTCCGTCCTGAGTCCTTTTTTTTTATCCCGATGATCAATGGCCCGTCAGGTGCCGTGGCAGACTCGTCAAAACAGTTGTTCTTCCTATTATCTTCACAGCGGGTCAGTGGGTGAGGAGCGACACTTGGCGGGGTTCCCCTTCACACCCTCTGTTCTGCTGCCTGCTGGCTTGTTCACGTGTCCGTAATAACCCCCATCTCCTTCTCCCACAGTGATATGAATGACAGGATCTTCAGCGCGCCCGTCTGATCTCCTGGATGGAATCGGGAGTGGGGAGGGAGTGGGAGGATGGGGGGAGCCGAATGGTAGTGGCGAAAGGAGGTGGAGGGGGGGGGGGTTCAGGATTAGCCAGTCTGCATAGGCGTGGAGCTGAGGAATGGGACTAGGTAGAGGCCTGATCTGTTCTGTCGGTTACAGAGCACCAAGCTGGTGTTTAATTAAAAGGCGGTGAGTTCTAGTCCTGATGGCATCCATCTTAAGTATGTGCATTTTGGCTGGATAGCAGTTGTCATTCTTGCCGTGTCAGTTT
>CM065721.1:13309364-13341864 GCA_033310375.1 Conus canariensis
GCGTTGTTGGGCTGCGGACCTGGGTCTTCCCTTCTCCTTCTCTTCTCCTGGATGTTCTGTCGTCTTGGTTTCCTCGAAGTGATGGGTTCCCCTGAGCGTTGAAGCTCTCCAGCTACCTCTATCTGATGCTGACTGCTCCCAAGTCTTGGGATTGATGTCCGCTTGGGATAGTTGCTTCTTCAGTTGGTCCTTGAATCTTTTTTTTTCTGAGGTGCACCTGTATTGCGTTTGCCTTGGACCAACTCCCCACAGAATACTGCTTTGGGCATGCGAGTGTCGGGCATCCGGGTGATGTGCCCTGCCCAGCGTAGTTGTTTTAGCATCAGCATTGACCTATGGTAACAGATTGAGAAAAGGCATGCAGATAGGTTGAAAGAGAGGGAGGCATACATGCATGCATGCAGATAGACAGACAGACAGACAGACAGACAGATAGATAGATAGATAGATAGATAGATAGATAGATAGATAGAGAGACGGACGGACGGACGGACGGACGGACGGTGGACACAGTGTGCGAATGGGTGGACAGATAGATGAAGATGGATAGGTGATAGGTGGAGTGGGTGTATTGTTGGATGGATAGATAGATAAATTGATCTATAGACAGACGTATATATCCCGAGTCGGAATTTTTCCAAATTTTGAATGTGTTAATTGTTAAAATGCGTGAGGGGTGGCTCTGGTTGCAAAAGTGATGTGAAAGAATGACAGTCTACAAAACAACAGCTTGAATGTCACTCTCTTGTCCCATCATCGTGACAGCAGTCTAGCATCCAGTGTCTGAAAATGGTCATGAAAGCTTTCATATTGCCCGTGCCACCACCACCAGCTTGCCAAAACCTCTGGTTTCAGTTTCAGTTTCAGTTTCATCAAGGAGGCGTCACTGCGTGCGGACTAGTCCATATACTCTACACCACATCCGCTAAGTTTTGAGACCACACTACGCATGATTTGGAGCTGATGGATAAATGAATTAACAACTAAGATGAGACAATAGAAGAAGAGGGTCTCGTGGCTACGACTCAGCGGATGTCTGACCTACGCATTAGCCCAACGCGCTGGTCAGACCTTAAGTGCCTACCTACCATGTTTGTGTGTGTGTGTGTGTGTGTGTGGTGTGTGTGTGTGTGTGTGTGTGTAGTGAATGTACACGTGTGTGTATGATGTGCGGGCATGGGCCCATGTGTGTGCGTGGGCGCATGTGTGTGTGTGTGTGTGCGCGCGCGCGCGCGCGCGCGCGCGTAGGCATGTGTGCGCGTTTGTGTGTGTGTGTGTGTGTGTGTGTGTGCACTGTGTGTGTGTGTGTGTGTGTGTGTGTGTGTGTGTGTGTGTGCCTGCATGTATGTGCGCGTGTGTGTGCGTGTGCAGAAGTGCGCGCGCGCGCGCGCGCGCGCGCGTGTGTGTGTGTGTGTGTGTGTGTGTGTGTGTGGAAAAAGCCGAACTTGTCTAAACAGTGTTTGATGCCGCCATGAGCCAGTGCCTGCTTTCTGTGTTGTCAATAAGCGACAAAAGTTTGTCTGGGTGTTCTGTTTAGTTTCATATCTTGTGGGGGGAAGCAGTACCCCAGTGCCCTTAACGTACTGTCTATATATGGAGCATATCGACCAGTCTTACCTTAGACCATGGCGTCGGGTGTCTGAGGGCTGACATTGAACAGTTCTGTTTAGGGGCAAGTAACTGTGCCGCTTCTGTAGTTTTGCACTGAGGTACGATACCACGAATCGCCGGTGCCTGTAGTAACATGGGGTTGATTTCAACGTCAAACAATTGACAGAATACACCTATGTCAATATTTCATTGACTCCCATTGTTCTCTTGGTGCCTAGCACTTGCCACTTGGGCTCTTTTTGTGAACTCTCTCTCTCTCTCTCTCTCTCTCTCTCTCTCTCTCTCATATATATATATATAAGAGAGAGAGAGAGAGAGAGAGAGAGAGAGAGAGAGAGAAAGATAGATATAGATAGAGAGATTGATATATAGATAGATGGGTGGAGTGGGTGGATTGGTGGGTGGATGGTTAGATAGGTGGATAGACAGATAGATATAAATAAATAGATACATAGATAAATAGATAGGCAGATAGATAGATAGGTGCAATTGGCGGAATGGTAGATGGGTAGATAAGCATATATACATGGATAATAGATGGATAGAGGAAGGAGGGAAGGAAGGATGGATGGATGGAGCGAAGGATTGATGGATGGAGACACAAACATATACAGACACACCTGATAAGAGACAGTGATGGAAAAGGAGATAGATTATTCAACGTTGTTTTTTAGTTGGACCTCTTTCTATTTTAAGTCTACTTGACCTCAGCAAACAAAATACGCGGGGTCTTTAATTAAGGGTCGTAGGACAGGAAGGAAATATGTTCTAGTGTACTGCTTTTACTCCGTGCGCAATTCCTCCTCTCCTCCCCCCTCCCCCCCCCCCCCCAACTTGCTTTGTTCCCCGTTCTCCGCCCCAAACTTGAGAGAGAGAGAGAGCGCAGAGAGAGAGAGAGAGAGAGAGAGAGAGAGAGAGAAAGAGAAGAAATATCTTCAAAATTATTATCATCCTCATTATTGTTTATATTCAGCTCTTGTAACCAAGTATTGGTTATAGAACGATAGCAGCAGCAACAACAGTTAATGATAATGTCAGTTGCATTATTGGCCACACAAAAAAAAAAAAAATTTAGACGCGAAAGAGAACCAGAAAGAAGACAGTCCCACTGAAATACACACACATCGCCGCTCCCTCTATCTGTGTCTGTCAGTCACTCTTGTGTGTGAAACTGACACCTATTACCATCCATCCGTGTGTCTGTCGCGGGGCTGACGGCATCACTCTTGACAGGGAGATAGAGTGTGTGTGTATGTGTGTGTGTGTGTGTGTGTGTGTGTGTGTGTGTGTGTGTGTGTGTGCACATGGTTTCCGTTATTCGTGTCATCGTCTCTGTGCAGACTGGCACGGGCTTGAGGAATTGTTTATTTTGGATACCGGAGAGTGCTTGTCTATTAGTGTACTGGATGTCGGTTTCTTTTGTTGTGTTTGTTCGTTTTTCTTTCCTTCCTCTTCTTAACACCCCCCCCCCCCCCCCTACAATTCTTTGATTCCCACGTGCGTGCTTTTTGACCTTGTTAAGGTTGATTAGTTGCAGGGTCATGATGTATGTTTCCTTGGGTTGTTTCTATCTTGTCTTTCGTGGCTTCTTTCTTTGCATTGTGTTCCCCAGGTCATTCTTTTTCCGTGTCTGTCTCTATCTTTGTTCCTGTCGATAGACATTCATGACGGAGGTGGTGATTCCGTTTGGAATGTGATTGTCAGTTTCCCTCCCTCCCTCCCTCCCCATGAAGACGCAGGGAGGTGGAAAGTAGGATGGCGGTGGGAAAGTGGAAGATGTCTTTCACTACACTTGGTCCCCCGTCGACTGACAGTTCAGTTCTAGTCATTTTTTTTTTCTCTTTTTTTTTTTTTCAGTCTCGTTGAATCCTCTGTCGATCTTCTATCGTTTCCTGTTCTCTTGCTGTCGCGGCGAATTCAACTGTCTGTGACTATTTTTCACCCCATGGGGATGCGTTAGGTGTGGTGTAGAGATGGGGGGGGGGGGGGGGTAGGTGGGAAATGGGAAAGGGAGCGACTCTGTCCAGTATACCTTGTGTCCCCGAATTGTGGAAATCCTGTGGTAGAAGCGTTCGCTTTTCTGTGGCTTTATTCAGCTCTTGCACATGTTTCATTTGTTTGCTATCGTTCACTTTTTGTTCCCCATATTTGTTTGAAATTTACCTACCTTTCTTGTTGAGAGTCTTAACGCCTTTACTTCTTATTCATTTATTTATCTGTTTGATATTTTATTTTAGTTAGTTAGTTAGTTGATTATCGGGTGACAATATCAGAGTCTAAAGGGCAATAACTGTTTATTCAGCAGTGTTTTTCTTCGTACTCTCCTTTTGACTTATTCTCCCTGAGCTCCGTGGGAAAGACACTGTGGCGCCACACTGAAAAAAAAAAAAAAAGCTGCAACGCATATAAACGTACTCCCAGTAAGTACTACAATAATATATATATATATATATATATATATATATATATATGTTATATATATATCTCAATTTGTGCGTGTGGTTCAATTTGTTTTGACCACTTGTTTTCCCCCACTACTTAATTGTTCAGCAATATATATATATATATATATATATATATATATATATATATATATAACAAGTTATGGACCAACATTGAGAATGCACAAAAACTTTTTAAAATTCACAAAAATTCAATTGTACCGCCTTTGTGGTCCAAACAAATTGAACCACACGCACAAATTGATAGTGAATGCGGCAACTGCAATTTTGTGGTACACATTTCTCATGCGCCTTGAAAGACACGTGTCGCGACTTGTCATTTTTGGAACAAATTGGGGTGAATTTCTGATGTGTTTGGGATCCGAGGAGCATGTGCTGAATCAAAATCATGTGAAGCACGAGCTAAATTAGGCTGTAGGTCATAAAGTATGCTCAACCAAATGTCTTTAAAAGCCACTGTACTGGCGAAAAATGCCATGCAATAGCATGCCTCCACGTCGAAGACTGAACGAGCTGGATCGAGGAAGAGCAATAGGATGGCTCCAAGAAGGTGTTGCAGTCCGGGAAGTGGTACGGAGACTTGGGGTATCACACACTGTTGTTATCAGACCCAGACAACGCTTTCAAGACACAGGAAGAGTGCAAGAACGACCACGCTCTGGTCGATCCAGAATAACAACACCACGAGAGGACCGATACATTGAAAGGCAGGCCACACAAGAAAGAACAGCAAGTGCAAACAACATCAGACGTCGCCTTAGAGATGCCACCAACACTGTTGTCAGTGATCAGACCATACGAAACCGCCTACACGCCGCTAACCTCCGTGCTCGACGACCAGCCATAAGACCTCGTTTGACTGATGCCCACAGAGCAGCACGCTGAGTATGGTGCACGCAGCACGTGAGATGGACACATGAACAGTGGGCTAACGTGATGTTTACAGACGAGTCGCGGTTCTGCCTGGATCCCATCGATAGATGGAACAGGGTCTGGAGACGCCGTGAGGAGCGTTTTGCAGAAGAAGCTGTCCTGGAAAGGAACCGCTATGGTGGGGGATCCGTTATGATTTGGGGCGGCCTAAGCACACGCTACAGAACGGTTCTCTACAATGTGGAAGGGAACTTGAATGGTGTTCGCTACCAAACAGAGATTTTGCAACCCCTGGTGCTGCCAGCCCTTCAACAGCTTGGACCTCAGGCAGTCTTTCAAGACGACAGTGCACGACCCCATCGCACCAAAGCAATAAACACGTTTCTCCAAGGTGCTGGTGTCAACAGAATGCAGTGGCCCGCAAACAGCCCAGACCTGAACCCCATCGAACATCTTTGGGATGAGCAGGGCCGGAGACTGCAGCAGCGTCGTCCTCCTCCTGCTAACCTGGGTCAGCTGTTTGAGTCACTCCAGCAGGAGTGGGCTGCTGTCCCCCAGGCCTTTCTGCGCACACTGGTGAACTCCATGCGACAACGCTGCCTTGAATGCCTTGCCAGTAACGGGGGACACACACGTTATTGACCATGACATTGAACAAACACTCCTCCTGTGACTTTCAAATTTGGGGGTGGGGGTGTTTGTACTGCGCTCGATTCCAGTTTGTTGATTCCTCGGACTTGTTATTGTCTTTACACACTTTTCACATATTCAATGAATTCATGTTACACTTGGAGATTGATCACTTCCCAATTTTCTTTTTTATAAGTCAGTAAAATGTTGGTCCTTAACTTTTTTTTTGAACAATATATATAAATCATTGATTATAGCACTTTCTCCCCTTTGGGTGGTAGAAATTTTGTATGTAAGAGAAAAGAAAAGAAAATGCTGCTCCCCCGGCGGGGAAATGAACCCGGGTCGCTCGTGTGACAGGCGGGGAAACTAACCACTATAATACGGAAGAACTTCCAGAATTGGGTTACAATTAAGTATATAAACCGTTATTGCTTAACCTGTACATCACAAAATTGACATTTAGAGCCGTTAGTAATGGCTATTCTGGTAAAATAAAACACCAGGCATCATCCGTGACCCATCATGAACATATGTACAAATTTTCAGAAAGATCGGTCCAGCAGTTTTGTCTGGAGCGAGTGGAACATATTTTGACCACGGACAGACAGACAGACAGACAGCAGTTCTTCGTTCCCATTGTAAAGTACTCCCTCTTCTATAAGAACTGGGAGTACAATAGAAAAAAAATTAAAAAGCAGAGTTTCTCCAGCTCCGTCGGTCATGTGCCAAAGACCTAAGTCTCTGCAGTATGGTGTTCCTTGTCCATTCCGAAACGTTGTCAGTCAGTCAGTCCATCGGGTTTTATTTCTTCTTTCTGTCTGCCCCATCCGTCTCCTGTCCTCAGTGGTTCCCTGGAGGACTGTGTGAGTAAGAAGGAGCCAGTTTCATCTTGCTGCTACATGACCATAGCAGCGTAGTTGTCGGTTCTTATCTGAAGTCGGGAGCCGGAATAGCTCAGTTGGTAGAGCGCCGGACTCGTAATCTTGGCGATCCTGAGGTTGCGGGTTCGAATCTCCGTCGGGGCGTTTCGGTACAGGGGGATTTTTCCCTCGGAGTTAACATTGGTTCTGACTCCATTTCCTATACAGTCCTTCGAATGAGACTCTAAACCGAGGTTCCGTGTGTGAACGCACGCATAAAATCTTGCACACACGTAAAATCCCATCACCAACTTTCGAAAGAGTAGGCCAGTTTGGCCGTTGGTATGGATGACACGTTACACATAGCATGCACCCTGCGTAAATGGAAATGGAAAGAATGAAGGAAGTAAGGAAATTGAGTGAACAATATTGAACGATATTGACTGGATGACACGGGAAACGACTGAATGAAGCGCCAGCTGGCAGCTCTTCAGTCGGCACTACCCAGGTAGGCAGCCCGTTGTGTAAATGAGTGTGGATTGTAAAGCGCTTAGCGCTTGGTCTCTAGCCGAGAATAGGCGTTATATAAGTATTCATTATTATTATTATTATTGCGTCGGTCGATATTCATATGGCTCGATGTGCTGCTTGATGGTTTGAGGCACTTGTCTGTGTGATATGAACGGTACATCTGATGTGTTCAGCACCTTGCGGTAACAGCTCATTTTCATGGGGTTTGGATTCTTCTTTCCATTTCCACTTTGAGAGCCCATGTACGTACTGCAGGAAGGCGGAATGTGTGTGTGTGTGTGTGTGTGTGTGTGTGTGTGTGTGTGTGTGTGTGTGTGTGTGTGTGTGTGTGTGTGATAGAAAGGACAGAGACAGACAGAGAGAGAGAGAGAGAGAGAGACGCAGAGAGACAGACAGACAGACAGACAGGGAGACAGACAGTCAGACAGACAGGCAATGGCTGCAGTTTCCTGCCCACCGATCCAATCATTTTCCAAAATAAACTGCTCGCTCAGAACGTGTCTACGAGCCGGAAAGAAACTTAGCGTGAAGACAGGCAAGGAGAGAGAGTGTGGGAGGCAACACGAGGGTGGGAACAGACAGAGAGAGAGAGAGAGAGGGGGGGGGGGGGAGGGGGAGAGAGGGGGGGAGAGAGAGAGAGGGAGAGAGAGAGTCTGTAATTTCCTGTTGACTGATCAAATCATTTTCTGACGATAAACTTTTTTGCTGACAATGAACGAGGTCGTGGGAAGAAATTGTAGACTGCCTTCCCCTTCTATTCCCCTACACACACACACACACACACACACGCACGCACGCACGCACGCACGCACGCACGCACGCACGCACACACACACACACACACACACACACACACGCATGCACGCACGCACGCACGCACGCACACACACACACAAACACATGCACGCACGCAGGACTCACGCACGCATGCGCGCGAGCACACAGACACACACACAGACAAACTCACAGACACACACCGACACACAGACACACAAACACACATATACATACACACGCGCGCACGCGCGCGCGCGCGCACACACACACACACACACACACACACACACACACACACACACATACACGCAAGCGCGCACACACTCACACAAACATAAACACATTCACGCACACACGACACACGCACGCTAGCGCGCGAGCACACACAGACACAGACACACACGTACACACACACACACACACACACACACACACACACACACACACACACACACACACACACACCGCTTGTGTTGAGTGAAGTGAAGTGGAGAGAGCCAGATGGGGGTCGATGTGAGAATATTCGCGTCTGTGGGGTGATGGGGGGGGGAGAGAGAGAGAGGAGAGAGAGAGAGAGAGAGAGAGAGAGAGAGAGAGAGAGAGGTGAAAAGTGGAGGGGGGGGGGGCTATTACGTAGCAGCTATAAATCTTTTCTGTAGATGAAACGCTGCTTACAATCTTTCGTCTTTGATTTTGGAGCACATGTTTCTTGTCGGAAGTTGGCACAGCTTTCACATCCATGTCTGTCTCCTCTACACGTTGTCTGTCTTTTGTTTCAGGAGGCCGAAATTGAACGGATCCCTCTTATGATGAAAGACTCGGGCCGTTTTGGGTGGGGGCGGCGGGGGTGGTTGGGAGGTGGGGGGGGGGGGGAGGACAAGTGTTGGATGTTGTATACAAACAATTCGGACACATCTGTTAGATCGAAAAGTATATCTGATTGTTACTAATGATAATAATAATAATAATAATAATAATGATAATAATAATAATGATGATGATAATAATGATGATGATGATGATGATAATACTAATGATAATAATGTTAATAATTATAATAATGATGATAATAATGAGGAAGAGGAGGAGAAGAAGAAGAAGAAGAAGAGGAGGAGGAGGAGGAAGAGGAGGAAGAAGAAGAAGAAGAAGAAGAAGAAGAAGAAGAAGAAAAAGAAGAAGAAAAGAGGAAGAAGAAGAAGAAGGAGAAGAAGAAGAGGAGGAGGAGGAGGAAGAAGAAGAAGAAGAAGAGGAGGAGGAGGAGGAGGAAGAAGAAGAAGAAGAAGGAAGAGGAAGAAGAAAGGAGAAGAAGAAGAGGAGGAAGAAGAGGAAGAAGAAGAAAGGAGAAGAAGTCTGGTAATAAATCATCATCATCGTCATCATCATCATCATCTTTATATAATCATAATCATAATCATCAGAATAATAATACGATCATGATCTGTGCTGTGCACGTGAAAAAGGAATGAAATCTCTGTGTCTAAGGTACAAACTACACAAGATCTTGAGGAATATGCACAAACGAAACAGAACAGAACAAAATAAAACAAAACAGAACAAACAAGAAAGGGAAAAAAAAACAAAGGAAAGAAAGAAGGCTATGAGGTAAACAGAAAGTATTGACAGAAATGTGAACACGGGGAGTGGAACCTCTGTCCCCTGGACCGTACGCATGTACGTTATCTATTGCCTAACACACTGTCCTTTCTGTGGGAAGTGTAAACAAGCTTCGACACTGTAGTGATGCATGTATTAGATGTTGGTGTTGCCCATATACATGCATTGTTGTGTAAAGTAGGAATATGTAATAATGGGGGGGGGGGGGGGGGGGGATGAAGATGAAACAGTATTTTGTTGTTGTTGTTGTTTTTTCAATGAAATGACAACTAAAAGAAATTCGGTGGCCCACATAGGAGGGATCGAACCAACGACCTCCGCGTTATCAAGACAACACTATCCAGCTAACCAGGCTGGCCGACTTTGCATACACACACACACACACACACACACACACACACACACACACACACACACACACACGCACACACACACACACACACCACGTACCGCACGCACGCACGCACGCAGTCACGCACGTACGCAGCACCACACCACACACACACACACACACACACACACACACACACCACACACACCACACACACACACACACACCACACACACACACACACACACACACACACACACACACACACACACACACACACACACACACACACACACACACACACACACACACCACACACACACACACACACACACACCACACACACACACACACACACTGCTCTATCAGACACTACATCCCACAAACACACACACAGAGCACACATCACACCACATCACACATAACACGCAAACGCCACAACAAAAAGCCCAGCTCCACGCCACATAAATAATCACCTTTTCTGTTTTTTCCTTTTGCTCCTCTGCTCTGGTCTTGCCAAAGAAAAAAAAAAAAAAAAAAAAAAAAAAAACAAAACAACCTTACGGCAGGCTGGTGTCCCAAGATAATTCCATGGTGCAATCTGCTACATGGATGGGCGCCGAGCCAGCGCTGCGGTGCCGCACGTGCAGTCCTTGGGAGTTTATCGCCCGGCCGACCGCCGTGCCCGCGTGGTAGTCTTGACACAACTGCCGACCATTAGCGTGGAGGCTGTGTGCTGTTGTGTGTAGATATTGCCCGCGTGTTGTTATTATTGTTGTTGTTGTTGTTTTTGTTGTTGTTGTTGTTGTCAGCTGTGCCGAGGAGGTTAGGGTTTCATTCGTGGTCTGGTGGTTTGTTCGTCCGCCAGCAAGATGATGTCAAAACTGGAGATCCTTACCTGTTGGTTGGCTTGCGCGTTAGCAGACTGATGCAAAAAAAAAAAAAAAAAAAAAAAAAGGCCCGTGTCTAATGGTTTGAACGTCCGACAGCATAACGACGCCCAAACCACTGATGAATATCTATTGGTTGGTTGTCTGTCAGGAAGATGACGTCAGAATCACTGATCAGTATCTGTTGGTTTGGTTTGTCCCTCAACAAGACGAGACCAAAGCAGCGATGGACAGGAGTCTGTCTGTTTATCCGTCAGCTAGAGGACGCCAGAACTACTGTGTCGGATTTCACACAACTGTATGGACAGAGGGAATGATGTGGATCCGTTATGCAGATCCGGATCAAAGAGTCGATCCGGGATCCGTCAATGATAATAGTAATGATAATAACGATAATGATAATGATGATGATGATGATAATAATAGTAATGATAATGATAATAATAATAAACCTTACTAATCCAAGTTTAGCGAACCCTGGCGAGAAGATGAGACATGGCCCAGGAACGAATCCTTTAGAAGATAGTGCGGATCCCGGATCAAGGGATTTGATCGATCGAGGTCTACGCTCCCGCATATATGTCCTCCTGTTTGTTGTTTTGGTGGACGTTGAGGACATGAAACGTGCGAGTGTGACCTGTTGCGTGGTAATCGGGAAAAAAAAAAACGTCTTTCATTTGTCAGCCGCAGGTTAACGTGTTGGTTCCTTACGCTTTGATAGGAAAGTCGCTTTAAAGGTAGTGTCGAAGAGTGTGATGAGTGATTGTGTGAAAAAGGTGACCATTAAAATGTGGAAGAAAAATGAGGTCATGGGGGGGGGGGGGGAGAGAGAGAGAGAGAGAGAGAGAGAGAGAGAGAGAGAGAGAGAGAGGGGAGACTGACACTGACATTTTTTATTGTCCGTTTAGCAGTTAAGCCTTTTGACAAGGGGGTTGGCAAATGCATTCACCGATACAAAAAGCAGAAATTTCATGCGTATACATACTCACACACACACACACACACACACACACACACACACACACACACACACACACACACACACACACACGTCCTCACCTTTCCCTCCGCCCCACCCCGCTACCTTTCTACTATTGCCCCCAACATCCATACCACCATAATCAGACACACTTGACCACTAACCCTTCCCTCTCCTCCCCCTATTCCGCCAGCCCACACACCCTCCCCAGCCCCCCGCCCTCCCCAGAACATCCGCACATTGGATCATCCTTATGTTAACCGGTATTTTGCTCAATTATCTTTTTTCTCACATACATGGCTTCAGCTATGTATTTAGCCACTTCTTTAACAACACGTTCATTATTATTAGATAACACTGAAGCAACGCTAGCATTATGTTGGTGGAATGAACGAGTATTCAACACACTGCAGCTTTTACGTTTGTCAGCATAAGTAGTACAATGAAACAAAAAATGTTCTTCGTTTTCTAATTCATTTCCACAAGATGGGCAAACAGTGTCATTCGAATATTCAGAACTTAAGAACCATTGTTTACAGTTTTTCAGACCACTAACCCTTAACCTAAATCTGGCCAAACTGATTCTGTGCCATTTATTTGTAATTAACGTTAGGTACTTTTCTGCCTGAAAAATATTTTTGAAGGAACAGAAATATCTATATTTATCGTTATTATCTATTTCTGCATGCCAATTTTGTTTGAAACAGGAAATGAGTCTGTCTTTGAATTCTGTTATAAAACCATATTCGGAACAAACTCCCTGGTTTAGCCAAACAATACCAAAGCCATTTTCAGTCAGTCTTTTGTACTTCTGACACCCAATTAAAGTGACCAGATTCGTGCTGTAGCAGAAGCATTTCGTAGGCTTGCCTACATATTCTTGACATGGGGAGTCTGACTAGTTTTAACCAGTATTTGATGCATTTTACAGTAGTTGTAACGCGTAGAGAATACCTCCCAGTTTCTCCATATATCAGTTTATTTGATGTATGTAGGGGTACGTTCAGATATCTTTTTATGGCAAACATGTGGACATTTTCAATCTGTTTACTGTCTTGTTCTAATCCCCAGACTTCAGCTGCGTATGTTAGGATAGACTGAATTTGCGTATCGAAAAGCTTCCAAAATAAATTTATATCAGTAGTGTTTATTCTTCTTAATGATTTCATAATTTCCATCACTCCTTTTTTTTGCCTTTCTACAAACATCAGACAGAGCATTGCTAACACTCAACTTTGTGGTAGAAGCCATCCCTAAGTATTTGTGTGAGTTAGTTACCTTTACTTCTTCATTTCCATAAAACCATCTTTCTCTGTCACTTAAGTAGCCACCTTTTCTGAAAACCATTACATTTGTTTTGTCAAGATTGACTGTTAACTTTAATCGATCTGCCCCTTCTCTAAGACTATTTATTTGATTCTGGAGCCCAATAACAGAGTCAGATAACAAAATAACATCATCCGCAAACAATAATAAGAATATTTCAACTGCACCAGGAATAAGCTGAATACCATGTTTTCCATTGCTTGACGAATCAACAGCCAATTCGTTTATGAAAAAGGAAAATAAGAGCGGGCTAAGTAGACATCCTTGTTTCACCCCCCTAGGGCATTCAAAGTAATCAGAATAACAACATTTATCTCGTACACATGGTAATACAGAATCGTGAACACTTCGTATAGCTTGATAAAGTTTTCCTTTCACACCACATTTTCTCAAAACTGCCCATAAAACATTTCTGTTCACAGAATCGAACGCCTTTCTGAAGCCCACAAAGGCAACATACAGTTTAGACTTTTTTATAAGAAACTTTTGTACTATCGCATATAGGGTGAAAATATGATCTACGGTACTACGGTACCTGGTCTGAGGCGTGCTTGCTCTTCTATTATTTTTCCTCTTTCTCTACCCACTTTGAAAGTCTTTTGTTTAAAATATGTGTATACACCTTACTTACAACACTCGTTAGGGCAATGCCACGATAGTTATCTGGCAGGTTTGGATTTCCCTTTTTATATATTAGAACAACTGTAGATTTCGACCAATCATCTGGGAAAACACCAAGGTCAAACAATTTATTGAAATAAGAGAGGAGAGAGAGAGAGAGAGAGAGAGAGAGAGTAATGTTGGAAATCGTCCAGAGAATATTTGATACTCGAATTTTAATGTGAATAATGCACTACACAGTGAGAGAGAGAGCGAGAGAGCAGAGACAGACAAAGACAGACGTACGAACAGACACACACACACACACACACACACACACACGCACGCACGCACGCACGCACGCACGCACGCACGCACGCACACACACACACACACACACACACACACACACACACACACAACAGACAGGCAGATAGAGAGGAACATTCAGTGAGACAGCTTGGAGAGAGGTGTATGTAGTCAGTTGGAGGGAGTGAGATTCAGAGCCCAAGAGTTTATGAGAGAGCCATGGTGCTCGAGAGAGAGAGAGACAGAGAGAGAGAGAGAGAGAGAGAGTTTCAGTGTGTGCGTGCGCGCGCGCGCGCGCGAGAGAGAGAGAGAGAGAGAGAGAGAGAGAGAGTGTGTATGTGTGTGTGTGTTTGTGCGTGTGCGAAAGAGAGAGAGAGAGAGAGAGAGAGAGTGTGTGTGTGTGTGTGTGTGTGTGTGTGTGTGTGTGTGTGTGCGAGAGAGAAAGAGAGAGAGATTGAGCGAGTACGTGCGAGCGAGCGAGAGAGAGAGAGACAGAGACAGAGAGAGACAGAAAGAGGGTGTTCTCCCTTAAATTAACCAGAAAGCGCGCAGAGCCTGCCTCACACGGGGTCGTTCGCCTGGCTTCGGGATGCAAGCAGAATTAGCCATTGAGGCATTTTTGGAGTGGGGCCAGAAGTTGGATGAGGGAGCCCCGGCACCCGTACGGTGTGAATGATCAGCTGTGACCTCCGGCTTGCACATCTTTCACAGAGGGCACGGGAACCGTGTGCCATTCAGCAGTTAGTACATGGGAGTGGGACTGTGTAGGTGGAAGGTGAAACTCTGTGTGTGTGTGTGTGTGTGTGTGTGTGTGTGTGTGTGTGTGTGTGTGTGTGGCGCGCGCGCGCGCGCGCGCGCCTCTGTGTGTGTGTGAGAGAGAGAGAGAGAGTGTGTGTGTGTATGTGTGTGTGTGTGTGTGTGTGTGTGTGTGTGTGTCTGTCTGTCCGTTTGTCTCTGTGTGTGTGCGTGTGTATGTGCGTGCGTGAGTGTGTGCATGCTTAGGTAGTAGCATGCGTGCGTGCGTAACCGCGTGCGTGCGGACAACGTGTGCATGTTTTGGGGGAATTACGAAATTTGCCGACCAGACTCGAATTGTTTCTCCGCGCAACTTTAAGGCGAAGGACACACGCACTCTCTCTCTCTCTCTCTCTCTCTCTCTCTCTCTCTCTCTCTCTCTCTCTCTCTCTCTCTCTCTCTCACACACACACACACACACACACACACACACACACAAAGGAGGTGAGTTTGTGTATGACAGGAGGGGTGGGGTGGGGGGAAGGAGGAGTGGAGGGGCAGAGGGTGGGAGAGAGAGAGCGGGGTTGAATTCCAGAGTTCCAGCACCACCATCCCATCCCACTCCCCTTTCTGAAAAGTTCACCAAAAAAAAAAAACTCAGACAACTCCTTTACAGAGCTGTTTATAGAAAACATAATACAATCTATCTATCTATCTATCTATCTATCTATCTATATATATATATATATATATATATATATATATACTTCGAGAGGGATTATGATGGTTCTCTCATGCAGCTAGTGAAGAGTTTTTATATTTATAATATCTTTTCTTAATTTTATGTTCCCACTTTCTTCATCTTCCCCCCCCCCACCTCCCACCCCCCTTTTTTTAAGTTCAAATCTTTGCCAAGTCATTACTATAATGATAGAAGAATTGTTAGCCTGCACTTGTTTTCCCCCACTACTTAATTGTTCAGCATTTTATACATATTCCCCCCTTCCCACCATCTTCCAAACTCACGAGCTCCCTCAGAAATTCTTAGAGTTTTTCAATGGCAAAATTGACACTATCCGTGAAAAGCTAGATTCTACTGCACCTGTACATTCTCTGAATGACCAAGTTTACTGTGGACCGGTTGGAGTTCAGCCGCCGTGAGGTGAAGACGTGTTTTCGTCTTGCTCCGCTCCGTAACGATACAGCGAGTTGTCTTCGTGAATAGTTTGGTCGTAAAGCGATGTAAATTCTTTCAACAGCCTTGTGCAGTTCAGCAGTCGTAGATTTTCTTTTTTTCAAATGTCTCTTTGAAAAGAAGAGAGAGAATGTGGAAGGCGGAGATCGGCGGGGAGGAGTGAGTGGGCGGTGGATAGGTTGGAGAGGGAGGAGCGAGACTTCGTGAACAGAAGCTGGACTGGGATTGCACTGCCATATTTGAAGCGTCTACGGTTTGGTTGTGAGACATCTGTGCCTTCTGTGTTCTTCAGTTGACTTTTGTTTTTCAATGAATGATTAACCAGTAGCTTGACTGTGCCATGTTAAGCCACGTATGTCAGCCTATCAGTTATGAGTGACTCCATCTCCAAATACTTTTCCGCTAGACTTGGTGGGTCCAAACGGAAATCGTCTTCTTCCTCCTCTGATCCTCTTACAAGTCCCACAAACACCACGACAAAGAAACCAGAAAATAAGAAGAAAAAGACTGTGCGTGACGGTGCAGAGTGTAGTGAGAGTGAATCACAGGGGGACATGGAGGAAATCCAAGCTACATTGAGTTGTCTCAGGGACAAAATGAACTTTGTCTGTACGAAAGATGACCTGCAGTGTTTGAAAGTGGAAGTGAAGGAAGAAATGAACAAGCTTGCAGAGACCTTCTCTCTTAGACTTGATAGACTGGAGAGTTCTTTATTCGACCTGGCCAAGGAGAAAGATAAGCTTGAAAGCGAGATGGGAAGACTGAAGAGGGAGAACGGGGAGCTGAGGAGCCGACTCGAGGCGCAGGGGGTTGAAGAAGGACGACTGCGGGCGGCCCACAACGACCTGGAGCAACACGGCCGCCTCTGGAACGTACGTGTGTACGGCGTGAAGGAGGCCCCCAACCCCAAGGATGAGACGGCCGCCGACTGTGCTCGCAAGTGCGTGGACATTTTCTCCAGGCAGGTGGGCGTGACGGTCAAGCCGGAGGACATCGAGGTGGCTCATCGCTCTGGGAGGCCAGTGGCAGCGGGCGGACAGGGAGGTGCAAGGCCTCGGCCTATTCTAGTGCGTTTCTTTTCAAGACAAGTGAAGAGGAGTGTACTTGAAAACAGAAAAAAACTGAAACAAACCGGGATTTCAATTGCTGAGGATTTAACCATGCTTAACTACAAACTTTTAAAAAAAGCATCTGAACACTCGGGAACGTTGTCAGCCTGGTCGTCAAACGGAAAAATTCTGGCAAAGTTAAAAAACGGACTGGTTGTGCCCCTATTTATCAGTGAGGACCCAAATGAAACAATTAGGAAGAAAATGACCTCTAAATCGCCATCTGCTTGAGGGACTCCGTGCCGTACAAAACTCAATACAGCTCATTGGTGGTGTACTTTTTTGTGCTTTATTGTTCCATCAAAGGTACTGTACAAAATTAATTTTACAAGTCATTATATGTATAGTTTCTTTTCTTTGTGTGTTTGTACATGGCGCATGTTTTTTTTTTCGTACAATTTTCATTAAAAAAAAACAAACCCACACACACGTCTTTTTACGTTGTAGTCGGCCCGGACCAGGCTCCCTACATCTTTCCGTCGGTCCTCTCCACCCTCATCGCTGGGGGAAAAAAGAGTAAAATAATGGAGTAGACCCCAACTAATAGAGTAGACCCCACCCCCACCCCGTCTCCTTGGCCCCCCTTTCCACGGTCTGCGTCCGCCCCCCTCCCCCCTTTGCCGATTCCTTTCACTTTGGGTCAGTCTTTAATTTTGTCGATGTTTAATGAAAGACGAACGCCTGTATGTTGTGGCAGTGGTGGTTGATCTGCCTTTATGCCTGTCTGACCAATTATTGTGTACATAAAAAAAAAAGAAACCGATGTGGGGGGAGTGAGCGCGCGCGCGCGCGCGCGCGCACACACACACACACACACACACACACACACACACACACACACACACAAACACACGCACACATAGTATGTAAAGCAGCACAGGACTGAAATTTGGCCATACATGGCATGATATTATTACGGTTAAACGGTGTGTATTCCTGGAGGGGGGGGGGGGGGGTGCTGGGTCCTTTTTTGCACACCATATCTTTTTAATTTAGGTATGTGACATTCATTGTGTGTTCTTTGTCTGAATTGTTTTTGTGAATTTCATGCGGTGTCGTAGGTTATGTTGTCAGTATGGTAACCCAGGTGGCCTGCTGGTTGTGTTTTTTGCAATTGGATAGTAGGTGTTAACGTAGATTTGGTTTTCTGTCAACAGTTGGGTGGTGGTTTCACCGTGGGTTTGATGTTATGGTGGTGTTGTGCTATGCATACGTGTGTCTTGTTTACATTATGTGGTAAAAATTTAAGTAAGGTCCAAATTGCCCATGAATGCCTAATATTTTCATCAGATTGCAATGTATGTTTGTTTTTTTTTTAAGGAAAGGTAACTATGTACATTGACTATGTGCATTGGAGAGCTTGCGCATACAAAGATTCTCTATTTGTAATTTCAGGCTCTTATGTATTTCCTTCCACCCATTTCTTCTTCCGCTTCTTCTTTTTTTTTTTTTTTCCCTCTCTTTCCCATGGTATCCACGCGTCCCAGCATAACGTAATGAAGCTGAACATAGACATGAGTTTCTTTTGTGACTGCAATTGTTTCTACTGCAGTTAGTTTGAATGCAGAATGGAGGTATTGTTTGTTGTTATTGCTGTTGTTGTAAGAATGACGGATTTCATGTCATGTATAAATGCTTACTGTTACAACTTATGTCACACACACACATACACACACACACACAATCGCGCGCGCGCGCGCACACACACACACACACACACACACACACACACACACACACACACACGCACACATACACACACGCACACATACACACACACATACACATGCACGTGAGTGCGCGCGCGCACGTGTATATACACCCACGTACATGACCGAACATGAATACAAACATTGCCTTAGAATACTGGTGTACGAGATTGAGTCTTGACGTTGTCTTGCGGTAGTTTGTCGGAATCTGGTGGTGAGCCATGCAAGAATTTCACTAATTCATTTGTATATAACAGTGTGTTTGCCACGTGAACAAAAAAAAAAAAAAGTGTGTTTTTGTATATATGCTGGTGATTTCGCTCGGTTGGCGGGATGTGTCGGGTGAGGGGAGGGGGAGGGAATGGGGGGTTCGTTGGGGACGGGCGCGCGCCTTTCCCTTCCCGGACTTTCTGCGCTCCCCTTTCGCCTTCCCCCGTTCCGCGGGTTGCTGTCTGTCCCCGTGCTTGCTGTACTCTCGTGCGCGCGCGCGCGCTGGGGGCGGTGAATGTGGGGCCTGGGTGGCGGCGTGCGGGGTGGGGGTGGGGGTGGGGTGGGGGCGGTACGGGGGGGGGGGGGGGGGGGGGGCAGGGGCCGCGTGTTTGTTTTTTATGAACCTTGACTTTTATTATTTTTATTATTATTATTTATTTTTTTTATTTTTATTATTTTTGTGTGTGTGTGTGTGTGTGTGTGTGTATCCTGCCATTCCAGCGAGATCACATTAAACTTATCCCGTGTTTTTTGCACACCGCGACAACAACTCATTATGAGAGGAGTGTGCGTGACCCCAATACCTGACGATGTTCTTGATTTTCGAGAGTTTATTATGACCATGTCTGAAATCGGCTCAGAATTTTATGGGCTAGTTCCTGTGCATTAACGTGGCTCCAACTTGTCTGTCTGTCTGTCTCTCTCTCTCTCTTTCTCTCTCTCTCAAATAGCAAGCAGGTCACACGCGCACACACACACACAAGCGCACACACACACACACACACGCATGCACAAACCCACGCGCGCACACACACACACACACACACACACACACACACACACACACACACACACACACACACGCACACACACACACATGGGCAAACGCGCGCTCACGTGCCAATATCGTCTGTCTGTTTGATACTATTTGAATTTGAATTTTGAACTATTGTTAAATTTATTTACTCCTGAAACGCTGATCTGTGCGGGGCACTTGGCTGGATTTACGGATGTCTTTTGGGTATTCCTTTTGCTTTGACAAGCTTGTTTTGTTTACATGTATTTGTGATATTTTACATGTTTTTTGCACGTTCTGGTTTCAAATTTATACTCTATGTCTCTTTATTTATTTCGTTATGAGGTCAAGCTGGTTCTGTAGTTATTATGTAATATTTTGGTTCTGTAGATACTATGCAATATTATGTTATTTTCATCTAAGCATCTGGTTGGTGGCTTTTTCATAGATTTACAAATTGTACACATTGAACAACATGGATAGTACAGTCTCAGTTGTCTCAGTCAATTGTCAGGGGCTGAATGATAAACAGAAAAGAAGAGATGTATTTCATTACTTAAAATGCAAAAAATATTCAATTTATTTTCTGCAGGATACACACTTCGAAGAAAAAATGGAACGCTATATACAATCTGAATGGGGATACCTAGGATATTTCTCTAGTCATGCTTCTAATGCAAGAGGTGTGGCAATACTTTTCAATAACAACTTTGAAACTAAAATTAAAAATGTTCACAAGGGCGATGATGGGAATAGCCTCATGGTCTTAGCAGAAATTAAACAACACGATTTTTTGTTTGTAAATGTATATGGACCAAACAGAGATGACCCAGAATTTTACATTACCTTAAATCAACAAATTAGTAATTTAGGTATAAGTAAAGTCGTAATTGGAGGAGACTTCAACTTAGTTTTGGACCCCGCAAGAGATTACTGTAATTATAAAAGGGTTAATAATCCCAAAGCGAGAGAAGCAGTAGACAACATGATAAACGATTTAGAATTAAATGATATTTGGAGGGACTTAAATCAGGATTGTCACAGATATACCTGGAGAAGAAATAATCCTTTCCAACAAGCGCGGTTGGATTTTTTTCTCATATCAGATCACGTTGTTTCCTTTGTCGATGATGTAGACATTGAATGTGGGTATAGAACAGACCACTCCATGATTGTGTTAAGGTTACGGTTTGGTAAAAAAATTAAGAGTAATACTTTTTGGAAATTTAACTCGTCATTATTAAAGGACAAGGACTATCTGGACGAAATTAACAAAGAAATTGAGAATGTTAAACAAGAATATGCTGTAAGCCCATATGCAAGAGAAGCAGTACACACAATTCCTCTGACCGAATTACAGTTTACAATTTCTGATGACTTATTTCTAGATTTTTTACTGATGAAGCTTAGGTCCAAAACTATCTCATACGCAACTATGAAGAAGAAAACCACGAATGAAGAGGAACGTAACATACAGCAAGATATACAACGGCTTGAAAGAAAAGAGACAAAAGACGAAGAAGAGGTCAAAGCTTTAGAGTTAAAGAAGGAAAGGCTAAAGGTTATTCGAGAGAAAAGAATAGAAGGGGTACTTTTAAGATCGAGGGCTAGGTGGATAGCTGAAGGGGAAAAAGTGACGAACTATTTCTGTAACCTAGAAAAAAGACATTTTATCAGTAAGAGTATGACTAGATTAATTGATAACCATGGCAATATTCTAAATGACCAAACAGAGATTCTTCATGAGGTTCAAGGATTTTATGAATCACTGTACAAAAAATGTGAAGTTGACGACTGTGATTTGGATGAACTCATTGTAAATATTCCACATTTAGACCGTGACGAAGCAAATAAATTAGATGGCGAAATCACACTGGAGGAGACATGCATAGCATTAAAGAACATGAAAAACAACAAAAGTCCTGGCACTGATGGTTTCACAACAGAATTTTTTAAGTGTTTTTGGAGCAGAATAGGGGTTTTTGTTGTCAGAGCTTTAAATGCCGGATTTAGAAGGGGGGAACTTTCTTGTGTTCAAAGACAGGGACTAATTGTTTGTATACCAAAGGGAGATAAACCAAGACACTTTGTGAAGAACTGGAGACCAATCTCGTTGTTAAATGTTGTATATAAAATAGGGTCATCGTGTATAGCCAACCGTTTAAAAAATGTGTTAGCTGGTCTCATCAATGAGGATCAAACTGGTTTTGTTAAGAATAGATACATAGGGGATAACATTAGGCTCATTTACGACACAATTGCTTATTTAGAAGAACACAACTTACCAGGGCTTTTATTAAACATTGACTTTGAGAAAGCATTCGATTCAGTGAGCTGGGATTTTATGTTTAAAGTATTGAAAGCGTTTGGATTTCAACAGGGCTTCTGCAAATGGATTGAAACATTCTATAAAAATATCAACTCATGTGTCCTTGTTAATGGTCAAGTTTCTAGTTGGTTTGAGATAGACCGCGGATGCAGACAAGGTGATCCACTATCGCCATATTTATTCCTATTATGTGTTGAAATTCTAGCATTAATGATTCGGGAAAATGTAAACATACGTGGAATAGTTATAGATACAGTCGAACATAAGCTTTCTCAGTATGCAGATGACACGGAATTTCTTTTAGCAGGCGACATAAAATCATTTGAAACATGTATAAACGTACTGGAAATGTTTGGTCGAATATCGGGGTTATATATGAATCCTGGAAAAACTAGCGCTGTCTGGTTGGGGAGCTGTAAAAATTCTGCTGTTCGTTACATGGACCATTTAGGTATGGAGTGGAACCCACAAAAATTCAAAATTCTTGGAATCTGGTTTACCAACGATTTGCAAAACTGTGCAGATATTAATTATTCTGAAAAATTAGCGGACGTGAAACATTTGTTCAAGATTTGGGTGAGAAGGCAACTAACTCCTTTGGGCAGAGTGGCAGTTTTAAAATCGCTTATTTTATCAAAACTCATCCATTTGTGGATATTACTACCTAACCCACCTGACACTTTCTTTCAGACTTTACAAAATTACTGTTACAAATTTGTGTGGAATAAAAAGCCAGACAAAATAAATAGAAAAACTGCTCACAAAAGTATTCAAAACGGTGGTCTTGGACTACCAGAATTAAAAACGTTTGCTTCTTCCCTAAAATTGACGTGGCTGCAAAAAGTTCAGACTACACACCACAAATGGAAAACTATTACAACATCTAACTTTCCACTTTTAAGCGATATTGAGAAATATGGACCAGAAATACTTTCTTCCTTCTGTAAATCAAATGTATTTTGGACAGAGGTATTTATGGCGTACAAACATTTTTTCTACAAAGTTAACTGTAAGACTTCATATGAACTCCTTGCGGAACCAGTCTTCTATACAAACAGAATACAAGTTGGGAAAAAGACTATTTCGGGAAAAGCATGGATCAACAAGGGCATATATTGCATTGCTCATTTTTTGCTTGACAATGGCCAGTTTATTTCTTACGAACAATTTAAACAAAAGTATGATGTAAATATTAATTTTGTCACTTTTTCTGGTATTAAAGCAGCTATTACTGAATATATACAAAAAACAAAAATCAAAGTTGAAAATACAAATCAATGTTTAAATATGCATGTATGTTACAAAAAGTTAACGTCAGTTTGTAAAGGGTCAAGATTATATTATGACATTTTTATAGATAATCATACACACCCGAAAATCTGTACGAACTGGGATATAAAACTGAACGTTGAAAATGACTGGAAAAACTGTTTTCTTTATCTGAGTAAAATTTCTGACATAAAAATGAAATGGTTACAGTTACGAATAATACACAGATGTCTTGGTACTAATGTTGTGCTGAAAAAAATGGGTGTATTGAACAGCGATGTTTGTACTTTCTGTACCTCTGTTAAGGACAGTATTACACATATGTTTTGGTATTGTACGGTCATACAACGTTTTTGGGAAACGCTGGTGGTTTTGATGAATGAAAAAATGTATGTGTGCATTTAATTTGCAGATAACTGAACCATTAGCCACAGTTGGATTTGATAAAGATATACATATAGACCATGTATTTTATTTTATTGTATTATTTGCAAAACACTATTTATATCAGTGTAGAACAGAACAGAAATCACCCAGACTTCAGGTTTTTCTTAATAAGCTAAAATACAGATATAAAACTGAAGAATACATTGCTCGAAAAAATTCTGTATATAACGATTTCCTTTCCAAATGGCACCCATATACGCCGATGTTCGCAGGCTCAGAATGAATTACGAATGATTATGACATTGTACATTATACGAGTACAAGTATGATTATAGTACCCTAAAACTGTTACACCGCCTAAAACAGCCCCTTTGGATATAATACAGAACCTTCAATATGTGTATGGATATGTATGTATATATATATGTGTGTATATGTATGTATGTATGTATATATATGTGTGTATGTATGTATGTATATGTGTATGTATATGTATGTATGTGTATGTGTGTGCATATGCATGTGTGTGTATATGTATACATATATATATAATATATATATATGTATGTATATATATATATATATATAAAGAAAAAGACAAATATGTAAAATTTCATAATGCACTAGGCTTACCTCATGTGCTCTCTCTCTCTCTCTCTCTCTCTCTCTCTCTCTCTCTCTCTCTCTCTCTCTCTCTCTCTACCACGTAAAGAGGCTGTAACCGTGCCTTAAAAATGTAGAATGGTATTGTAGCTGTGCTTAGTATGTTGATTTCCTCTTTATCTATCGTTTGTTTGGATTTGTTCTTTTCTATTTTATATTCTAATGTGTTGTACTGTGTCGACCTATTTGAATTAAAAAAAAAAAAAAAAAAAAAAAAAAAAAGTTTACTGTGGACCTCCTTTGGCTTGTTTTAGCCCTGTTAGTCAAGACTATGTCAAAAAACTTTGTTTGCGATGCAGCCCTAAATCATGTGAACTTGATGCCATTCCCACTAACTTGCTCTTTCAGTGCATTGATGACGTCCTACCCCATCTTACTCATGTTGTCAATACCTCTTTGTCCTCTGGTCACGTTCCTGAAATCTTCCGGTCCGCAGTGGTACGTCCATTGATCAAGAAACCTTCATTAGATAAAAATGTATTAAAGAATTATCGGCCTGTATCAAATTTGTCATTTCTATCAAAATTATTGGAGAAGATCGTTTTGGAACAAATTCTAGAACATCTCGAAAAGAATCACCTTTTGAATCCTCATCAATCTGCTTACAGACAAGGCCATAGTTGTGAGACAGCACTCCTCCGTATAGTCAATGACCTCTGCGGGCTTGACGATAGGAATGTTTCCTTATTAGCGATGTTAGACCTCTCCGCAGCATTTGACACGATCGATCATAATATTTTGTTCTCACGGCTTCAAACTTCCTTTGGATTCAAAGACACAGCTCTCGACTGGATTATCTCTTACTTGACTGGGCGGACTCAGACTGTGTGTGTACAGGGCAGATACTCAGACAGTTCTCCTCTTAGGTACGGTGTGCCTCAGGGTTCTGTACTGGGGCCAGTCCTTTTTGTGCTGTATGCTAGTCCTGTGTCTGACGTCATCAGTGGTCACGCCATGTCGCATGAGAGCTTTGCTGACCATACTCAGCTTCATCAGTCGGCTCCCATTGCTGAAACTGACTCACTGATTTCTCGGACGCGGGGCTGCATTGCAGACCTGAAGGACTGGATGACAACCAACAAACTACAACTAAACGACGACAAGACGGAACTCATGTTCGTGACAAAACAGCCTAGCCATCCTTCTCTGCCTTCAACTGTCACTATCAATGACTGTACTGTCTCTGTTTCCACCTCTGTCCGCAGTCTAGGGGTCATTCTTGACCAATCCCGCTCCTTTGAGAAACAGGTTTCAAATATTTGCAAGATTGCTTATTTAGAACTAAGAAGAATCAGCTCCGTACGTCACCTTCTCTCTACAGATGCTACAAAAACTCTCATTTGTGCCTTTGTCTTATCTAGAATAGATTACTGCAACTCACTTTTGGCCGGCCTTCCAAAATATCTGATAGAAAGATTACAGCGAATCCAAAATCATGCAGCCCGAGTTGTCTGTAGAGCAGGAAAATATGATCACATTTCGCTTCTACTTCACTCCCTTCACTGGCTATCTGTCTGAAACCGTATCTCGTACAAAATCTCAACTCTCACTTTCTCTGCTGTCTTTGAAAATGGACCTTCTTATCTCTCAGATCTCCTTAAAATCTACATCCCCTCTCGACAACTACGCTCCTGTGCTGACGACCGCCTTCTACGAATGACTCGCTTCAGGACTACTACTGGTGAAAGATCTTTCTCTTTTCAAGCTCCAGCGACGTGGAACAGACTGCCAGACTCTCTCAGATATTCAGATTCTACCTCTTCTTTCAAGTCTAAACTTAAACCCATCTGTTTTCTCATAATTAGTCAATGCTGTGTGTGTGTGTAGGGGGGGGGGGGGGCTTTTCAAATGTAGTGTATGTGTATGTTTTCTATTATATGTATTTGTTGTATGACTGAACGTTACAGGATTTAGTCTTTGTACTGATACTTGAAAAATAAGTGAATGTCATATTTATAGGATTAGGATTTGTTAGTTACTGCAGTAATAGTATTTGTAGTTGGGTGTAAGGTGTATTATTGTATATGAGAAGGGTGAATCTAGTATGATTTTGTAAAGCGCTTAGAGAAATTCGTTTGATTAAGCGCTATATAAGAAACCATTATATTATATATATATATATAGAGAGAGAGAGAGAGAGAGAGAGAGAGAGAGAGAGAGAGAGAGAGGAGAGAGGTATAGATAATTATAGATAGAAAGATAGATTTTCATAGATAGATAGATATTCTCTTTGTTAATTTGTCGTAGACAGCCATCAGTCGAGAGTATTGTGTGTGACTGAGATGGTACATAATGTGTAGGTAGTACCCCCACCCCCCACCCCCATCCGCAAACACAATATTATTTACTCTTTGCCCTTTCTCCTTCCTGCCTCTCGCTCGCTCCGCTCAATATTGCTTTGCCAGTATTAATGTTCGACTGGCTGCGACTGTACATGATTTGGTCAACGAGAATATGTCTGCCGGCCGACACGTGACCCCTCCCACCTCACTCCCCCCTCCTCCCCCGCCTCGCTTTTCCCCCCCTCCTGGCTTCCCCCTCCGTTTCCAGTAACATTCTGTCACAGTAAGACCTCTTTAAAAGAAGCGATGATGGCATGCTCTGCTTCCTCGTTATGAAGGAAGTTACCCGCTCCTGTGGACTCAACGTTTGTGTCTTCAACCCAGCCCACTCTCACCTCCCCCCCCCCCTCTCTCTCTCTCTCCTATCCGAATCCCAATCTCCCACCCACCACCCCCACACCAGCTGTGAGTAAGTGACTGAGTATGTGCGCTTCGTAACTTACGTGCACGTGTGTGTGTGTGAGTGTGAGTGTGTGTGTGTGTGTGTGTGTGTGTGTGTGTGTGTGTGTGGTGTGTGTGTGTGTGTGTGTGTGTGTGTGTGTGTGTGTGTGTGTGTGTAAGTGTGTGTGTGTGTGTGTGTGTGTGTGTGTGTGTGTGTGTGTGAGTGTGTGTGTGTCTTATATTTCTGTGCCCCATGTGGGTATGAAATAAAATAATTGCTTTGCCTTGCTTGCCTTGTGTGTGTGTGTGTGTGTGTGTGTGTGTGTAATTAAGTGCATGTGTGTATGTAAATGTGTGTGTACGCGCGCGCACGCATGCGTGTGTGTGTGTGTGTGTGTGTGTGTGTGTGTGTGTGTGTGTGTGTGTTTTGCGCGCACGTAAATGTGAACAGCACCTACAAGTAAGAGGGATGAGTGGTAGCGCGCAAGATGAGACGACTTTCGCCATCCTGACTAGAGGGAGAAGTTACGTGGCGGTGTGTGTATTGATGTGCTCTGTGCCCTGGGCGGATTGCCTTTTGGACCCTATCCAGCCTGATTGAAGAGACCAAGATGTTGCTGCTTTGGATTATTCATAGTCTATGTATTCGACTTCAGCAAAAGATCGTATAGGATGATTTGGGAGGGGGAGGGGGGGGGTTGTCCATATATCTTTGTTCCCCGTCTTTCTGCTGTTTTCAGATCCGTCTGACTGTGACGCAGTGTATGAGTAAGGAAGTAGCATGTTGCTGTTTTGGAAATGTTTATGGAAACTCACGCCTGACTCTGTGTGTGTGTGTGTGTGTGTGTGGGTGGGTGGGTGGGTGGGTGGGTGGGTGTCTGCGTGGTGTGTGTGTTACAGTGTGACCGTGCATGTACACAAGTAATTGGTGAATAGGTCAGATATGTGATTTTGCTCTTGTATTCAGGTATTCTCATTTAAGGGTACATTGATATATAATAGAAAATGTGACATTGATCAACTGAATTTTGCATACCGATATGTCTTGCTTGGTTTTAGGAAGTTTCTGTATGTCCCTGTTCTCTCTCTCTCTCTCTCTCTCTCTCTCTCTCTCTCTCTCTCTCTCTCTCTCTCTCTCTCTCTCGCTCTGCGTCCCCCACTGTGTTCTTTTTCTTTTTTTCTTCAGATCGCACAGATGCATTGTAGAATAGCAAGGCTTAGGCTAGGATGAATTATTCATACCATGGATATACCATCAGCTTTGTGTTGGGACACGAGCCAATGATATGAGGGTCTTTATCGGCTCCGCACTACGTATGAGATGTTATTGATGGACATGCCTGCAAGGACATCGTTCGCTGTTGTGAAGCACTGGTGCCCATATCTTCTTCTCATTGTTGCTTCATCGCAGAGATGTGAAGTTAGAAGAATAAGCCTTTTGCGTTGTCTGTGGAACTTACTGATCTAGATATACACACAAAGACACCAGTCACCTGGCAGAAAGAAGTATAAAGAGAGGAATCAGTCACCAAATCGAGAAAAATACTGTCGTCATGAAGGGTGTGGAGACGGGGGGGGGGGGGGGGGGGGGGGGGAGATCAGCCGGGGTTCTTTTATTGGGTAGGCGGATTTTGGAAATCTCCTGGTGGCAGTCTGGTGGGGGTGCAAAGTCTGTTAGCCACACGCCACAATTAGGATTTGGCTCTAAATCACTATATACTCCATGTAAGCATTTTGAGGCCCAGCATACGTTTGAGCCATTGTTTGATATTAAATTGATAACTGATCAAAAGATCACCCCCACCCCTCCCCAATCATGTCACTTGTTTGGGGGGGATTTCCACCGATGACATCGTTCACAATCTTCAAATACGCGACCTCACCCTCGGCTGACGTCACATTTCAGGCCTTCTCGCTCACTCGTGACCCCTGTCTTTGCGCCAGCCAGATCCTCTCAAATAGTCCCATTCCTTTAATTTCAATCTGTCTGCTTGGCACCACCTGGCATGTCCCTTGATGGCCGTATGAAAGAAAAGAAAGTAAATCAACTTTCAGACTCTATTAAAAAAACATTATCAGAATAATCTCATTGTGCCAGTCTTTAAATACTCGACTCCTTAAGCAAGGTCCTGGCGCATTAATTTTCGGTGTGCAGCCTACTGCGAGGAAAGGAAGTCGACGTAAGCGTATTGCTAATGCAACGAATTACCCGGCGAAGACCCCTCCACTTCTTCTCGTTCAGACTTGTTTGTTTTTTCTGGGATAGTTTAGTCTGTTGTAGATTCAGTTCCCAATTACCACTCCCTCTCTCTCTCTCTCTACGACTTTCATTCTGGAACATTGTCTTCCAGTTAAGACTTCCAACCCTGTAAGACTCGATTACACGATTACATAGGGTTTTCAGGAGGTTCTATCTTATATGTTGCGATTCCTTCAAGTTAACGAGCGAGAGAGAGAGAGAGGGGGGGGGGAGAGACAGACAGACAGACAGACAGACAGACACTGATAACGAGCGTCTCAGAGAGGGAAAGGGAGAGAGATGGGTGCCTTCATTGAAGCGGTAAAAAGAACTTATAAGCAGACGCTGCTATATCTACGTAATTCCGGCATTCTTTCAGTGGATTCACTGGTTCCGCAGCGGGAGGGGGAGTGGGAGGGTACAATGATAAGCGCTTGTCTAGTCTTGGGCGGCGGGGAGGGGGGGGAGGCGAGGGTACAAATCTTAATGAGGGAGGAGTGTTGAAAAGCGTAGATCAGCTCTGCGCTCCTTGGTTCTGTGGTGCAATCTCATTCCCTGGGCTAATCAAACCGGATTTTGTTGCTGATGTTGTTGTTGTCGTTGGTGGTGGTGGTGGTGGTGGTGGTGGTGTGGTGCGGTGGTGGTGGTGATGGTGTGGGCACCATGAGGAACGATGGTCCGATTCACACTTTTTCCAATTCGACTTTCCTAGTGGGCGTGAAGGGGGTGGAGATGGGACTGACATTACTGTAGCAACAATTACACGGTCATTTCGCTTCGTCAGCCGGTTTCTTTTCCATTTTTTAAAATTTCCACGAGGCGTAACAAAAACTATAAAACTGAAAAAAAGACATTCCTTTTTGACATGAAAACTTGATAGGGCAACAGTTGTCTTTCAAAGGGTTTGAAACTGACGGAAGGTGACTTGAGAGAGTAAGTTGTTTAAAGATTGTCCCCTGCTTCCATCTGTGTGTCTGTGTTTTTTATGCACTTGAACAAATATGTCGGCTACGCCTGCATAACACGGCAGTTTGGGATGTGGGGATGCATGGCTCCGAGCGAATCAACAGCCCAAACACAGGACTGGCGAAATGTCACCGGGGGCCAGTGGCAAAAGGACAACTTGGGCGACCTGGAAAAGGGCGACTGGGGGGACGTGTCCCTGTGAGAACGTAACCGTCGTTGCACCTGTCGCCTCCACTCTGACGGTAGTGGACAAGGGAAGAGTAGCGTGTGGTTGTGTATAGGACAACGCGAGCGTCGAAAGGTGAGAACAGCTGTTGTCCTTGAAGACAACAGCGAAAAGTGGGGAAAAGGTCGCGATGTCCCTAGGACCACAACTGTTTTAACTCGGGATCAACACTGTATCACAGCTTCCTTGGAGCACAGCTATTTTCCCTGTTTTCTTTAGGATAATATCGCTTTTCCCTGGGTGTTACAAATGTTTTCCCAGTTTTCTTTAGGATAATATCGCTTTTCCCTGGGTGTTACAAATGTTTTCCCAGTTTTCTTTAGGATAATATCGCTTTTCCCTGGGTGTTACAAATGTTTTCCCAGTTTTTCTTGGGATAGTAAACGGTATTTTTGTTCTGCTGAGGAACACGAGAATTATTGTGAAGAAAACATCCGTACCAGAGAAACAGTTTAACTGCCGTTTACTATGAAAAGCGCAAATGGGTTCGGGAAAACAGGGGCAATATATGCGAGCCCTAGGAATAAAACTTGAATGTTTTCATATTCTGCGTGGTTTTCCCTAAGGATACTAACTGTTTTCGCCTCGAAAATAGTGAAACAGTTGTGATCTTCAGGCCGGGGGAAACATCGATGATAACTGGGCAAAATAGGGAAACCACTTGTGGTCTTTAGGGAAAACAGCAAAAACAGCCAGGTTCTAAAGAAGAGCAGTTGTGGTCCTCAGAGATACCAGCTTAACCTCGTGTTCTTGAAAACTCGACTTATGCCGCAAGCATACTCCCATAATTGTGTACTATGTGGTTTGTTGCCCTGGGCCAATCACCTCCGAGCCCACTTGAGCTTGATTTTGAGGAGCGGGGGGGAGGGGGGGGGTGTTAAATGACGAAGAGGACAGTAAACGGTAAATAACAAACAAGTAGGGTAACTCTTGCTTCCGTGATGAAATAAATACACGCCCATAGCTCCGCTCCAAACGGATGCTGCTAACAACATCGAATCGCTTAACAGAAATAACACAAAACACACAGAACAAACAAGGAGACATCCCCTATAAAGGACGTTCCATGCGGAGGTTTTTAGGGATTTTCGAGGCGACGGGGGAGGGGAGGAGGGGGGGGGGGAGGCTACAGGAGGGCAGGGAAGCCACTATTACCACAAAAAGAAGGCATGTTTGCTGCGATTAGGATGGAGCTAGTGCCATCACAGATAGGCCCCTTCACCATTTAAGCACCCCCCCCCCCCCCATTCTCCCACTCCCTCTCATCCCTTCCCTGTCCTGGGGTGGTTATCCCCCTTGCCCCCCCCCCCCCCACCCCCCCTCCCCCTTGTTCCACGTCTTCTGAAGTGTGCGCTGTGTGGACGGCCAAGCTGAAGGTCACCGCTTCCACCACCTGAAGGTCATTGCAGGCAGTGAGGTGATGATTGTGTTGAGAGAAACACGATTGATGTGATCGTGTGTACATGTGTGACATGTGTACTCCAAGTGGCTGAACGGTGATCGTGTGTACATGTGTGACATGTGTACTCCAAGTGGCTGAACGCTGGTGGAAGAGACGGTAAAGCGCGAACAGTTCTAGTGTCTGTCTGTCTGTCTGTCTGTCTGTCTCTCTCTCTCTCTCTCTCTCTCTCTCTCTCTCTCTCTCTGCATGTGTGTGTGTGTGCGCGCGCGCGCGCGCGCGCGCGTGTGTGTGTGTGTGTGTGTGTGTGTGTGTGTGTGTGTGTGTGCCCCCACCACCCCAGTCTAAATAGATAACATAGAAACAAACAGAAGGTCAACCGATCGAGCAAAGCATTGAACGAAATGTCAGCGATGCTCGACTATCATGTATATCTTTGCGCGCGCGCGCGCGCGCGCGCGTGTGTGTGTGTGTGTGTGTGTGTGTGTGTGGTGTGTGTGTGTGTGTGTGTGTGTGTGTGTGTGTGTGTGTGTGTGAGTGACGCGATAAGCCATCTGCGCTGCATCAGGCAGACAGACTCACGCTCACAAAGATTATCCCAGTCTGCTGTGGCAGTGTGTGCACACTGCACTTTATCGTTGCGCTGCGCATGTCAGATTAACTGACAATGGAGAACACAAGTGGAACAGTTTACTACGGTAGCTTTTTTTGCGGCGAAAGTTCTACATGTACATTTTTCCTTGAGAAGA
>CM065721.1:13351864-13366864 GCA_033310375.1 Conus canariensis
AAAGCGACAGAGGGAGGGAGGGAGAGAGAGAGAGAGAGAGAGAGAGAGACAGACAGACAGACAGACAGACAGACAGACAGTGACAGAGAGAGGGAGAGAGAAAAACAGATAGACAGACAGACAAACAGAGGACGAGAGCATCCCAGTCCGTAAAGGAATATCTATTGGCTAGCGCCACTATCATAAACTCAAGTCTGACGCATTCAAACCTATGTCAAAATTAGACGTGAAAGGTTTCCCACAAGTTAATCAATTAACAATGATCAAATTTTTTTTTTCATGTGCAAAGGACATTTCAATCGAATTACCTCAACAACAAAAAAAACAAAATGTGGTCAAACTACAACAAATGAAAAATCGAAGTTTCTTTTTAGGTGAGGTAACTTAGTTTAGATATTTCTTTTCCTTCCAAACGTTTGCCATTGATATTTGTTAATTTCTCTGTTCACTTTCCACCACGTCGGAAAATTCCTGTGAAGGGAAGCCGGTTTACTTTCCATTTCTTCAGCCCACTCTTAAAAAAAAAAAAGAAGAAAACAAAAACAGTACTTATCATCGTCTTCTTCGTATCTTCTTTCAGTCTGAAAAGGGATTGTCGGCGGAGTCGCAGACATTCGTCTGACAGAGATAGCTTTCTCCTTACTATTTCAAGTCGGTGAGGATAGTGGCATCTTTGGCACTAAATTTCTTTTATCATAATGCTCAAGACGGGAGCACCAAGTCCGTCCGTCCTCTGCTCTGGTAGAGACTATAGCCAGAATGCTCTGTCAAAATCAGAATTCTGTGAGTAGACCCACTTAACGTTGATTTTTTTCTTTCAGTATGTGGAGTAACTGACTGGAACCAGAGTCTTAATTCAGTCACAGTTTTCCAGGTGTTAGGCGAAAGTTGATGGAGGTCTTCTGAGAAGAATGGATCGTGATGAACCCTGATGAGGAGACACGTGATTAGGCGAAACGTCGTTAGGTGAACCGTGATTTGGAGAAACTTTATTATAGATACGTGATTAAGTGAATCGTGATTGAGATGAAATGTAATTAATGAAACATGATTAGATTCAACGTAATTAGGTGAAACGTAATAAGGCGAAAGTTGATTAGTTGAAACATGATTAGGCAAACACTTGGCAAAGTGAAACGTGGCTGCTGAAACATGATCAGGCGAAATGTGATTTGGAGTAACATGATTAGGCAAACCGTCAACGTTAGGCAAACCGTCAACGTTAGGCGAATCGTCAACGCTAGGCGAACCGTCAACGTTAGGTGAACCGTCAACGTTAGGCGAACCGTCAACGTTAGGCGAAACGTCAACGTTAGGCAAACCGTCAACGTTAGGCCAACCATCAACGTTAGGCAAACCGTCAACGTTAGGCAAACCGTCAACGTTAGGCGAACCGTCAACGTTAGGCCAACCATCAACGTTAGGCAAACCGTCAACGTTAGGCGAACCGTCAACGTTAGGCGAACCGTCAACGTTAGGTGAACCGTCAACGTTAGGCGAACCGTCAACGTTAGGCGAAACGTCAACGTTAGGCGAACCGTCAACGTTAGGCAAACCGTCAACGTTAGGCCAACCATCAACGTTAGGCGAAACGTCAACGTTAGGCGAAACGTCAACGTTAGGCGAACCGTCAACGTTAGGCGAACCGTCAACGTTAGGCGAACCGTCAACGTTAGGCGAACCGTGGTTAGGCTAAGCGTGGGGCTCTATGAGAAAAATGACTGGTCGCTCACAGACAAAGAGAAGTCGGAGCAGCTGTAAGGAAAGCCAAAACGGACATACGTACGTACGGGCACCTCAGATATCTTCCGAAGCACCCAGGGAGTCAAATCCCACACGGGCATCATTTTTAAGAGCAGCACCGCCCCGTAGTTGCTGCCGTGTTTGACCTTGATCTGAAGAGACACCATGAGCTCTGGTGTTTCTCGCTGCACCTGTTTGTGTTTAATGGCCTCTTTGCCCTCCTGTCTTCTTCCTCTTCTGCCTGCATCTTTCTTCCTCCTCCTCCTTTTCTTCTCTCGCTCTGTGTCTTTTTTTTAGTTTTTTTTCTTTTGTTGGCTGGGGTTGCAACATCTGTTGTTCCAACAATAAATGACAGGTAAATTCAACGGGACTTCTCTCTTTCCTCTTACGTCTTCACATCCTGCTTCGACCCACCTCGTCGTGTTAGCATTTCTCTCTCTGTCTGTCTGTCTGTCTGTCTGTCTGTCTCTCTCTCTCTCTCTCTCTCTCTCCTCTCTCTCTCTCTCTTTTCTCTGTATGACACGTAGACGCGTGCGCGCACACACAAACACACACCTATACGCACATGCACAAACACGCAAACGCACGCAGGCGCGCGCGCGCGCGAACACACACACATACACACACACACACACACACACACACACACACACACACACACACACACACACACACACACACCGACGGACAGAGACAGACAGACAGGCAGGCAGACAGACAGACAGACAGATAGACAGGCAGACAGAGACAGAGAACAAGGTTACATGTACACATTAAAATTGCTATTACTTTTGCTACTGCTGATTTGATGCTGGGGCGGCGGCTGCTGTTACAACAACAACAGCAGTAACAACAACAGCAGCAACAACAACGACACTACTACTACTATTATGCTGCTGCTGCTGCTAGTGCTGCTGCTGCTACTTACTATACTTCTGATGCTGCTACTATACTACTAGATATCTAGTGCTGCTGCCACTTACTACTACTTCTGCTGCTGCTGCTACTACTACTACTTCTGCTGCTGCTACAACAACTACTACTACTACCACCACCATCACCACCACCACCACCATGCTACCACCATCACCACCGCCACCATTACCGCTACCACCAATAGCGCCACTTTTGTGGGTACTGCCATCACCATTAATACCCCTACTACTTATGGCGAGGAATTAGGACGATCATACTTACCATTACGATGACAACACGCTATGCTTCGCACAGTCAAGGACAGGGAGTTGTTGTGTACGACAGTCCCTTCAAAGAAAAGCATGGCCTGACAAATGGACTGTGTTGTTGTTGCAGGGACAACTCCTTCAGGGATGCCATCAGCTGCCTGGACAGGATCACAGAGGTATGCCAGGGTAGCAGCGACCAGGAACACTTTCTACGAAACATGGTGGACGCGCAGAAAGCCCGCGATTTCGTCACCTTCTTCTGCTCCCATTTGAGCGGTGAGTTTCGGAAAATCAAATGAAAATCAAATCAGATCAACTCTATCATCTCAGAAGAGAAATTCTGATGTAGTGGCGTACATATCCATCGCGAACAAACAACTAGACTGACAAAAGCAGAAAACGTGTGTGCTTTATGTACGTAATCTATATTAAAAGCAAACAAATGTACGAGCGGCTAAACATATATAGCATTGAAAGAAATCGACGTAACCACATACACACGCGGTTCTTCCCTCCTCGTCCTCCTCCTTTTCCCCTGCTCCCCTCCACTCTTCCATCCTCCAGCATTCACACACACACACACACACACACACACACACACACACACACACAACACCACCCGAGAGAGAGAGAGAGAGAGAGAGAGAGAGAGAGAGAGAGAGAGGCATTCAAACATACGAAAACACACAGACAGCGCTCACAGACACATGACGGTGTGTGTGCACATGCATACTCATAAACATTCCCTCCCCCCTCCCTCTCTCTCTCTCTCTCTCTCTCTCTCTCTCTCTCTCTCTCTCTCTCTCCCTCCTCCTCCTCCTCCTCCCCTCCTCTTCCTCTTCTCTCCTCTATCTGCCTGCCTGTCTCTCTCTCTCTCTCTCTCTCTCTCTCTCTCTCTCTCTCTCTCTCTCTCTCTCCTCTCCTCCTCCTCCTCCTCCTCCTCCTCTCCTCTGTCTGTCTGTCTGTCTCTCTCTCTCTCTCTCTCTCTCTCTCTCTCTCTCTCTCTCTCTCTCTCTCTCTCTCTCGTCTTATAAATGATCATCTGTTACAAGAACTGGGTGATGAAAATGTTTCCAGGTCGTATATTTTCCATTTCACTGTCCAGTGTCTTCTTCCAGTTAAGGTAGAGATTCAAACAAGATTTGCTAAGACCTGGTTTTCATCACATGCCATCTTCCTCCTAGCTTTGCTTATCAAACAACCTTTGCACAACTCACTCAGGCTCTTCTGTCTTTCACCAACAATCGTTCCTCCTACATTCACTAGTTTGTGCAGAACGTTAATTCACAGCCTCCAATGCCTACACATAAAAGAGAAAGTCACAACAGAGTCGAGGAAACAGGAGTGAAATGGTCTGAGAATAACAGTGTTGACATGACAAGATCGGAGCGTCCACAGACATCGTAACCTGCTCTGACATTTCTGAATGATATGATCAACGCGTGGTTCCAGAACTTCGCTGACCTGATCTGACCTGACAACTGGATGGAAAGAGTCGCAGCCTTCCTCCACCCCCTCCCCTCCACCCCTCTCCTTTCCCTTTTCCCTGCGCCCTGTGCCTTCTTCTCTGTCCACTGTCCTTCCTCCCTCCCCGCTGACAAAAAGGGGCAGCTAAAATAAGGAAAGTGACGGAAACGAGTCATGACGCTGAAAGAGATGCAGATATCCATGTTCATCTTTATAGAACGTGCGCGGACTGCCAGCAAGATGCGTCTGGAATCTGCAGACATTCTCGTGGCTGCTGTTGTTCCGCCTCGGACGTTGCGCGCAGAGAGACTCCTGCAGTCTACTGGACAGGTTTTTTTTTTCTTCTTTTTCCTATTATAAGAAAAATATTCTTTCCTTCTTTAGTATCTTTTCTTTCTTTGTTATTTCTTCCACTTTGAATACGTTTTTCTTTCGTAAGCAATACTTTCTTTTCTTCTTTAGCTCTTTTTCCCCTTTTCCTTTTTAAGTATTTTTTTCTCCTATTTTTTTTCCTGCTTTAGAACCCTTTTTTCCCTCCTTTTCCTTTTAGTGCTGTTTCTTCCTTTTTCCTTTTAGTGCTGTTTCTTCCTTTTTCCTTTTAGTGCTGTTTCTTCCTTTTCCTTTTAGTGCTCTTTCTTCTTTTTCCTTTTAGTGCTGTTTCTTCCTTTTTCCTTTTAGTGCTGTTTCTTCCTTTTCCTTTTAGTGCTCTTTCTTCTTTTTCCTTTTAGTGCTGTTTCTTCCTTTTCCTTTTAGTGCTCTTTCTTCCTTTTTCCTTTTAGTGCTTTTCTTCCTTTTTCCTTTTAGTGCTTCTTTCTTCCTTTTTCCTTTTAGTGCTCTTTCTTCCTTTTCCTTTTAGTGCTCTTTCTTCTTTTTCCTTTTAGTGCTTTTCTTCCTTTTCTTCTTTAGTGCTTTTTCTTACGTTTTCCTTTGTCAATACTTATTTCTCTATATCACTTTCTCAGCACCTTTACTATAGACTTTTTTCATTTTCTGTTGTTGTTTAATTTTTTTTCTTTCTTTATTTTTGTTTCTTACTGTCTTCCATTTGCTCCCTTTTCCCACACTTTCGACTTCTTTACTTCTCTCCCTCTCCCCCCACTTTTTTTTTTTTTTTCTGTTCGCTACCATGCCTTCTCAAGGGTCAATCCCACACGCCGTCCAAGCCTCCCGTACATAGCTACATCCAGTTTCATTTGACGTAGCCTTAGAACGGTCAGTCCACAGGGAGCTACCTTATCTAGTCATACCTGTTCATTACACTTGTCTGGAGATTATGGAGACAAAAATTAATTACCTTGCGAACTCTAGAATACTTAGAGGGGAGCTGTTCAGCGGCCAAACATTTCCCACTGGTCTGTGAAATGCTGTGAGGAGCACGGAAAAACATGCAGTAATTACTGTTCTTCTATGGGTCTCTTCGCGGCAAAGGCTTTTGTGTGTGTGTGTGTGTGTGTGTGTGTGTGTGTGTGTGTGTGTGTGTGTGTGTGTGTGTCCATGTGCAAGCACACGCGTTTGCAATGTGCATGCTTGCTTGTATGCGAATGGACAACATTGTGCAATGGCTGTTGAGAGGATGGTCATCTAACTCATGATTAATTTGAGAAAAGTGGTAATAGTAAAAAGTAATCAAAGCATTCAGGTAAGATTTAATCCGTTTGATTAAATCCAGATTTACCCCAGAAAAGAAGAAAATGCGTTGATTTAAAAAAGAAAAATCAACGAATTTATTCAGATTGCTTCTTTTCAGAAGTTAACTCTATGGCAGAATCATCTGGTCATCAGAACTTAGTCATCTGTTGTGGTATATATCGTGCACGTATCACTTTTAGTGCTCTAAATTTTGGAATAACATTTTTTTTTGAACAACAGATGAGCTAAATTGCGCGGGCTGTAACGCACATGCGTCCTTGCTTCTGAAGATGTTATACAGAACCAAAACCGGAAGAAGAAGTCAGACTCCTAAGGACTGCTCTTTTAAGTCGGCACGCCTCAAAGTCCGACCACCTGTGAGATACAGCAGTCAGGTGCACACAACCCCATCTGGGCGCACACTGCTTCTCCCTACAGCTGTTCGCCTGACAGACAGCATCTGACGATTTAATGGATTGATCAGAAGGGTGGGGGGGGGGGGAGGATGTCGGAGATGGAAGGAAGAGGAAGGGAGGTGTGTGTGGGGGTGGGAGGGATCTGGATATGTGGTGTCCCTAACTGCAACTTCTCCCTCGCAGAAAGAGTATGTTCGCTCATTTTGTGAAGTGAAAACGACTTGATGTTCATGATTATGTTTTAAACGCTCCATCCTATAAAGCTATACCTTCACTGAGCGAATTTTAATTTGGTAAGCCTATTTCGTTTTGTTTTTTGGTGTGTTTTTTTGCAAGCCTATCCAAACTTGAAGAAATCTTCCCCCAAAATTATTGACGTTTCAGATCATGAACTATTGCGTTTCGATTTGATAAAGAAATTCTACATTACGCAGGTGTGTGTGTGTGTGTGTTGTGTGTGTGTGTGTGAGTATGGGTGAAAGTGAGAGATTTCCCAGCATATCCAGTGGGTTTACAAACCTGGGAAATAGGTTCTTTCTTATTTTTCCTAAAAGCACATCGTTTTGGAATAGATCCTGGCATATTTTTAATGTCAGAAATTATTTTTTCTTTATTGAATAATGTACACCTTATCAACTGTTGATTTAGAAAATACAAATCAAGATTTTGCAGATAAAATTCGGAAATTTTGAATTCCAAAATGCCCCAAAAAGTGTTTTAAAAGTCGTCATAGAACATTCTACTTCCACATAAATGAAGGGACATAATGTTAAAATCGCAAATGTAAACTTTGTGTTATTTCCATAGATAAAAGCGTTCCTGAAAATCAATTTTTTTTTAATCAATAAACTCAGTTTGGTGTGGGTGGGGGGAATGTGTGTGTGCGTGCGTGCGTGCTTGCGTGCGTGCGCGCGTGCGTGCGTGGGTGTGTGTATGCGGACACCTGCATCCTGGCTACTAAAAGCGCGATAAAGACCAACAAACAGAGGCGAACGTCAATTTCAAAGTAAAGATCTGTCAGGTCGGCGCACCTCAAAGTCCGACCACCTGTGTGATACAGCCGTGGGGTGCACGCAGTTCCTCCTGGTGCGGATTGTGTCTCCCCTCAGCTGTTCGCCTGACGCACAACACCTTGCGATTTAATGGATTGATCAAAATGGATGGATGTCGGAGATAGAGCCGGAGGGTAGAGGTTTGGCGCGCGAGAGGGGGGGGGGGGGGGGGGAGGGTTGGATGTGTGGTGTCCTTAACATCAACATGTCCCTAACAGGAAGAATGTGTTCACTCTGCGAGTGCTTCATTGAAGTTTTATTCATCATGACTTTCTTCAAAAAGCTCTAGCTTACATAGCTGTTCTTCACTACTGAGCACCGTTTCATATAGCTAGCCTGCTTTGCTCACTGTTGTCCAGACCTGTGCGAGCTTAAAATCAGTTGTTGTTTTTTTTTTTTTTTTCTGAAATCGTTGATGTTTTAAGTCAGGAACTACATCTTCGCGATTTGATTTCAAGTCGCGCATAATTTATATATATATATATATTATATATATATATATATATATATATATATATATATATATTATATTATATGTGTGTGTGTGTGTGTGTGTGTGTGTGTGTGTGTGTGTGTTTGTGTGTGTGTGAGTGAGTATGTGTGTGCGTTTGTGTGTGTATGTGTGTGTATGCGCTCTCTCTCTCTCTCTCTCTCTCTCTCTCTCTCTCTCTCTCTCTCTGTACGTGTGTGTGTTTGAAAGTTGTCCATAAACATTCTTCTCTTCGATTGCTCGTGTAATCCTAAACAGCAATTTGCCCCTCCCCCCCCCCCCTTCCTCCCCCTGCCCATCCATGTCCTCTGCTACCCTTCACCTTCATGACATAATATATCCATACATCATCTGTTTTAAAATCGGCCACCAGTTTGTAATCAGTCAGCAGTCTAACAAGTGCAGATCAGCTCAATGTCTGTCACCGGTTTAGGAGCAAGTTAGTTTTAGGGACTTGGCCCAAGGTGGGGGGAGGGGGGGGGGACGCTGCACACCTGCGTCGACACAAGAACCCATTCATTAAACTTATCGCCCTGAGTTCAAAGGGTCATCTGTTCCATGTGCACCCTGGACCTAAAGACTCCTTCGTATAAAACATCTTTCATCGACGGCAAGGTCAGAACCGACTGGTCAGAACAGCGGGTTTATAAACAGTAGTAGGTCAGTTTGGGTCCAGTTAGGGCCAGTCTGTTGATCAGAGCAAATGGTTGCAGTAGTTAGTTTGTTTGTGGGGGGGGGGGGGGGGGGGGGGGCATGGCTTTGGGATGAGTCAGTGGTCGTGCTGTGTTTGTGGAAGTTCTGTGGATGCAGTTAAACGGACTGACACGCGTGATCAAACTGCTCTCTCTCTCTCTCTCTCTCTCTCTCTCTCTCTCTCTCTTCTCTCTCTCTCTAGCTCGCTTGCTCGCTCTTCTTCCCACCCTCCCCCTGCGTTACTCAGTAAAGACTGTCTTGTCAAGTCTTCACACACACACACACACACACACACACACACACACACACACACACACACACATATACACACGCACACACCACACACACGCACACGCACACGCTAACACACACACACACACACACACACACACACACACACACACACACACACCAACCACACCACACCTGCACACGCACACACACACTCACGCGCGCGCGCGCGCGCGCGCGCGCGCTCGCTCGCACACACACACGCACAGTTTGTCACCACTTGCCTGTATTTGGAAGAACAGTTGTAAGCAATGCCCACTTTCCTAAACAAAATAATCATCAAAATTACATTCTGCTAGATAACACACAAGCGTGTATTGAGGACAAAGAAAGATAGATGGGGGGAGAGGGGGGGGGGGGGGTACATGTATACAGTAGAAGTGGAGCAGGAGATAGGGCCTATATCATGTGCACAGAGCAGGCCGTTGTCGGCTTCGAGAAACTCGTTGATATGAATGAAGATCACAACTTAGATACCGTAGTATTTCAGCTTAGATACCGTAGTATTTCAAAGTAAGTGTGTAGCAAGCTAGTTGTTTTAGTGAAATGTACACATGCGCCAGCATGGGTTTCAGAAGCTTTCTAACGGTTGCTGCGCCGACTCGATAGCGTACGACAAACACCTGCTGCAGTAACCGTTACAGGAACTCCTTTACCGTGAAATGTGATACGATGCAATACAGAGCAGGACAGTACGATATGTAAGTTTTGAGGTCTAAGACTCACGGTCTGTAGGGACAGAGAACTGTTGCAAGAGTCTGGGGCACGGCATGAAGGAAGGCGGAGCCCATCCTTTGTAATCCGCCGCCTGGATGTTCCCAGACTTAGATCAGGTAAACGTTTACTTCTGGTGGAAATGATTTTCAAACCATTAAAATCCGACCTCATGCGTAGTTCGAACTCACCACTTTCAGCTCCGTATTCAAACGCTCTGAACATTTGACTAGTAAGCACCCCTAAGACACAAAGCGGAATGTGTAGAGATAAATGCGGAATAAAAGTGAATGCAATACATACCAACGCAAAAAAAAAAACGAAGCGATACGATACAATGCAATGCAATACGGGGCGTCACAAAACAATACAATATAATACAGCACATTACTACATAACACATGATATCCGCGGTTTTTTGCATGTTTGTCTGTTTGTGTGTTTGTTTTGCCCCTAAGGTCATATTTTCGTCATTGTCTTTTGCAAGGGGGGAAAACGTAGAATTATATGTAAAACGAAATAGCACAATTCAAAACAAACCAACAAAACACAAAGCGCAACAGTACAATATAAAACAACAAAGCAAAACAATACTTTGATTGATAGTTCACATTAGACCAAGGTATATTTGAGTACAAAGGAATACAGTATAATGATAGTAGAACACTACAATATTAGCAGATATCTATACCCGTCCACACCGGTCATTCATTCATGTTGTTTAAAGCCCAGCGAGCGCAGGGGGGCCGCCAAACTGGGGCCCGTCGTTTTGTTGAAATCGGTTCCAAGTGTGTGTGTTGAAACCTGTCAGATCCTTCAGATATTTTTTACCGATGTGTGTGTGGTGTGGGTGTGGGTGTGTGTGTGGGTGTGTGTGTGCGTGTGTGCAGAGTACGAAGACTACGCGCCCTGTATAGGCCGCAATCACCGAACGCTGACTCAGTGTGTCCATCAGCAGCGCTCCGCCATGCAGACCAAGGTCAAGGCCTCCAGCAACATGGACTTCCTCATGACCTCTGCATGCAAGTGAGTCACACACACCACACACACACACACACACAACACACCACACGCACGCACGCACGCACGCACGCACGCGCACACACACACACACACACACACACACACACACACACACACGTATGCGCCCGCGCGCGCACACACACACACACACACATAAACACACGCATACATACACACACACACACACACACACACACACACACACACACACACACACACACAAGCATGCATGCACGCACACGCGCGCGAGCGCACAAACATATACACACATACACACATACGCGCGCGCGCGCACACAGACTCGTACACACTCGCACATACACACACAATCACACACACACACACATACGCACGCACGCACACAAGCACGCACGAACGCACGCAAGGATGCACACACACACACACACACACACACACACACACACACACACACACACACACACACACACAAGTGAAACTCTCAGGAAATGTTACCTATGAACCTCAACGGTTTAAAATCTAAGAACAGAATGATGAAATCGGCCTAAGACAGGCAACAGGACCTCTGCCATGGCAACGTTATAGGGAACGTTCATGTCGTTGTGCCTACGGGAGACGAGTGACTTCGATCAATAGTCAGGAGAGAGCAAATGAACCACTGGAATTGTCGAATATCATGTCGCTGTGTCCCCGAGCAAGGCCGAGGTCGAGGCCAGTACAAAACCAGGGACAGAGCATGCCCGGAGAAGCATCCCACTGGAGAATAGTATTCTCCCTTTAGTTGTCAGTGCAATGGCGTGAGGAGATGTGCCGGTGCTGTCTTGTCAGGTTGAATTTGATGGGAGTGCACGAGGCTGGTCGTACGTAGCTGAAAGAGTGTTGATCACCGTGCTGATGAGAAGTCGGTATTGAGGTTCGATATCAGTTTGTGTCGAAGAGGATCGAAGCTTAGTGTTAGACTATTTAGGCCTATATAAAGATATGAATTCACACACACACACACACACACACACACGTACGCACGCACGCACGCACGCACACACACACACACACACAACACACACACACACACACACACACACCACACACACACCACATGTACGCACGCACGTACGCACTCATGCACACGCGCGCGCGCACACACACACACACAAATCCCCCCACCTCTCTCTCTCTCTCTGTCTCTCTCTAGCACACACACACACACACACACACACACACACACACACACACACACACACACACACACACACACATAAGCACACAAACATACACATATGCATTCTCACATTCTCATGCACACCTAGTTTATGTATTCCTTAATAATGTATGGATGTGTGTATATATACATGTATGTATGTGTGTATATTTGTGTGTATCTATCAGTCTATCTACTTATGTATCTGTCTATCTATCTATCTGTCTTTATGTATCAATGTCAATCTGTCTATCGAGAGAGAAAGAGAGAGAGAGAGAGAGAAAGAGAGAGAGGTGTGTGTTTGTATGCATGTATGTATGCGCATATGATACTCCTATCCATCTATATTCATATCCATACGTGTATTCATTCCATCACTGTGTGTGTGTGTGTGTGTGTGTGTGTGTGTGTGTGTGTGTGTGTGTGTGTGTGTTCCAGATATTTCCATGCAGCCGAGGTCTGTTCGGAACGCGTCTTGTCCACAGCCTGCGGGTCCCCCGCCGCCGACATGGTGGCCCGCGTCTTCTCCGCCTTCAAACCCCCCATCTGTTTCTCTGTTCCCTACACCAGGGAGGACGCCCAGTCCGACCACCCCCTGGACAACGCGGCCACTCCAGGGTCAAGGACGTCCATGGCGGAAATGACGTTGCTGGGTCTGGCTTTGGTGTTGGTGACTGTTTGGGTGATTTGACTTAGTTAGGAGATTCGCGTGGTGATTGTGGACAAGAGTTGTAAAATGGAACAGAGCAATGGTAACCAACCAGAAAAGTTGCGTATGGTTCGTGCGAATCAATGCATTCGGAAAGCAAGAACCTTTGAAGAGCTGAGATATCCTTGAGATGCGGATGAACTGATCGCCCAGCGGATGTTACAGTTTTGCAGATGGTGTATATTCAAAGAATTGAAGTGGACCACCTCATTCACCTCACCGTCACATTCTCTTCATCACCTCACTAAACTTCCTCCGCGCCAACCATTCAGTCGTTCCTGTAAACTGAATAATGCCTTAATTGGTTTTACTTGATCAGCTGTAAATAGGTTATACCTGAAGGCCTTTGAAGTAGACACGGCATGGTTGGGATTTCCAAATAGCAGGGAGCGAGGAGCATAGAGATTCGGAGGTAGAGGGGAGGGTGGCAAGGGCCAGCTGTGATAGGTTTTAACGTTTTTTCCTGATTAGTCTATCCGGTGCGTTGTTGGTTAGACGCGAACTTGGTACAGCATTACAGAGGTCAGTGACAAAGATCCTGATCTTTTGTGTTTTCAGGTCAGGTCCACAATTAGCTGTAGAGTGTTTTGCTACTTTGGATGATGCAATACAGTATTCTGTATTTTTTTTTTTGGATGATGCAACACGGTCTACAAATTACTGTAGAGTCGTCCTGGATTTTATGACATGTTAAGGCAGTGTAACGATGACATTGCTGTACCATTGGAGTTAGTCGTTTATTTCTTTACTTACTTACAATTCTTAAATATATATATATATATATATTATATATATATATATATTTCTGTTTATTCTTTATTTACTTATATAATCATGTATTTATGATTGATTTAGTCATCTCACCGTTTTATCAAGTGTTCACTCAGTTCCAAAAATTTCCCGTTCCTTGTATTGTTATTCTGTAAACAATGTTAGGGGTATGTTTAGAGTTCAGTCTGCATCATTCAGTCACCCAGTTGTTCACTGCTGGTCACCTTAATAGCCATTGCCATCATGACTGATTCCAAACGTCACTGAAAGTACGGCACAATGCATTATGTATATACTGATTCTGTTGGTTCGGGCGCGTTTCTGTTTGTGTGATTTAGAACTGTATTGCCTTGATCACGTTAGGCCCCTAAACAAATATGCATACGAAAGAGAATGAAACGTGAAGCTATTCAATACACGATCCAGGAGAGACAAGTGAAATGTGGACAAAGTTGTCTTCTGTCGAAGTCAAAACAAGCAAGGCATGAAACATATACATAACAATCCTCCCTACGTTGCAGTCAGCATGACAACCGACCTTTGAAGGAGCGTCAGTTTGCAATCTGTTTTGTGTGCGTTTATTTGTATCTGGGCCTTTTTTCGGGTGGCACTGCAGTCCGTTTCAATTTTCATTTCCATGTTAACAACGTTTGTTACTGGATGTAATCATCAGAATGATACATTATCAAGGAGAAACTGTTAAGAAGATGGCTTGAGCAGCACCTAGACTTCAACAAGAAGGATGCGTACTACCTGCTGCCCAGTCCAGACCAAGTGAGCATTGTGAGACTGAGGACAGGGAACGCCAGACTCAAACACCCAAAATCCACGAAATTCCGCATTGGTGAGTCTTAAGAGTGCCCATGCGGTACAGCCCCAATGACTGTAAAACACTTCCTGCAGGACTGTCCAACACATCAAAAGCTAAGAGCACAGACTTGGCCTGCGACACATCGACGAGGGAGAAGCTCTATGGATCTCTGGAGGGCCCCCACCGTACAGCGGCCTTCGTCAGTGCCTCTGGGGTTCCTGTCTGAGTGTACGAAGAAGAAGAAGATCAGAATGATAGTCCCGAGATGGTTTTCTTGCCCTGATGGAATGTAAACAAGACAAGTGATACAAGGCAATAAGTGGAATGATGAGAGATTAAACGAGGTGTTGCTTTTGCTTCTTGTTTGTTGGGGGAGAGTTGTTTTGTTGGTGCAGGAAGGAAAGGGGTGGTGTCGTTTACGGTAGAGAATGTTCTTATTACGATACGGCAAGCATGACGATCTTAGGGAGGCAGGGAACAGCAATGCTGATGAAAAATGTCTGAGGCGAATGCCAAGAGGATGACAACAAACTGAACCTTGTCACCAGGACGGTATGTGAGGTATGAGGACCATGAACGTCGCCTAGACAGTTGGGATCGTCACAGCTGTCAGCAATAGGGTAGAGTCATAGTCGATTCACCTAGAACCGCCTTCTGCTCTTGGACGGCAAAAAGAAAGTACATTCCACCTTCACTCCAAACTGAAATCACGCCGAATATCGGACATTCCCTTATTCACAGTTCTGGCAATCAGGCTGAAGCGTGTCTTAAGGCACATGTGAGTACGAAGCTATCAACAAACAATACACTTCCCGTGGCAACAAGATCAC